>JAVJIX010000181.1:715000-945000 GCA_036785185.1 Paratrypauchen microcephalus | reverse complement strand
AGGAGTACACGAGTATAGCAGGAGTACACACGAGTATAGCAGGAGTACACACGAGTATAGCAGTACACACGAGTATAGCAGGAGTACACACGAGTATAGCAGTACACACGAGTATAGCAGGAGTACACAGGAGTATAGCAGGAGTACACACAAGTATAGCAGTACACACGAGTATAGCAGGAGTACACATGAGTATAGCAGGAGTACACACGAGTATAGCAGTACACACGAGTATAGCAGGAGTACACACGAGTATAGCAGGAGTACACAGGAGTATAGCAGGAGTACACACGAGTATAGCAGGAGTACACAGGAGTATAGCAGGAGTACACGAGTATAGCAGGAGTACACACGAGTATAGCAGGAGTACACGAGTATAGCAGGAGTACACAGGAGTATAGCAGGGGTACACAGGAGTATAGCAGGAGTACACACGAGTATAGCAGGAGTACACAGGAGTATAGCAGGAGTACACAGGAGTATAGCAGGAGTACACACGAGTATAACAGGAGTACACAGGAGTATAGCAGGAGTACACACGAGTATAGCAGGAGTACACAGGAGTATAGCAGGAGTACACACGAGTATAGCAGGAGTACACGAGTATAGCAGGAGTACACAGGAGTATAGCAGGAGTACACGAGTATAGCAGGAGTACACAGGAGTATAGCAGGAGTACACACGAGTATAGCAGGAGTACACACGAGTATAGCAGGAGTACACACGAGTATAGCAGGAGTACACACGAGTATAGCAGGAGTACACGAGTATAGCAGGAGTACACACGAGTATAGCAGGAGTACACAGGAGTATAGCAGGAGTACACACGAGTATAGCAGGAGTACACACGAGTATAGCAGGAGTACACACGAGTATAGCAGGAGTACACACGAGTATAGCAGGAGTACACGAGTATAGCAGGAACACACACGAGTATAGCAGGAGTACACAGGAGTATAGCAAGAGTACACACGAGTATAGCAGGAGTACACACGAGTATAGCAGGAGTACACACGAGTATAGCAGGCGTACACACGAGTATAGCAGTACACACGAGTATAGCAGGAGTACACACGAGTATAGCAGGAGTACACAGGAGTATAGCAGGAGTACACACGAGTATAGCAGGAATACACGAGTATAGCAGGAGTACACACGAGTATAGCAGGAGTACACGAGTATAGCAGGCGTACACAGGAGTATAGCAGGAGTACACACGAGTATAGCAGGAGTACACAGGAGTATAGCAGGAGTACACAGGAGTATAGCAGGCGTACACACGAGTATAGCAAGAGTACACACAAGTATAGCAGGAGTACACACGAGTATAGCAGGAGTACACACGAGTATAGCAGAAGTACGCGAGTATAGCAGGAGTACACACGAGTATAGCAGGAGTACACAGGAGTATAGCAGGAGTACACACGAGTATAGCAGGAGTACACACAAGTATAGCAGGAGTACACACGAGTATAGCAGGAGCACACGAGTATAGCAGGAGTACACACGAGTATAGCAGGAGTACACGAGTATAGCAGGAGTACACAGGAGTATAGCAGGAGTACACATGAGTATAGCAGGAGTACACACGAGTATAGCAGGAGTACACACGAGTATAGCAGGAGTACACACGAGTATAGCAGGAGTACACACGAGTATAGCAGGAGTACGCACGAGTATAGCAGGAGTACACGAGTATAGCAGGAACACACACGACTATAGCAGGAGTACACATGAGTATAGCAGGAGTACACGAGTATAGCAGGAGTACACACGAGTATAGCAGGAGTACACGAGTATAGCAGGAGTACACACGAGTATTGCAGGAGTACACAGGAGTATAGCAGGAGTACACATGAGTATAGCAGGAGTACACACGAGTATAGCAGGAGTACACACGAGTATAGCAGGAGTACACACGAGTATAGCAGGAGTACACACGAGTATAGCAGGAGTACACACGAGTATAGCAGGAGTACACACGAGTATAGCAGGAGTACACAGGAGTATAGCAGGAGTACACACGAGTATAGCAGGAATACACGAGTATAGCAGGAGTACACACGAGTGTAGCAGGAGTACACGAGTATAGCAGGCGTACACAGGAGTATAGCAGGAGTACACACGAGTATAGCAAGAGTACACACGAGTATAGCAGGAGTACACACGAGTATAGCAGGCGTACACACGAGTATAGCAGGAGTACACACGAGTACAGCAGGAGTACACACAAGTATAGCAGGAGTACACGAGTATAGCAGGAGTACACACGAGTATAGCAGGAGTACACAGGAGTATAGCAGGAGTACACACGAGTATAGCAGGAGTACACACGAGTATAGCAGGAGTACACATGAGTATAGCAGGAGTACACACGAGTATAGCAGGAGTACACGAGTATAGCAGGAGTACACACGCGTATAGCAGGAGTACACGAGTATAGCAGGAGTACACACGAGTATAGCAGGAGTACACACGAGTATAGCAGGAGTACACACGAGTATAGCAGGAGTACACATGAGTATAGCAGGAGTACACACGAGTATAACAGGAGTACACAGGAGTATAGCAGGAGTACACACGAGTATAGCAGGAGTACACACGAGTATAGCAGGAGTACACGAGTATAGCAGGAGTACACAGGAGTATAGCAGGAGTACACAGGAGTATAGCAGGAGTACCAGGAGTATAGCAGGAGTACACACGAGTATAGCAGGAGTACACACGAGTATAGCAGGAGTACACAGGGGTATAGCAGGAGTACACACGAGTATAGCAGGAGTACATACGAGTATAGCAGGAGTACACACGAGTATAGCTGGAGTACACAGGAGTATAGCAGGAGTACACATGAGTATAGCAGGAGTACACATGAGTATAGCAGGAGTACACGAGTATAGCAGGAGTACACACGAGTATAGCAGGAGTACACACGAGTATAGCAGGAGTACACAGGACTATAGCAGGAGTACACAGGAGTATAGCAGGAGTACACAGGAGTATAGCAGGAGTACACACGAGTATAGCAGTACACACGAGTATAGCAGGAGTACACACGAGTATAGCAGGAGTACACAGGAGTATAGAAGGAGTACACACGAGTATAGAAGGAGTACACAGGGGTATAGCAGGAGTACACACGAGTATAGCAGGAGTACACACGAGTATAGCAGGAGTACACACGAGTATAGCAGGAGTACACGAGTATAGCAGGAGTACACAGGAGTATAGCAGGAGTACACATGAGTATAGCAGGAGTACACAGGAGTATAGCAGGAGTACACAGGAGTATAGCAGGAGTACACACGAGTATAGCAGGAGTACACGAGTATAGCAGGAGTACACACGAGTATAGCAGGAGTACACGAGTATAGCAGGAGTACACAGGAGTATAGCGGGAGTACACACGAGTATAGCAGGAGTACACAAGTATAGCAGGAGTACACATGAGTATAGCAGGAGTACACATAAGTATAGCAGGAGTACACGAGTATAGCAGGAGTACACACGAGTATAGCAGGAGTACACACGAGTATAACAGGAGTATAGCAGGAGTACACACGAGTATAGCAGGACTACACAGGAGTATAGCAGGAGTACACACGAGTATAGCAGTACACACGAGTATAGCAGTAGTACACAGGGGTATAGCAGGAGTACACACGAGTATAGCAGGAGTACACACGAGTATAGCAGGAGTACACATGAGTATAGCAGGAGTACACACGAGTATAGCAGGAGTACACAGGAGTATAGCAGGAGTACACATGAGTATAACAGGAGTACACATGAGTATAGCAGGAGTACACATGAGTATAGCAGGAGTACACACGAGTATAGCAGGAGTACACAGGAGTATAGCAGGAGTACACAGGGGTATAGCAGGAGTACACACGAGTATAGCAGGAGTACACACGAGTATAGCAGGAGTACACACGAGTATAGCAGGAGTACACGAGTATAGCAGGAGTACACACGAGTATAGCAGGAGTATACGAGTATAGCAGGAGTACACAGGAGAACAGCAGGAGTACACAGGAGTATAGCAGGAGTACACAGGAGTATAGCAGGAGTACACACGAGTATAGCAGGAGTACACACGAGTATAGCAGGAGTACACGAGTATAGCAGGAGTACACGAGTATAGTAGGAGTACACGAGTATAGCAGGAGTACACACGAGTATAGCAGGAGTACACGAGTATAGTAGGAGTACACACGAGTATAGCAGGAGTACAAACGAGTATAGCAGGAGTACACACGAATATAGCAGGAGTACACACGAGTATAGCAGGAGTACACGAGTATAGCAGGAGTACACAGGAGTATAGCGGGAGTACACACGAGTATAGCAGGAGTACACAAGTATAGCAGGAGTACACATGAGTATAGCAGGAGTACACATAAGTATAGCAGGAGTACACGAGTATAGCAGGAGTACACATGAGTATAGCAGGACTACACACAAGTATAGCAGGAGTACACACGAGTATAGCAGGAGTACACAGGAGTATAGCACGAGTACACACGAGTATAGCAGGAGTACACATGAGTATAGCAGGAGTACACACGAGTATAGCACGAGTACACACGAGTATAGCAGGAGTACACACGAGTATAGCAGGAGTACACGAGTATAGCAGGAGTACACGAGTATAGCAGGAGTACACGAGTATAGCAGGAGTACACACGAGTATAGCAGGAGTACACGAGTATAGCAGGAGTACACACGAGTATAGCAGGAGTACACAGGAGTATAGCACGAGTACACAGGAGAACAGCAGGAGTACACAGGAGTATAGCAGGAGTACACACGAGTATAGCAGGAGTACACACGAGTATAGCAGAAGTACACGAGTATAGCAGGAGTACACGAGTATAGTAGGAGTACACGAGTATAGCAGGAGTACACACGAGTATAGCAGGAGTACACGAGTATAGTAGGAGTACACACGAGTATAGCAGGAGTACAAACGAGTATAGCAGGAGTACACACGAGTATAGCAGGAGTACACAGGAGTATAGCAGGAGTACACGAGTATAGCAGGAGTACACAGGAGTATAGCGGGAGTACACACAAGTATAGCAGGAGTACACAAGTATCGCAGGAGTACACATGAGTATAGCAGGACTACACACGAGTATAGCAGGAGTACACACGAGTATAGCAGGAGTACACAGGAGTATAGCAGGAGTACACACGAGTATAGCAGGAGTACACAGGAGTATAGCGGGAGTACACACGAGTATAGCAGGAGTACACATGAGTATAGCAGGAGTACACACGAGTATAGCACGAGTACACACGAGTATAGCAGGAGTACACACAAGTATAGCAGGAGTACACGAGTATAGCAGGAGTACACACGAGTATAGCAGGAGTACACACGAGTATAGCAGGAGTACACAAGTATAGCAGGAGTACACATGAGTATAGCAGGACTACACACGAGTATAGCAGGAGTACACACGAGTATAGCAGGAGTACACGAGTATAGCAGGAGTACACACGAGTATAGCCGGAGTACACATGAGTATAGCAGGAGTACACACGAGTATAGCAGGAGTACACACGAGTATAGCAGGAGTACACACGAGTATATCAGGAGTACACGAGTATAGCAGGAGTACACATGAGTATAGCAGGAGTACACACGAGTATAGCAGGAGTACACATGAGTATAGCAGGAGTACACACGAGTATAGCAGGAGTACACAGGAGTATAGCAGGAGTACACAAGTATAGCAGTACACATGAGTATAGCAGGAGTACACACGAGTATAGCAGGAGTACTCAGGAGTATAGCAGGAGTACACACAAGTATAGCAGGAGTACACACGAGTATAGCAGGAGTACACGAGTATAGCAGTACACACGAGTATAGCAGGAGTACACACGAGTATAGCAGGAGTACACAGGAGTATAGCGGGAGTACACACAAGTATAGCAGGAGTACACAAGTATAGCAGGAGTACACATGAGTATAGCAGGACTACACACGAGTATAGCAGGAGTACACACGAGTATAGCAGGAGTACACAGGAGTATAGCAGGAGTACACACGAGTATAGCAGGAGTACACAGGAGTATAGCGGGAGTACACACGAGTATAGCAGGAGTACACATGAGTATAGCAGGAGTACACACGAGTATAGCACGAGTACACACGAGTATAGCAGGAGTACACACAAGTATAGCAGGAGTACACGAGTATAGCAGGAGTACACACGAGTATAGCAGGAGTACACACGAGTATAGCAGGAGTACACAAGTATAGCAGGAGTACACATGAGTATAGCAGGACTACACACGAGTATAGCAGGAGTACACACGAGTATAGCAGGAGTACACAGGAGTATAGCAGGAGTACACACGAGTATAGCAGGAGTACACAGGAGTATAGCACGAGTACACACGAGTATAGCAGGAGTACACATGAGTATAGCAGGAGTACACACGAGTATAGCAGGAGTACACACGAGTATAGCAGGAGTACACACGAGTATAGCAGGAGTACACGAGTATAGCAGGAGTACACATGAGTATAGCAGGAGTACACACGAGTATAGCAGGAGTACACATGAGTATAGCAGGAGTACACACGAGTATAGCAGGAGTACACAGGAGTATAGCAGGAGTACACAAGTATAGCAGTACACATGAGTATAGCAGGAGTACACACGAGTATAGCAGGAGTACTCAGGAGTATAGCAGGAGTACACACAAGTATAGCAGGAGTACACACGAGTATAGCAGGAGTACACGAGTATAGCAGTACACACGAGTATAGCAGGAGTACACACGAGTATAGCAGGAGTACACACGAGTATAGCAGGAGTACACATGAGTATAGCAGGAGTACACACGAGTATAGCAGGAGTACACGAGTATAGCAGTACACACGAGTATAGCAGGAGTACACACGAGTATAGCAGGAGTATATCAGCCTCGGTGGTGTTGTGTTTGGATTAGTGTCTCTGGTTGAAGCTTTGAGCAGCGCCTGGGTCCTGCTCTCACTGGAACACGAGCCCCAATCGATGTGTTTACAGGCACAAAGCTGTAAGACTGCAGCTACTGTTACAGAAGCAGAGCCAAGGGGGGCTTAAAGAGAGCAGATGTACGCCCACGAACCAGGACGTTTGGTTTGATTCTAGTAGAGCTGTAGTCGACTAAAGAAATTAAACTAAAGACGTTCCATTGTTTAATCAACTGGTCGTGGTATGATGCTGGTAAATGGTCTAAGATTATATAAAACTCATCTGTGCGATACATTTATTGGGCAATGTCCCTGTCAAATAAATAAACATCATCCTCATAACTGAAAAGGCAGATTAAATTGATTAATCTTGAGCAGATTAAACAGATTAATCCTGATCAAATAATTAGTCGACTAATATAAAATTTGGTCGTCTGTGGCTAATACTCTCTTCCCACAGAGAGTAGACTCCAGGTTCTTTTCTGTGCAGAATTTGTTTCTTGTGTGGAGGAACTCCAGTTTCCCCCATTAACCCAAAACAATATCATCCAGCAGAAATACTTCTGACCAATTAACACTTGCACAATCCCCACATCACATGTGCGACTAAACTAAAGCCGGAACTAAACTGAGATTAGATCAGGACTAAACCAGAACTTGAACAGGACCAAATCAAATCTACATTAAGACTTAAAGTCAAACCAGGAGAACTGTGCCACACTGCACGTGTCAGCAAACGTGAGGATTTCAAAATTAAATTTCAAAAGAATGAATTAACAGTCTTTCTGGACCAGGGCTCTTTCAAACGGTACATAACTGCCCCGGGAGCTGATGGTAAATACACCAATACAACAATAGATGCATTCTCTCTGTATTTTGATGGGGAAACGCGCCTACACTCGTGTAGAGCGTCAGAAAATAGGATGGCTCCTATTTTCTGAAATGTACATGTGCCGAGCGTGGGCAGTGTGGCTCATTCACTTTTAATGCATAAAAAAATACGCAGTTTTTACGCTCAAGTAAAAGTCACAGCTGCCCTGGGGTAGACTGACTGAAGCAAGGCTGCAAATCTGCTCCATCGGCCCTTCCGACCATCACCAACTATTCACTGAAAAACTACTTTCACACAAAGTGTGTCTTGCCCAATGACACAAAACATCAGTGTGTATATTCAGCAAACGCAGCGACAGTGAAAGGAGGATCGTACTCACGTAAGAAGTACTCAGAAGGATCGGCCTCGTAGTCCGTCTCCTCTGGGAAGTGATCTATCTGTTTACACATGCCTTTGAAGTTTCCTGTTTGAAGACACAGAAAAACACAAACTTTTACTCAACAAAACTGTCACAGCATTTCACATTTCAAATTCTTCACCAACTGATATGACGAGGGTTTAGATGAAGAAAATATGGTTTGGTTAATCAATAACTGTGATAATTCAGGTCAAAAGAAAAAAAAAGTTATTTCTATTCAATCTACCCATGAATTTCAGATTACTGTCGTCATAGCGATTAAACAAAATATTGTTTGGAGAAAAAGTCCTCAAAATGACAGGAAGCTGAAAACCATGAATTCTGTTAAAAAAGAAAAAGAAATAACCCGTGTAAAGTGTTTTTCTGTCTCTTTAAGTTGATTTACTTTAGTTTAAACTAATAATGTGTTTCAATGAATATAAAGAGAATTAAAGGGGCACTTTCTGAAGGAGGGTCCACCACACGCTCATGTCCATGAACATATTCTTGCTTTGTCTAGAATGTTCCACTGTATGGCATTAAACTTATCCAGCTCATTGTAGACAAGCAGGTGATGCCACTAAGAACGCAGTGAGAATACAGCCGACTCCCAGTTCAGCGAGTAGACGGTTCGGAGCGCGGTTCGGAGCGCAGTTCAGTTCGGAGCGCGGTTCGGAGCGCGGTTCGGAGCGCGGTTCAGAGCGTGGTTCAGTTCGGAGCGTGGTTCAGAGCGCGGTTCGGAGCGCGGTTCGGAGCGCGGTTCGGAGCTCAGTTCAGTTTGGAGCGTGGTTCAGAGCGTGGTCGGAGCGTGGTCGGAGCGTGGTCGGAGCGTGGTTCGGAGCGCGGTTCAGAGCGTGGTTCAGTTCGGAGCGCGGTTCAGAGCGCGGTTCAGAGCGCGGTTCAGAGCGCGGTTCGGAGCGCGGTTCAGAGCGCGGTTCAGAGCGCGGTTCAGAGCGCGGTTCGGAGCGTGGTTCGGAGCGCGGTTCGGAGCGCGGTTCGGAGCGCGGTTCGGAGCGTGGTTCGGAGCGCGGTTCGGAGCGCGGTTCGGAGCGTTGTTTGGAGCGCAGTTCGGAGTGTGGTCTCAGCCTGCAGTCGAGGCGGTGCATACTCGCTCAGCCCTAAGTGCAGTCCGGGGACCGCATGGGCGTCTGTGAAATGGAACAGATCCCGCCTCAGCTCAGTGAGCCGGTGCTCTGCTCCTTGTTCCCTAAAGACAAAAATATGATTCTATTGTGACTAGTAATACTTGGAACTGGGACATGGCGACACTGTAGAATATCCAGCATTACAACAGCAAAGGAAATATAGAAGTGTAAGGGGAAAAGCATGTGAACGGTAATACAGGTGCCGTGATCTATGCCGTTACGGCTACCGTCACACATGTTTAGCGTAGTTTATGAAGAGTTTCATGTAGCATAGTTGTAGGTGAGGTGAACCACTACACACATTTGATAGTGAAGTCGCAACTGTCACATGTGGATGTTGCTGGTGAGTCCATCTTTGTAGTCATATATCCTGCCGCGCTGTGCATGCTGGGGCTTTTGAGTGTGCGAAGTGTGCATGTTTGCACGCTTGGTCCACGCCCCGATTTCCATGGAAACGACTGCGCTGTTCGGACCGCGTCTTAACTGTGCAGGGGACAAAAACGAAATGGAACAGCAGTTGCTAGATATGATGCACATCCCCCTCCAAGCACGCTCCGAACCGTGCACTCGCTGAACTGGAAAACGGCTAATGTGTTGTTCCAGTTATTATTTTTTGTAAAGTTGTCTGTAATTGAAGAACTGCAATGCCATACTGTGGAACATTCCAGACAAAGGAGTAACTCTCTCACAACATGGTGCCACACCATGCACACACCACGCTGCGTAACAGGGGAACTCCCTTCCTGGTGCGTAACAGGGATTCCCCTGTCAGCGTGGTGTGTGCTTCGGCTGTGTTTTTCCGCACTGGAAAATAGTTCCCACCCAAAATGACCAAGTCAAGCTCTCAGTGTTGATTTGCACATTTATTTGCACTCGATATGAATGCGCACGACACATAAAGTAATTGGGAAAAGCATCGAGCAAATTAATTCCTTTTGGCCGAAATCTTTCTCTGGCGACGTTAGACTCCAGTCTAACGCGGAGTAGCTACAGATACCGCGGCGGTCAGTGGCGACAGACTCGGACAATGGCTGGGTGAGCAGGAAAACGCTTTCCACCACTTATTTTAGTCTCTGGACTGTGGGGAGATGCCCAAGTTTGACCTGGGGGTGGCATATCCCTTTAAGGATTTCATGGGACAAGCCAGAATCTAAATCCCATTTCTCCATAATAGACTTCAATAGCCACTAAAACATTATATCTATAAAAGTTAGATAAAGTTAGAGTAAAGAGTGAGAATATAAAAGACAGAAGTCAAATCAGGGCACTTTGAAATCTTGTGTGTTTTTGTGGAATAAATTCTATGAAAGTTTATTCCTGGAAATCTGAACGGTCAGAGCCTTGAATAAATTGTCTCAGAGTAACGGAGCTTTTCAAACGCTTGACCCATCACTTATGTCTATTCTATAAAATTATGTTTAAAGGTTATGAGTTTGCTATAAAATCTGTTTTTAAAGTCCTGTATTATGCAAAACTTAGGGCTGAAATGATCTAAATGATTCTAGTGAAAGTGTAGAAAGTTTAAAAACACACAAGGAGCGCTTCCTGTATTACCACGTGACATCACAAGGTGTAACATTTTTATTTTTCAGTTTGAGAGAAGAACTCAGCCTAAATATGCAAGATTTATGAGTTAAATGTTCACACATTTAACAAAACACAACTCTAGGTCTGTTTTTGATGAGGAAACAAGAACAATATTGTAACTTAGATCAGAAAATAACGTAATATCAGCCCTTTAATTTAGTAAATCTTCAAAGCAGCAGTTGTAACACATTCCATATATATATTTCTCACCTTTTTCTGAAAATCTGTCATCTGAATCCTCACATTAGCCTCCATCCCCTCCCATTGGTCTTCATTCATAAAAACGGCAAAGCCAAGTGCGTCTCATCTGGTGAACTTTCCAATATCAATATCAAACCAGGGCTATTCACCACTGGGTAATAACCAAGGCCCCTCTCTCTCCCCTCACCGTTTCCCATGATGCCGAGCTGCCAGGACCGCCATCTGAAACACCTGGCACCATCGTGACCCACACCTGTTTGTATAATGGGGGAAGTTAATGATACGCTAATATAGGCCGATTGAAGGCACGGGCAGCTGTCTGTTCTCTGTAATGACCAACCCCTGACCGGCCTCTGAACCACGCCGTAATAATGAGCCCGCCGCCGCCAAACGGACGCTACAGGGCGCTGTAAGGGGACTAGATAAGGACTGAACTAGGTCTAAACCAGGTCTTAAGCTGGACCAAAGAATTAAATCAAGACAGAGGACAGGAATGGTCTTCTGTCAGACTGACAAGTATGGATCCAACCAGGACTAATTCCGGAATAAATCGGGACTCAACCAAGACTGGGCCAGGACTAAACCAGAACTAAATCAGGACCGGACCAGGATTAAACCATGATTAAACCAGGTCTAAATAAGAAAAAGCGGATTGAGAAGTTAGCATGCCAGCAGTTGACAAGTAAGAACGATTCAACCAAGACTAAACCAGGACTAAACCAAGACCAAACCAGGATTAATCCAGGTCTAAACTCGACTTAAGGCAGGACTACTAAAACAAGACTAAACCAGGAGGAACATTTGATGAGAGGAAATAAGGAAAGTAGGCATGCCAGTAGCTGACAAATAAGGATTCAACCAGGACTAAAACAGGACTTAAAGGAGAATTAACGTTTTTTACAATTTGAGCCTTATTTTGGTAATAAAACAAGTTGTTTTACTCACCCATAGCACTTTGGTGTCATATGGAGCATTTCCGGAGATGTTTTAGATTAGCGTTAGGCTAACGCTGTTAGTCTAGCGCGACTTCTAGCCATAGCTCGGGGCATATAATATATTCCCCGAGCATGTAATATGCCCCGTGCGGGCTCCAAATAACACAAACTTTAGCACTTTTCAAATCATAGAAGCTCGATGTCTTAGTCTACGATTTCGTTTGAATCAAAAGTGGCCTGTAATCCGAGATTTATCCATAGTTTACAGCTTTGCGTTTCATGTTTGTTTCCCGGGAGCTGAGAGCACAGTCCGCACATGCGCACTGGCGTCCTCATCTACTCGAAACTATGGATACATCTCAGATTACAGGCCACTTTTGACCACACGAAATCGTAGACTAAAGACATCGAGCTTCTATGATTTGAAAAGTGCTAAAGTTTGTGTTATTTGGAGCCCGCTCGGGGAATGCCCCGAGCTATGGCTATAAGTCGCGCTAGGCTAACGGCGTTAGCCTAACGCTAATCTAAAACATCTCTGGAAGTGCTCCATATGACACCAAAGTGCTATGGGTGATTAAAACAACTTGTTTTATTACCGAAATAAGGCTCAAATTGTAAAAAAAAAAGTTACTTTTCCTTTAACTAGAACTAAACCAGGATTCAACCAGGACTAAACCAGGACTTAACTAGGACTAAATCAGGAATGAACCAGGACTGAACCAGGATTAAACCAGGTCTAGGGCAAGGGCTAAATAAGCCCTGGAAGTAGTACTACTAAACCAAGACTACACCAGGGTAAAAATAGAGAATAGTGGACAGAGAAAGTAAATCGTAGTAGCTGGAAAATAAGGATTCAATAAACCAGGACTAAACTCTGGACTATATAAAAATTAAATCTGAAGTAAAACCTAAAACAGGACTACAAAATTACTATACTAGTTCTAAATAATTATGAAACCAGAGGAGGGCAACAATTTTGATTTAGATGAACTCTTCAGTGATCAAATATTTGAACTTTACTCCTCTATACTTAAATAATTTCAAGTTAACCTAAAAATAATGACATTTCTTCCTCCAAAGTCTGAGCTCTGCTCCAGACCACAGACAGAAAGAGGACCCCAACTGAATAATGACGATAAAAAAGGACAAAACCATTCAAATGTGATTAACTGCAAAACCCTAATTGCTGAACACAAACCAAACTCCTCATACAGCAGTTGGTACGGTCCTTATATTCACTCCACATGTACAGACGTTCCCACACTCGACACGGCAATGTGATCTCTAACAGCAGGGGTCCACTGGGGAAACGGCTTCACTTATTATGTTAAAAGATTTATGTGGCACTTAACTGGGGCCTTTCTCTGCCACATGTAACCCCTGAATGTTTTATAACTGTATTTTCATTTGAACAGAGAGAGGGAAGGGAAGGGGAAGGGGAAGGGGAAGGGGAAGGGGAAGGGGCTAGAGAAGGACAGGTTTGGACTAGTAGAACTGAGCGATTTGGGAAAAGTATCTCATTGTGGCTTTTGACAAGTTTGACATGTTTTAGTAACAGGTCTGGTCAAAGTTCATATTTTAAATGTGTCCGGATCAATATTATTGACAAAAATGTGAAATGTGAAATGACAAACTAATACAAGAGTCATATTTCAGAACATTTGTACAGATGTAAACTACAGGGCTGGCTTTTAAAAAAAATTTTTTTTTTTTGTGCAGATATAGACATAAGTCAGGACTAAACCAGGACTAAACTAGGACTAAACCAGGATGAAATCAGGACTAAACCAGGACTATACCAGGACTAAACCAGGGCTGAACTAGGACTAAATCAGGTCTAAATCAGGGCCAAATCAGGACTAAATCAGGACTAAACTAGGCCTAAACCAGGATTTAATCAGGACTAAACCAGGACTAAACTAGGCCTAAACCAGGATTTAATCAGGACTAAACCAGGACTAAACTAGGCCTAAACTAGGACTGAACCAAACCAGGGCTAAAACAGGACTATACCAGGACTAAACCAGGGCTGAACTAGGACTAAATCAGGGCCAAATCAGGACTAAAATAGGATTAAAATAGGACTGAACCAGACTATACCAGAACTGAACCAAACCAGGACTAAACTAAACTAAAAAGACTAAACAAAGACTAAACCAGTACTAAACTAGGACTAAATATGAATAAACCAAGACTAAATCAGGACTGAATCAGGACTGAACCAGGGCGGAACCAAAGCTGATCCAGGCCTAAACCAGGACTAAAATAGGACTGAACCAGACTATACCGGAACTGAACCAAACCAGGGCTAAACCAAGACTAGGCCAGTACTAAACCATGACTAAACAGGACTAAACCAGAACTAAACTAGGACTGAACCAGACTACACCAGAAAAGAACCAAACCAGGACTAAACCAGGAGGGAACCAGGGTTAAACAAGGACTAAACCAGGATTTAACCATCATTAAATTAACACTAAAGCAGCACTAAACCAGGCCTAAACCAGAACTCAACCAGGACTAAACCAGAACTGAACCAGGACTAAACCACTGGCCAGCATCCATTTGCACACAGAGACTTAACATATTAACATTAACATATTCTGAAATGCAACACACAATCCTAATGACACAAACCTCAGATGTTCTCAGTGCTTTTCAGAAAGACGATATTCAAAAACATCCCCACACATAAATGAAGTTATTAGAGGTCACAACCAGAGCAGAAAATAATACACAGAAACAACTCAGAGGTGCCATTTTTAGTGTTAGCGTATTAGTGTAATGTGATCTGTAATGTGTGTACTTATCACACCAAACCAGGACTAAACCAGGACTAAACCAGGACTAAACCAGGACTAAACCAGGTCTAAACTAGGACTAAACCAAGACTAAACCAGGACTGAAGCATATATAAACCAAGACTTAACCAGGTCTAAACCAGGACTAAACCAGGACTAAACCAA
Source organism: Paratrypauchen microcephalus (assembly GCA_036785185.1). Lineage (NCBI taxonomy): Eukaryota > Metazoa > Chordata > Actinopteri > Gobiiformes > Gobiidae > Paratrypauchen > Paratrypauchen microcephalus. The sequence goes on along the minus strand of JAVJIX010000181.1, from coordinate 929,961 downwards.
GACTGATCCAGGACTAAACCAGGACTAAACCAGGACTAAACCAGGTCTAAACTAGGACTAAACCTGGACTAAACCAGGACTAAACCAAGACTAAACCAGGACTGAAGCATATATAAACCAAGACTTAACCAGGTCTAAACCAGGACTAAACCAGGACTAAACCAAGACTGATCCAGGACTAAACCAGGACTAAACCAGGATTAAAACCAGGACTAAACCAGGACTAAACCAGGACTGAAGCATATATAAACCAAGACTTAACCAGGTCTAAACCAGGACTAAACTAGGACTAAACCAGGACTAAACCAGGACTAAACCAGGACTAAACCAGGACTAAACTAGGACTAAACCAGGACTAAACCAGGACTGATCCAGGACTAAATTAAACCTTGGTCTAGACCAAGACTAAACCAGGACTAGATTCACTACTGTTTTTGAAACAAATATCCACATTTATGATGTTTTATGATTCACATTTGATACATAATGAACATATGATTATGTATCGCAATGATACACATACATACATCGAGTATCTTAGAGTCATTTCAGCTGATGACACTCGTCTTTGGGGTTGAATAATGAAGCTATTGTGGAAAACATACATTCACCTTGTTTATACTGAACTGTGCTAGTTTTTGTTTCCTGATAGGCCCAGTAATTAAAGAGATGTTAACCATAAACCAGGTCAAAACATCTGCAGTCTGACAAATTCCACCAGGAGAACCACTGTCCTCCAGCTCTATTTTAAAGGTCCCATGGCATGAAATTTTCACTTTCTGAGGTTTTTGAACATTAATGTGAGCTCCCCTACCCTGTTTAGCCCCCCCCCCCCCCCATGGTTAAAAGTTGTGAAATGTCTAAACTGAGCATTTGCGATCCTTTTCTGCGTTAGAAAAAAACACAGCTCAAACGGGCGATTCTCAACAAGGCACCTTATTGACGTCAGATCGAAAAATGCAGTTCCATCCCCGTCTGTCTGTACTCAGCGTCTCTGTAAATCACACCCAGAGAGTTTGGACTGCAGAGGAGCTACGCAATGCGAAATGTGTTTTTTTATTTGCCTGGAGGCACGTCCGAGTGTTTCTAGGCTCGGAAGTCCTTTATCTGAGCCTCTGGACCTTTGAACAGCAGTGGTTTAATTTTATTTTCTGTGGAAATGTGTTTATTTTTCAATGGAACGCTTCAAATCTCTTCTCCGCGCAAAAACGCGGAAATGGATCAGAGCGTACAGGCACAGCTGAGAGCGGAGAGTTTGGCCACGCCCCCACCCTCTACTATAGGCCATCTCTTTTCTCCTCATTTGCATTCAAGCAACAACGCCCATTATGGAGTGTTCAGAGAGAGAAAAATTACTCTTTCTCATCTTATCTCTGTTTCTCATGCACTGAGTGTTGATTTTGAAGAAGGATTCATTTACAGTATTAGGGAACCATTAAGGAGCCATATAAAAGCATCAACAAGTACCATGTCATGGGACCTTTAAAACACAGGGATTATACACATTTGTGATGTGACATGAACCTTTATATTTAGATTTTAAATGATTTGGAGTGGTCCTCACCTACTGCACATTTATATATTATTCACTGCAGTGAGTTTAGTGCTTTTCACGATAACGCTAATACCGACTAGCATGCTAACACGCCCTGTCTGATTCTCTGACAATAAAACACTTCATAATTAGAAACACAGTGGACTTATTCTGATCTCAAGAGCTGCTTATACAAAATATCTGTGCTGGGACAATTCTTCGCAAACACAAAAATCAGGCACAGGCGTCTTGAAGGTTTTCTGTTTGAGACAAAAACTCAGCCTTAATATGCGAGATTTGTGTGTAAAACAAATGAACGAAACAAAACACAACTCCAGGTATGTTTGTGATGAGGAAATAAGATTAGAACAGAGCTCAGAAAACAGCGTAATATGGGCGATTTGTGTTATTACAGCTTTGCCTTCCTCTTGTGCTGGATACTGCAGTGAATCCCACTAATATTGAACACAGTAATAATATCATCCCACACCAGTGTTTCAGATCTGACCAGTGCTTCCACATAGGAGGCAGTTTCCATGGCGACTGTGCTATACTCCGCTTAAGCAAAACTGACTTACTATGAGCTACGAATGAAGGATTTAAAAAATAAAAGTTTATGCCCACAAGCTTTATACGAACCCACACAACACCAGGGACATGACTCTGGAATGATTTCAGCTTTACCCTAAACCTATTTCTACATCTTTATCGAGCATGTGACCTCTGTAAAAACTTGAGATTCTAACTTTTTGCACTGGCGATAACTTGAAGTAGTAAAATGTAAAATGTAGTAGAAGCTTGGGGTGTTTTAGCTTGAGGGAAGATGCCGTGTGTGACTGTCATAACGTGGAAGAGTTTGCTCACTGGTCAGTCTCACTTTCTGAAAAATGTTACAGAAATTTACACACAAGTTTATAAAGACAAAAAGTTTATAGGGACAGTGTGTAAGATTTTTACCCGTTAATTACTGAAATTGAAGATACCCATTCAAAAATACAGTGTTTTCCAAGCCTTTTCACTTCCATCATGAAATCAAAGTATTCTTTTGGACTTAGATATAGTCACATAAAAGGGGGATCTTCCCCATGCAGAGGCAGCCATTTTGAATACGAGAGCCGCAGAAGGACATTTGGGCTCCGCCTTCGGCAAGGCTCGTGGTTTTGGGTAAACAACACAAGCATGCTGCCAGATCAGACGTCGTAATGGATCTAACACGTGTTTTGGACTAAATTGTTTTACTGGATTTTATTCGCTGGATCCTTACGGACAAATTGAGACCAAGTTTATGGTGAAATACAGAGTTTGACCTGTCCAGAGCCTTCAAAGGTAAGCTAAGTAACAAACCTCGTTTTGTGCTTTTCCGTATAAAAGCCCCATGTGCTCGGGGAGTGATTGTTGTGCCAGGAAATGAATTGCATAGTCAAAAAGAGGAGACTGTAAGGTTTCATTTGATGTGTAGAGTGTCATGGTACATGATCGGGAATGTGTGTTTTCATGAGAAAAGAAAAAAAAAACAGTGAACGGGACCACGTTTTATTTATACCGTAGTTGTCGGCGAGAGCTCGCACAGCGTCGAGTACGCGAGCTGTCCACGTTGCGGCGCGCCCGGGTGACCCTCGAGGTCTGCCGTAGCCAAAAGAGGAAGTGCAATAGCACCATCCACTTATGTGCCACGAATCCTACACACTGGACCTTTAAAGGGAAGTACAAGTACATCTTGTTTTTGTATTCTTTTTAATTTACAATTCACAAAACAATGTCACATATGTACTTGTGATGTTGTTGGTTTTTTTGCATAAATTTCCCAAAATTATAAGTTACTGTTGAAAAATAAAATAGTTTTTTCTGTTTTTTCTACATATTATGAAAGACTAATCGTAATTGAAACAAAACAATGATTTGAATGGACATAATTCACACATTTCCAACAGCAAAAATCTCCTGGTACAAACAAGGTTTGAAATGTGACTCTTGTATTAGTTTGTCAGTTCATATTTCAATATTTTTGTCAGTTCTTCTGGACGCGTTTCAAAGGTCACATGATTTTACTTATTTATTTTTTTTCAAAAGAGTCAAAATCAAGTTTAATATCATAAATTCAATCTATTATTTAGATCATGCCTGCAGAGCGCTACAAACCATTACTACTAAACCATTTATTTTTCATCTAAGAAAGTGAAATCTGATTTGCCCCAGTACAGATTGTTAAAGCAGCTCCTAGGGTCAAAATGAGACCACTGTGTACTGCATCTAATTATAAAGTATTTTTTTATCCTCTGTGAACCAGGAAGTAGCCTTGTTGGCATTATGATGATGGCAAAACTCCGCTCTGGCCTCTAAAAGTTGTGAAAAGCACTTATAAATTCATCGTGGTGAATAATTAGGATGCTCTGAATGCATAAGGTAAGTGAGGAAGAAGTTTGGACCACTGCAAACCACTTAAAATGAATAAAATCATATAAATAAGACAGCAAAAACCAGGTACAGCTCCTGCAATAATCCGCTGTCCTCTGTGCACGGCTGAGTTCACTGGTTGATCTACACTCTCACCCTCTGCCCCCGTGTCCAGTCCAGTCCTCACATCCATAAAGCGTCGCATTACCCCCATCGTGCTCCTGCTGCGGCCCACACTGCAGCTCTCAGGGGGGACACATGGCCAGGGCAGAGGGGGGTGAATTTATGGAGCTCCAAAGAGTCCAAGGAGCGTTCAGAGGGAGACACTGGGGATAACGGCTCAAATAAAACATCAAAATGTACCTTTTAACAAACTGTCAAATTGTCAAAGGTGCATTATGTCACTTTTATTGTGGAGGGTCTGTCAAACGCTTTTCTCCATGGAAATATTATTGCTTTGTCTGGAATGTTCCACAGTACGGCATTAAACCTTTCTATCTTCATGGAGACCAAACCAGACCAAGTTCCAGGTCAGATCTGTGGAGCCGCGACCCTGCTCACAGTCAGAACGCCGGTTTTTCTAGATATTTTTGACCTATAAAACCACCTGTAATTGAATAAATGTAAGTTAGACCTGTTTAAAGTCACACTCTGGAACATTCCAGGCAGAGCAATGACACAGAAACAGCAAATGAAAAAGTTACACAGTGCACCTTGAAAGTACTTTGGGTTTTGTGAATGTATGTATTTAACTTTAGTATTTACTTAGTATTTATTTATTTGAATTAGCCAAAAGTTAGCACAATAGCGCACAAACGTTCATGTGTGTATGAATATAAATACAGTGGTACCTCACCTTACGAAAGACCCAACAAACGAAAATTCCAAGTTATGAAACGCGAAATCTCAAAAATTCAAATAATGCGCGCTCAGCCACACACATTATACGCTTTTCTCAGACTGGATTTAAACTTTTCTCACATTTGTCTCTCGTTTAAACACTCAAACTTTCATAGATTTTCAACAAAATTATTAATAGTGAAGTGTGGGGGGAAGGGGGAGGGGGGAGAAGACTGCGCTCTGACACGTGTGATAGCGCAGCATGACCCAGTGCGGGGCTGACAGCAGGTCTAGACCTGGACTAAACCAGGACTGGACCAGGACTAAACCAGGACTGGACCAGGACTAAACCAGGACTGGACCAGGACTAAACCAGGACTAAACCAGGACTGGACCAGGACTAAACCAGGACTAGACCTGGACTAAACCAGGACTAAACCAGGACTAAACCAGGACTAAACCAGGTGGATTAAAGCGCAGCGTGCGGGTCTATTTCCTGGTTTTGTTTCGAGTCACGGCTGAGGCGAGCAGCGAGGAGGACCGCATGCAGTCTGAGCGCATGAACGAACGCATGCAAGAGCCGTGGTGGTCTAGACCAGGTCTAGAGGAGGTCTAGAGGAGGCACGGTTTGAGCACGGGTCTCGTTCATGTGCTCAGATTGCGTGCGGTCCCCCTCGCTGCTCGCCTCAGCCGTGACTCGAAACGAAACCAGGAAATAGACCCGCGCGCGGCGCTTTAATCCACCTGGTCTAGACCTGGTATAGTCCAGGTTTAGTCCTGGGTCTACAGTCTCTACGCAGAACACAGTGTTACATTATAAAAAATGTTACACTATAAAAAAAAAACTTGGATCGGGGCCTTGGAACGAATCAGGCTTTTTCCATTGAAATAGCTACTCAACTTACGAAAAATTCACGTTACGAAACCACTTCTGGAACAAATTAATTTCGTAAGGTGAGGTACCACTGTATTAGAAAAAGACTGCTCACCCTTTATACTTCTACCGCAGTAGGGGTGTGAAAAATATATATCAATGAACATCAACATTCCTTAGGGGGGTAAAGCTAACTGAATGCACTACTCTGTCTGAAGCTAGAACTAGAGACGAGCTTATTCTGTACAAGTATGTTATATATTAAATTACTCCTAAACAGGATTTTGAAGGCTCATATTGATCACAGGCTCCTGAAAATGACCTTTTAAACCGATTTTGTTTTTTCTTGAGTTTTCAGACAGTCTTTTATTAATTTCTTTTTTCCAATGTGCCTGTGTCTCCATGGTAACTCCTAAACCTTCCACCATTACTATCAATAGCGTGGCTTGAGAACCGTCGTCTTGTGTGTTGGTCTCATCACCGCGGCGACCCTGGACTGTTCGTGCTTTTAGGCAGAAGAATCAAGACAAATGCTCATTTGGCTCGTGCCCTCTTTCTCAGAATAGAAAGGGACCTGAGGCTGGGGACGCGGTGCAGTTTTCACCCAAAAATTCAACCATTAACTCACACTGCAGGTCTCCCTCTGTCCCAAATCAGGAGCCTTCTTCACACTTTTAACATCAGAACTAATCCAACAGAGACACCGTGTATGCAAGAGGCTACAAGACTAACACAAATATATATTCTAGTCTTTAAAGGTCCCATATTACACAAAATGGTGTGAGCTTTAGCCTTGTTATAATGATGTTACATCATAAGAAACAGACCTGGAGTTGTGTTTTGTTTCATTCACACGTTTGACTAACCCTTTTTTATTAGTCTGTTTACCTTTTGTTCAGTAAAGGTTGGAAAGTGAAGGTGTATGCATATTTTGGTTCTGTTCTCTCTGTTCCACCTTGTGATGTCAGGTGGTGATACAGGACTCCAAACCTTCACTAGAATCATTCGATTTCAGCCCTGGAATTGCCAATCTCTACTGAATTAAAGGTAAATGGAGTTGAAAACTACCACTATGTTGCATCACAAGGTGCAACAGAGCATTTGGCAATATAAAAAGACTAATAATAAAGGGATACTCAAACATGTGTGAAAGCTCCAAGTGTCCAGGTGAGACTTAAAGCTCACAAGAGTCAAACTTGTGTAATACAGGGCCTTTAAATTATTATAAAAGTGGTCAATATATCATTTATAACATTTTCAAAGTAATTTTTTGATGATGTTTTTTACTAATTGGAGTACAGTAATCCCTCGTTTATCGCGGGGGTTAGGTTCCAGAAATAACCCGCAATAAGATATATTGCGCAATAACTTTATATTTTACAATTATTCTACATGTTTTAAGGCTGTAAACGCCTCACCACACACATTATACACTTTTCTCAGACTGGAATTAACATTTTCTCACATTTCTCTCTCATTTAAACACTCAAACCTTCATAGATTTTCAACAAAATGTATTAATAGTGAAGTGTGGGGGGGAGACACGGCTCCGGGAGCCCCGCAGGACGCGCGAGGAGCACCGCCACGTCCCTGGACGAGACGCCCACCAACCCCTTGGAGAAGTGCGCGACACGTGCTGCTCACGTGCTGCTGTCATGGATTTGTCCACGATAAACCCCTCATCGTGGACAAATTCGTGACAGAGCAGCACATGTCTTCCAAGGGGTTGGTGCTCGTCCCCGGACGTGGCAGTGCTGCTCGCGCGTCCGGCGGGGCTTCTGGAGCCGTGTTTCCCCCCACGCGTCACTATTAATACATTTTGTTGAAAATCTATGAAATTTTGAGTGTTTAAACGAGAGACAAATATGAGAAAATGCAGCGTGTGTCGCGTGTACACCGGGGCTGCGAGCACGAGATAGAACTGCGGCGCCCGGACCGCGTGCTCTCAACCCGAGCCACAAACCGAACACGCACAAACGAACGCAAAAGCCGCACGGACTGATTTAATCCTGGTTCAGACCTGGTCCAGTCCTGGTTTAGTCCAGGGCCAGTCCTGGTTCAGACCTGGTCCAGTTCTGGTTTAGTCCAGGGCCAGTCCAGGTTTAGACCTGGTTTAGTCCTGGTCTAGTCTCTTAGCCAATCAGGACGCAGAACACATTGTTACACTATAAAAAAAAATGTTACACTATAAAAAAATAAAAAAATAAAAAAAAATTGAAAAATAAAATCAGCGAAACAGCGAGTCCGTGAACAGTGACCCGCGACAGAGCGAGGGACCACTGTACGTCTGTACTGTCTGTCCATGTTTTCAGAATGATGTGAAACTAGGACCACTGCCATAACAACAGTCATTACAGTTTTACAGCAAAATTACATGTTTTGAATGTGGAAAAAAAAGCCCTCAAAGTGTTGCACAGGAAGCCAATACCGCTCAGCCCCTGTGCCGTACACAAATCACTGGAACTTGTATTACAATATTCCCAATCAATTCTCCGTTTCTTTACATAACATGGAGCACGCAGAGATAAATCTATACAGTAAATATAAGGCTAACCGTGTTCATGTCGATGGGTCAGATCAGAGCTGAGAGCATCTGACCCAGAACCCACGATTACATCACTATTACCTAAAGACCGATCAATATCACTTATTAAGCTCTCATTGGGAGATATCAAATGACAGAGAGAGAGAGGGAGAGAAGTCAGATTTGTGGAGAGGAAGCAAGAATGTATAATATATATGTATATATCATATTTATCTTTTTATGAGGGACCATCACTTTGGCCGTCCTATTGTAAATTACTATAATAATTAACTATAGGTAAATTATTATCCGAATGGTTATAAGGTAAATATGCATACTGTAACTCACATGACATGGTGTTCCACAGTACGGCTTTAAACATTTGCATGTGTTTTTATTACTAAAAAAAAGCCTTGAAAAACACAGATCTGACCTGTAACTTGCTTGTAGGACGGTACGTTTAATAATACCAAACCAACATTATACAAGCAATAACATGTCCATGTGGAGAAGCAGGTGACGCTGCATCAGAAAAGTTCCACAGTGCACCTTTAAAGGGCCCATATTACACTACTTTCTGTTTCCTCATCACAAACATCCTGTACCTCGAGTTGTGTTTAGTTTTACCTGTGTGAAGCAGACACATTTAAATAAAAAGGACGTGTTTAAAGGTCCTCTGTTATACAAAATTGACTCTTGTGAGCTTTAAAGGTCCAGTGTGTAGGATTCGTGGCGCATAGGTGGACAGTAGCTATTCCACTTCCTCTTTTGGCTACGGCAGACCTCGAGGGTCACCCGGGCGCGCCGTAAGGCAGACAGCTCGCGTAGCCGCGCGCACCCGGCGCTGTGCGAGCTCTCGCCGACAACTACGGTATAAATAAAACGCATGAAAAACGCATGAAAACATACATTCCTGATCGTGTAGCATGACACTCTACACATCAAATGAAACCTTACAGTCTCCTCTTTTTGACTATGCAATTCATTTCCCGGCACAACAATCACTCCCCGAGCACATGGGGCTTTTATACGGAAAAGCACAAAACGAGGTTTGTTACTTAGCTTACCTTTGAAGGCTCTGGACAGGTCAAACTCTGTATTTCACCATAAACTTGCTCTCAATTTGTCCGTAAGGATCCAGCGAATAAAATCCACTAAAACAATTTAGTCCAAAACACGTGTTAGATCCATTACGACGTCTGATCCGGCAGCATGCTTGTGTTGTTTACCCAAAACCACGAGCCTTGCCGAAGGCGGAGCCCAAATGTCCTTCTGCGGCTCTCGTATTCAAAATGGCTGCCTCTGCATGGGGAAGATCCCCCTTTTATGTGACTATATCTAAGTCCAAAAGAATACTTTGATTTCATGATGGAAGTGAAAAGGCTTGGAAAACACTGTATTTTTGAATGGGTATCTTCAATTTCAGTAATTAACGGGTAAAAATCTTACACACTGTCCCTTTAAGTCCTGATATAATGTTGTTACCTCCTCAGAAACATACCTGGACTTGTGCTTTGTTTCATTCACACACTTAACACACATATTTAGGCTGAGTTCTCAAACAGAAAACACTCTGTTCCACCTTGTGATGTCATGTGGTAATACAGGAAGTGCTCCACACACATTCACTATTCACTAATTCCAGCCCTGGAACTGCCCATCTCTACTAAACAAAACAGCTGTTAACCCGAAAACTACTGGCTGATGACATCACAAGGTGGAGCAGAGCATTTTTGAGCGTTGGAGATGTAATAATCTAATCTGGACTAATAAAATATGACTCAATCATGTGCGAATGAAACAAAGCAGAACTCCAGGTATGTTTCTGAGGAGGTAACAACATTATATCAGGACTTAAAGCTCACAAGAGTCAGTTTTGTGTAACAGAGGACCTTTAAACACGTCCTTTTTATTTAAATGTGTCTGCTTCACACAGGTGGAGGAGGCGCAGCGGCGGCGGTTTAATCCGGGCCCATCGCTGGAAGAGAGACACTGGGCCATTCTCTACCCACACACACACACAGAGGTTTGATGAGGCACCAACAGGAGAGGTGCATGCTGGGATATGGGGGTGTCGGAGGGGGGACGGGGGGGGGTCATAGAGTGGGTGGTGCTTTTGAAAAACACACAGAGAAATAGTGAACGGTGGGAACCCTCTTCTGATTCACGGGTGGGCGGCCTCAGCGCTGCTTCGAGAGCCTGAGATGATGAGTGGCTACATGCTATTGGCTAATATATAGACAATCGTTATATGGTTGACAAAAGTGTGGAAAATCAGATACCAATTCATTCTAATCGTATCAAAACTAGATACTTGTTTGAGCAGGTATCAATACCTGAATGTCTTTAGAATGATCCTGAGAACAAGTACACAGACTAGTACACGCCCACGGACCACTGTGGAACCTACAGGAGCACTGAGGAACCTACAGGACCACCGTGGAACCTACAGGACCACTGAGGAACCTACAGGACCACTGTGGAACCTACAGGAGCACTGAGGAACCTACAGGACCACCGTGGAACCTACAGGACCACTGAGGAACCTACAGGACCACTGTGGAACCTACAGGACCACTGAGGAACCTACAGGACCACTGAGGAACCTACAGGACCACTGTGGAACCTACAGGACCACTGTGGAACCTACAGGACCACCGTGGAACCTACAGGACCACTGAGGAACCTACAGGACCACCGTGGAACCTACAGGACCACCGTGGTACCTACAGGACCACTGTGGAACCTACAGGACCACTGAGGAACCGACAGGACCACTGAGGAACCTACAGGACCACTGAGGAACCTACAGGACCACTGTGGAACCTACAGAACCACTGAGGAACCTACAGGACCACTGAGGAACCTACAGGACCACTGTGGAACCTACAGGACCACTGAGGAACCTACAGGACCACTGTGGAACCTACAGGACCACTGAGGAACCTACAGGACCACTGAGGAACCTACAGGACCACTGTGGAACCTACAGGACCACTGAGGAACCTACAGGACCACTGAGGAACCTACAGGACCACTGTGGAACCTACAGGACCACTGTGGAACCTACAGGACCACTGAGGAACCTACAGGACCACTGAGGAACCTACAGGACCACTGTGGAACCTACAGGACCACTGTGGAACCTACAGGACCACCGTGGAACCTACAGGACCACTGAGGAACCTACAGGACCACCGTGGAACCTACAGGACCACCGTGGTACCTACAGGACCACTGTGGAACCTACAGGACCACTGAGGAACCGACAGGACCACTGAGGAACCTACAGGACCACTGAGGAACCTACAGGACCACTGTGGAACCTACAGAACCACTGAGGAACCTACAGGACCACTGAGGAACCTACAGGACCACTGTGGAACCTACAGGACCACTGAGGAACCTACAGGACCACTGTGGAACCTACAGGACCACTGAGGAACCTACAGGACCACTGAGGAACCTACAGGACCACTGTGGAACCTACAGGACCACTGTGGAACCTACAGGACCACTGAGGAACCTACAGGACCACTGTGGAACCTACAGGACCACTGTGGAACCTACAGGACCACTGAGGAGTACACACATGTAAGACCACATGGGAATAGAAAAGAAAATACTATGATTTCATGTTGAAAATCACATTCTGCTGTTTAAAGGTCCAGTGTGTAGGATGGTGGTGCATTGGTGGATTGTGGGTATTGCAATTCCGGTTCTAGCTACAGCAGACCTCGAGGGTCACCCGGGCGCGACGTAACGCGGACAGCTCGGCGTACCCGGAGGTGGGTTCACCGGCAGCCACGCACGAACCGCGCTCACGCGTGAAGCGCTGTGCGCGGGTGGGGGGAATCGGGAACCGGACCGCGGAGGGCGGTCTGAACTAGGGGTGTGCAAAATAATCGTCATGACGATGCATCGCGATACTAACTTTCACAATATACTGCATCAATTCTTGATGCCAAAAATCGATTTTTATTCATTAATAATTAATTATTAATAAATAAATAAATTATTAGGTGTTTTTTTTAAAATAAATCCTCTGCACTTTTTTCTTTGTGAAAGGGTATTGTTTGTTATGATGGGAGCTACCTCCAAAATGGCAAATGTTTGAACATCATTTTTTGTTTTAGAAAAAATCCTCTGCACTTTTTTTGTTATTGGTTTGGTTTATTTATTTTTGTTATTCAATAAATTCAGTTCTGAATTGAGTTGCTCAGAGTTCTGTATCAGTTGAAGACACGACCCAGATACACAGCCACTGATATTTAAGTTATCCTCTTTTTTTGGTACATTTTCACTGAAGTATGTCGAATATCCTTCATCCCCACCTCCATCAGACTGTAGAATTCTAACATATAGTCCAGACGTGCAATATCCTCCTTTTCATGTTGATGCTTGTTGTTATTATTATCATTATTACTATTTTCCATTATTATTATTATTACGTTTTACTATCTGTATTATTTATTACTTACTTTATCCCCTCCCTGCTGCATGCACTTTTTCCCTCTTGTCCAAATGTCCTGGAGCTACTGTGGCGAGTAAATTTCTCCTGTGTGAGATCAATAAAGGTTTATCTTATCTTATCTTATCTTATCTTATATATTGCAATGCATCGCAATAATTCAAGTATCGTGACGCATCGTGATAGTATCGCATCGTGGCATATGAATCGTGATTCTAATTGAATCGTGACTTCTTTACCAATACCCACCCCTAGACTGAACCCGGGGTGCGGACTCACGCTGCGACAAAGCCCCAGCCGCGGTAGGTACTATGTCCTGTAGGTACTATGTCCTCTTAGATGAAGGTGCTTGCTCCTGCGATGTATGTGCGGAGTAAGTGTGAACATGCTTGTCGTTGTTTATCCAAACGTGTACTATCTCGTTGTGTGAAAACCACGGGCCAGTGCCGACAACTACTGTACAAAGAAAACGGCGAAGGCGGAGCCCAAAATACAGTATGTCCTTCTGCGGCTCTCGTAGTTAAAATGGATGCCACTAAATCAACTGAAATCTGAAATCAACTATATCTAAGTCCAACAGAATACTTTGATTTCATGATGGAAGTGAAAATGCTTGGAAAACACTGTATTTTTGAATGGGTATCTTCAATTTCGGTAATTAACGGGGAAAAATCTTACACAGTGTACCTTTAAAGAGTGTGTTTTTATTATCATTGTGCTATCAGAATCCATTTGAGTATAAAGTCTGTTCTTTAGTATCGAAATCAAATTCATCATTTCTGTATCGTGACACTAGCACAGATTTCACACGACACTTGGGTAACAATAAGGGCCAAAAATCAATAGAAAATAAACTGAAAAACAAGTGACTGCAATGAGTGTTATCCGAGAGCTTTTGTCCTTTGCAAAGAAGAAAATATTCCATGATTCTGTATCCATGAGTTTCAGAATCTTTCAGAAAATTACAACTGTTGCCATAGCGATTAACAACTTAAAGCCCCAGTGTGTAGGATTCATGGCGCATAGGTGGATGGTGCTATTGCACTTTCTGTTTTAGCTACGGCAGACCTCGAGAGTCACCCGGCTCTCGTACCCGCGCACGAGCCGCGCGCCGCTACTGTATAACTAAAACGCGGTCCCGTTGACTGTTTTTTTTTTCTTTTAGCATGAAAACACACATTCCCGATCATGTACCATGACACTCTACACATCAAATGAAACCTTACAGTCTCCTCTTTTTGACTATGCAATTCATTTCCCTGCACAACAATCACTCCCCGAGCACATGGGGCTTTTATACGGAAAAGCACAAAACGAGGTTAGCTTACCTTAGAATGCTTTGCACAGGTCAAACTCTGTATTTCACCATAAACTTGCTCTCAATTTGTCCATAAGGATCCAGCGAATAAAATCCAGTAAAACAATTTAGTCCAAAACACGTGTTAGATCCATTACGACGTCTGATCCGGCAGCATGCTTGTGTTGTTTACCCAAAACCACGAGCCTTGGCAAAGGCGAAGGCGGAGCCCAAATGTCCTTCTGCGGCTCTCGTATTCAAAATGGCTGCCTCTGCATGGGGAAGATCCCCCTTTTATGTGACTATATCTAAGTCCAAAAGAATACTTTGATTTCATGATGGAAGTGAAAAGGCTTGGAAAACAATGTATTTTTGAATGGGTATCTTCAATTTCAGTAATTAACGGGTAAAAATCTTACACACTGTCCCTTTAAAACTACATCTTATATCTTTTGAATGGGAAAAAGTCCTCAAATGTTGCAAAAGACACATGTTTTAAAGCTGATTCTGTTGTCTAGACCTCTACAAACATGCTTATAATTTGATATAGTCCATATTTCAGTTTCAGTTCTTATTGCTTTGTCTGGAATGTTCCGCAGTGTGGTATTAAGCTAATCTTTATGACAAGCCAGCAGGCCATGTAACAGGCCAGATCTGTGGAGAGGCGATCTCGCTCACAGGAAGAATGTTTACTTTTTGCAGATTTTTATTTCAGCGACACAAACACCCGTACTTACACAAACGCCAGAACAGACTTAATGCCATAGCAAGAAACATTCTAAGCAAAACAATAACATCTCCATGGAGACAAGCAGACAGCAGAGCCTCCACACGTAAAGTTACATAATGCATCCTTAAATATACTTTTATTTTGACCAATTTCAATATTTCTTAATGTATTATCTGAATATTGGTAAATTATACTTTGTCATTTTGTAGATTTATGATCGTTCTACTACTCATCACCTTTGTTGCAACTTGGATACTGTCGCCATGGAGACAGGAAGTGAACAGGAAGTACAAGATGACATAACGTGACAAATCCGGCAGAGTTTTTAATTTATTTTTTTACCTCTGCTCGGACTGTGACACAGCAGGTTAGCATTAGTCAGCTCACGCTAACAGGAAAACGGCAGCAAAAGTACAAAAATAATGAAAAACTGAAATGATCAATGAAGGAGCTGCTCAATTATACCACATTTAGTTGGCAAGAAATAAAGAAATGAGTTATTTCTGTTTCATATTCAATTCCAGTAAGATACATATTTGTTCAAGTACAATATTCATGGACCTAAAAATATCTGTAAACCAAAATGTTACAATACTAAAAAAGGAAAAGGTCCAATATTATGCAAAACCGACTCTTGTGAGCTTTAAGTCATGTATAATATATAATAATGCTGTTTCCTCATCACAAACATACCTGGAGTTGTGTTTTGTTTCATTCACACATGTTTGAAGCTCAAAATGCTCTGTTCCACCTTGTGATCTCATGAGGTAATATCGGAAATGGTCCACTGTATTTTTCCACTCCATACACTTTCACTAGAATCAGCCCTGGACGTGAAATCTCTACTGAACTAAAGGTAAAAAGGAGCTGTTAGGGATGTCAACAATTAATTGACTTATGATTAATTGTCGATCAAGACGTCGAACAAAATGCATTCATTGTAATTAATTGCTAATCGTGGACACGCGCACCCGCGTGGTCACGAAACAAGGCAACCGCGCACCGCGCTCACTCAACGGCACTGAGCACGAGATCGAACCGCGGCGCCCCGTAGTCTCAGCCCGAGCCACAAACCAGCCGCACGAAACCAGCAGCGGCACGTGGTGGTTTAATCCTGGTCTAGTCCAGGTTTAGACCTGGTCTAGACCTGGTTTAGTTCTGGTCCAGTCCTGGTTTAGTCCACGTTTAGTCCTGGTCTAGTCTCTTAGCCAATCAGGACACAGAACACAATGTTACACTATAAAAAAAAAAGTTACACTATTAAAAAAAATTTTTTTAAAAATTGAAAAATAAATCTGCGAAACGCGATAGAGCGAGGGATTACTGTATTTTGTTATTCAGGATCAATACATTTGTCTGCTTTTTACTAAGGAATAATTAATTGAGGAATATACAATATAATAATACTATGATATATTTATGACTCAGTGTTATGTTACTATAGCTTATATTCTTAAAGACCCTATTGAAACACTCAAATTCAGGTGAAAAACGCCGCTTATCAGTTAATCGTTAATCGATCGATAAGGTCAATCAACTATAGATTAATGAATTAATCGATAATTTGCATCCCTAGGAGCTGTTAACTTGACATCACAAGGTGGAACGGAGCATTTGGACTTTGGAGACGTAGACTGATAATAATAAAGGATTCCTCAAACGTGTGAATGAAACAAAACACAGCTCTGGGTATATTTGATACTTCTGATGAGGTAACAGAATTAGAACAGGACTTAAAGCTCACAAGAGTCAGTTTTGTCTAATATGGGACCTTTAACTGTTTAGCACTTTTACCCTTTACCCTTTTATTTTATGATTTGTTTATGTTAGTGAATTGAATGCCGTACTGTGGGACATTCGAAGTACAGGGGGTCCTCGGGTTACGACGTTGATCCGTTCTTAAGACGCGTCGTAACCCGAATTTCGTCGTAAGCCGGATTTTGCCTTTGATCTTCCAACCAAAGCACCAATAACCTTTCCATCTCAATAATTAGACCACTATGCTGCTTGGTTATCACTGCCGCTTTCATAGGAGCAGATCAGAGCCCACATCAGGTACTTCCGCCCACATTGGGCACGCACACGAGGCCGTCTTCTTCTCCCTACAACCACAACAGAGCGTATTCTTGCGCCGTGCGCCGTGCGCCGCGCGCCGTTCGCGTTTGTTTACATCTCTTACCACGCTAAACCGCGTAAGATGGAATGACGCGTAATATATACATATTTTTTTTAATGGGGGCGTGTTCGTAACCACGAAACGTCGTAACCCGAGGACCCCCTGTAAAGTAAAAACACCTCCATGGAGACCAGCAGGTGGCCTCTCACTCCGTGTCGCTGTGATCTGTGTGGTTATTCTTTGTGCATTCTTAACTCCTTGTGATGATTAATTCAGTGTATTTTCTGCACTTGCTCTCAGGTAACTCACAGTGTCCTTCAGGTCAAACACATAAACCAGGACTCCATCCAGCGTATGAAGATTTACACCTCCTATGGGTCATTTAGCCACACAAATGAGCTCAAATCCTGATCTTTGACTTGTGCTCAGTCTCTCATAGGCTTAAAGGAGGGATCCACATGGACATACTGCATACACCAATATTCAGTACAGGCGATTATGTCTATGATAGTGTCCACAAAATGTAAAGCTACAGTTAAAGGTGCACTATGTAACTTTTCTGGTGGAGGGGGAGTCTTTGTCGACAATTTTCCACAATAAAATATAAAGTTCACTATCTTTCATTTACGGGTCATTCCAGAATTGGAGGACATTTGGGCTTTAAAATTCTTGAAAAATAAACCTTCACTTTTCTGATTTTCTGCTACATATTCATCAATAATCGGTAATAAACTATTAAAAAGTCAAGTCAAAAGTGGCCTGTAATCCGAGATTTATCCATAGTTTCGAGTAGATGAGGAGGCCAGTGCGCATGTGCGGACTGTGCTCTCAGCTCCCGGGACCCAAACATGAAACGCAAAGCTGTAAACTATGGCTAAATCTGGGATTACAGGCCACTTTTGATTCAAACGAAATCGTAGACTAAAGACATTGAGCTTCTATGATTTGAAAAGTGCTAAAGTTTGTGTTATTTGGAGCCCGCACGGGGCATATTACATGCTCGGGGAATGCCCCAAGCTATGGCTATAAGTCGCGCTAGGCTAACAGCGTTAGCCTAACGCTAATCTAAAACATCTCCGGAAATGCTCCATATGACACCAAAGTGCTATGGGTGAGTAAAACAACTTGTTTTATTACCGAAATAAGGCTCAAATTGTAAAATCTTTACTTTTCCTTTAAAAAGTGTGAATGATATTTGATGTTTTTTAATGAAGAGATCTACAGCCAACCCTCCGTCATGTGGTCATGTGGTCATGTGGTCATGTGGTCATGTGGTCATGTGGTATGGAGCAAAAAATACATAAGTGTTATAATAAATGTGAATCTACATTTCTCTTCCATCTGTCTGTTCTAAAAAACATACCTGATGCACTGAGCTCAAACTAATTACACATGGACACACACAGAGACGATCAATAAATGAAAAGATCCCCCAGTATCGATATGTTGTGCCTCCTGATAATACTTGCAAGAGAAGGTACAACATGTGAGTGAGTATGTCCCTGGGCACTGAATGTATAATGTGTTAAGGCATGTTCCTGCCTGACATTTCCCATAATGCACAGCGGTGGTGACACAAGGCCTAATCGGCAAATTCATCTTCATAATCACGCCCCATTCTTCCATATAATCGCTGTATTCATCTTGGTAACGACCCTGCGAACAAAGCCATAAGTGTGTGGGTATGTAGCATGTGTCACTAACACAGACACAAAACACTGGACTGTGGGGACGGCGGATACACAGCTGATGCTTTTAGAATGTTTATTTTAACCTGGAATTCACATTTTGTTAGTTGTTAGTTTAAGTCTAAAATGTCATTCTAATTCAAGTTAATCCATACTAGTTTTACCAAAGCAACTAGTCAAAAAAATAAATAAATAAAAAATCAATACAGTGGTACCTCACATTACGAAATTAATTCATTCCAGAAGTGGTTTCGTAACGTGAATTTTTCCTAAGTTGAGTAGCTATTTCAATGGAAAAGGCCTGATTCGTTCCAAGGCCCCGATCCAAGTTTTTTTTTAATAGTGTAACTTTTTTATAGTGTAACATTGTGTTCTGCGTAGAGACTGTAGACCCAGGACTAAACGTGGGCTATACCAGGTCTAGACCAAGGTCTAAACCTGGACTAAACCAGGACTAGACCAGGTGGATTAAAGCGCCGCGCGCGGGTCTATTTCCTGGTTTCGTTTCGAGTCACGGCTGAGGCGAGCAGCGAGGGGGACCGCACGCAGTCTGAGCACATGAACGAGACCTGTGCTCAAACCGTGCCTCCTCTAGACCTGGTCTAGACCAGGTCTAGGGGTCTAGACCTGGTCTAGACCTGGTCTAGACCAGGTCTAGACCACCGCGGCTCTTGCATGCGTTCGTTCATGTGCTCAGACTGCGTGCGGTCCCCCTCGCTGCTCGCCTCAGCCGTGACTCGAAACGAAACCAGGAAATAGACCCACGCGCGGCACTTTAATCCACCTGGTCTAGTCCTGGTTTAGTCCTGGTTTAGTCCAGGTCTAGACCTGCTGGCAGCCCCGCGCCGGGTCATGCTGCGCTATCACACGTGTCAGAGCGCAGTTTTCTCCCCCCTCCCCCTTCCCCCCACACTTCACTATTAATAATTTAGTTGAAAATCTATGAAAGTTTGAGTGTTTAAACGAGAGACAAATGTGAGAAAAGTTTAAATCCAGTCTGAGAAAAGCGTATAATGTGTGTGGCTGAGCGCATTATTTGAATTTTTGAGATTTCGCGTTTCGTAACTTGAATTTTCTGTCGTATCTAGAGACCAAAATTTAACGTGAAGGCATTTCGTAACTTGGAATTTTCATTTGTTGGGTCTTTCGTAAGGTGAGGTACCACTGTATATATTTTTAATTTGAACTATGATACTTTGTTCATTGTCTTTTTTTGCTTCATGAAGTTTGAGTTTGTTTATGTCTGGTTTTATTCGAAAACAATACCTCAAAGTTTTAATCAATGCAAATATAACATGACACACATACTAGTACAGATATATTCTAAAATGTGCTGTCTGTGTCTACCTACACGGCCTGACAAAAGCATTAGGACGATGGCATCATTTGTGACGCTGATACTGAGCCAACTTTTCAAAGTATCGAGCATTATTTAAATGTGGTGTTCTTAATACTATTTCATCACATTTATTCAATTATATTATCACACATTCTCATATTTTCAGCTCATTGTGCGTAAATCCATTTGTGGACGAATATTACTCATGTTTTCATAGCGTCCTTTCATTATGAAAATAATAGTTGGAACACTCAATTAATAATATTTTAAAATCAACTCATAGAGTTCTCGAATCCCCCATCTGCACGTTTGAGAGGACAGACAGGATTTGTAAAGCTGTGATTAAAGCCAGAGGTGGTTATTTTAATAATAATAAAAACTATTTATCTTGATATTGTTACATTTTTTGCAATAATCTGCCTTTACACATGATGAAATTTGCTTTAAAGGGATATGCCACCCCCAGGTCAAACTTGGGCATCTCCCCACAGTCCAGAGACTAAAATAAGTGGTGGAAAGCGTTTTTCTGGTGACGCAGCCATTGTCCGAGTCTGTCAGCACTGACCGCCGCGGTATCTGCAGCTCCTCCGCCTTAGACTGGAGTCTAACGTCGCCAGAGAAAGATTTCGGCCAAAAGGAATTAATTTGCTCGATGCGTTTCCCAATTACTTTGTGTGTAGTGCGCATTCATATCGAGTGCAAATAAATGTGCAAATCAACACGGAGAGCTTGACTTGGTCATTTTGGGTGGGAACTATTTTCCAGTGCGGAAGAATACAGCCGAATCACGCAGCACGCTGCCAGGGGAATCCCTGTTACGCACCGGGAAGGGAGTTCCCCTGTTGCACAACGTACTGCGTGATTCGGCTGTATTCTTCCGCACTGGAAAATAGTTCCCACCCAAAATGACCAAGTCAAGCTCTCCGTGTTGATTTGCACATTTATTTGCACTCGATATGAATGCGCACTACACAGAAAGTAAAAGCATCCATAAAAGGGAAAAGCATCGAGCAAATTAATTCCTTTTGGCCGAAATCTTTCTCTGGCGACGTTAGACTCCAGTCTAAGGCGGAGGAGCACCAGATACCGCGGCGGTCAGTGGCGACAGACTCGGACAATGGCTGGGTGAGCAGGAAAACGCTTTTCATCACTTATTTTAGTCTCTGGACTGTGGGGAGATGCCCAAATTTGACCTGGGGGTGGCATATCCCTTTAATATATCAATAAATGTATTTGTTGTCATTACCAATACGTCTTGTTATCATTATGAAAGTTCAGAAATACACAATCGTCCTAATACTTTTGTCAGGCAGTGTATAACTGTTTTTTATCCTCCGGAAACCAGGAATTATGCTGTTAGCATGCTAAATGTTCTTAGCAAAAAAACAAAACTGCTGCTAAGGACGACTGTTGCACATTTACATTTACTACTGGAATTTTAGTACTGTTGTTTACTCCTGTTATTGCACTAGAATTTCTACTGTTGCACATTTATTTTATCTTAACTCCAATGCACATTCTACTGCACATGACCAAGTCACTGCTGTATCTTCCATTGCACATTTTGATGCTCACTGCACACTTTGGACATCTGTATATAGGTATTTATTTATTATGTTGCACTGTTGTAAGATTTTAGATCTTGCACTTGGCCAGAGAGAAACGAAATTTCGATTCACTGTTAAACACATATGGCAGAATTGACAATAAAGCTGACTTTGACCTCTTTGAGCATTACCTTGCAAAGCTTTGGCCTCTGAAAGTTGTGGAACGTGCTTGTTATCGAACCCTAACCCTAATTAATCATTAGGATGCTATGAAAGCGTTAGGAAAGTTAGGAATAACTCAGAATTACTGAACCAACTAAAGGGGCATTGTGTAACTGTTCTGGTAGATGCTTTTCTCCATGAAATGTTATTGCTTTGTCTGGAATGTTTCACAGTATGGCATAAAACCTTTCTATCTTCATGGAGACCAGACCAGATTTGTGGTCAGATCTGTGGAGAGGCGACCCCGCTCACAGTCAGAATGCACGTTTTATCTACATATGTTTGTGCTATAAAACCACCTGTAATTGAATAAATGTAAGGTACAGCTGTTTAATGTTGTACTGCGGGGCAATCACAACATATCCAGTGAAACAAGCAGGTGACGAACCCCCAAGCAAAAAGTTACATAGTGCACCTTTAAACTAGTACTTCATGTTTTAAAGGTCCCATGACATGGTACTTCTTGATGCTTTTATATGGCTCCTTAATGGTTCCCTAATACTGTAAATGAATCCTTCTTCAAAATCAACACTCAGTGCATGAGAAACAGAGATAAGATGAGAAAGAGTCATAAATGTCACTCTGGAACACTCCATTATGGGCGTTGTTGCTTGAATGCAAATGAGGAGGACAGAGATGGCCTATAGTAGAGGGTGGGGGTGTGGCCAAACTCTCCGCTCTCAGCTGTGCCTGTGCGCTCTGTGACCCACTTCCGTGTTTTTGCGCGGAGGGAGAGATGAGAAGCGTTCCATTGAAAAATAAACACATTTCCACAGAAAATAAAATGAAACCACTGCTGTTTCAGATATCCACAGGCTCAGATAAAGGACTTCCGAGCCTAGAAACACTCGCAAGTTCCTCCAGGCAAATAAAAAAACGTACTTTGCATTGCGTAGCTCCTCCGCAGTCCAAACTCTCTGGGCGTGATTTACAGAGACGCTGAGTACACACAGACGGGGGTGGAACTGCATTTGCATTTCTTTTTTCGAGCTGACGTCAATAAGTTTCCTTGTTCAAAATCGCCCGTTTGAGCTCTGATTTTTTCTAACGCAGAAAAGGATCGCAAATGCTCAGTTTAGACATTTCACAACTTTTAACCATGGGGGGGGGGCTAAACAGGGTAGGGGAGCTCACATTAACGTTCAAAAACCTCAGAAAGTGAAAATTTCATGCCATGGGACCTTTAAGACACCTTTAATATTCCATGAATTGAGTGTGAGTAGTTCTACTTTGGCATTTCCTTATTAGACCTCGACCTATGACAACCCGAGAACTGTTTGGAACTGTCCATCTGTTTTTCAGCTGTAGCCGAATGCATAAATAAACAAAGCATTTCTTAAAAGCTCCTCTCTGCAGGTGAAACTTGAATGACAATAGCCGACCTCAGAGCTGCTCCAGTGTCCCTCTCTCTCCTTTCATGTCAGAATAAGACGTGTCCTGTGGCCTCTCTGGTGCAGCGGAGGTTTGAGTTAGCTCCAGGAGAGAGGGGACGCTGGACAGACGGCTCCTTCGCAGACGTGTGACCAAACTGGGTCAAGGTGAGGGGCCCGCTGGAGCTCACCATCTGGAGCTCATCTCGGCCCAAACACTCAAACACTCAAACACAAGCAGCTTCACTTCAGCTTAAAGAAAAGAGGTGAGCACAGAGTATATGGGAATGTGTGACAGGTGACGATAAAAATGGACTTTGAATATGTTTGTTTGTTTAATGTACATTAATAGTATTTTACCTAATGTTTTAATTACCAAACTGTTGCAGATGGGTGTTAACCACTACATTGTTAACTGGTATCTTGCTTTTCTCACAGATAGACAACAACAAGTTAAAATTAATTCTACACTATCTGACGTCCAGGTTATAAGCACAGGGGTCCCCCAAGGTTGTGTGAGTTCGCCTCTTCTCTTCACACTTTACACAAATGACTGTAAAAGCAAGCAATCAAACAATTACATACTGAAATTTTCTGATGACACAGCTATTCTCAGCTTACTTGATAAAAACACAGATGTTGGTGTCTACAAATCGGAAATTGAACAAGGGGTAAAGAACACAATCTTGTCTTAAATGTTGACAAAACAAAAGAAATTATTTTTGATCCAAGATCTGTTGGTGATCATAGTCTTGTTGCCGTTATGGGTCAGAATATAGAGCAGGTGACTTGTTACAAGTATTTGGGTGTTTATTTTGACTCTCAACTTAACTGGAGCAAGCACGTAGAATTTGTTTGCTCACGAATCAGTCAGCGCCTGTACTTTTTAAGAATATTGAGGGTTTATGGAGTGGACAGAAATGTAATGCTTCTTTTTTATCGAGCATGCATTGAATCTATTATTCGCTATGGGATGTCTACCTAGTTTGGCAACCTATCTGTCAAATTGAAAGCTCAAATATTAAACCTGACTAAAAGGACGGGTAAAATAATTGGCATGGACCCCCGTCCTCTTCAGGAGATCTTTCAAGAGACACTAGTGAAACTGGGGAGTAAAATATGCAATGACCCGACTCACATCCTCCACGACCAGTTTGAATTATTGCCCTCAGGAAGAAGGTACAGGGTCCCAACCAGCAGGCTAAACAGGTTCAAGCACTCATTTATCCCCCTTTCTATTTCCTTGCTGAACTTGAAGAAATGATGGTTTTGATCTTAGGGAATGTGCAATGTGTGTTGATTATGGGAATGGTGCAATGTTGAAATGGATTGATGTGTCCACTGCGTGTGTGCTGTATGTGATATGTTTATGTGGCATGAGTACTCCTGTCCCAAGACAAATTTCTCCCAAGGGAGACAATAAAGGCTAATCTAATCTAATCTAATCTAATCTAATGTACATATATCCTAAGAAGAGACACGTTCTATACAAGTTTTAGAAGACATGTTTTCTTGCTTTGCCTGGAATATTCCACAATGATATTAAAACTCATCTACCTCTGTGGAAACAAACAGGGGATGCCACGGAGGCAAGTTACAGCTCAGATTCATGGACACAAGCAGGTGGTGGAAAATTTCAAAGTTCAAATTTACACTACTATAACATGTTGCTCAAAATTTTACATTTTGTTAATTGAAAACATCTTTTGTTTGAACCATACTGTGCATGTATGACCCAGAGCGGGGCAGGTGCGTAGGTGAAAACAAATAAAAATTGAACACTCAAGCCTCCAGTGCAGGACAATAGGATGGATGATTAAATTGAAATACAACTATGAGTCAAATAATGATGGGGAAACCATTAAATCAAGGTTACAAGCTCATAAAAGTCGATATTACATAATAAGCCCCTTTACGCGTAAATGAAAAAAGGATACATGATATGGCAAAAAAAAAAAAAACTTAACCTGTGAACTGGATGAATATTTTTAGGAGTAAATATGTTTTGCACTCATCTAGCAGCTTTTTCAGTTCTGACAAGGTGTTGATAAATCACTGCTTTTAATATCTCAACCTTCTCATATTTATAGGTTTTTTTCTGTCAGCACAAAAAATGCCATTTGATATAATCATTTGTTTAATTTATTCCTCCAAAGTGTGAAAGCGAGAGAGGGTAATGGTTTAATTCCCCATAACCAGAGCGGGTGAACACGTCTTTATAATAACAGAGAAACAGAGGGACAGAGCCTCTCCTACGCCTCTGTCTCCATCATAATCAGCTCCACAGGCTCCAGCTGTTCGTGCCTCTGCAGCACAAACAACTGACACACTCGTTTCAGTGGGAAAATGGATATCTGAAGAAAGGAAGGACTGAACACTGCACAGTAAGATTATCACTTAACAACAGTTTGGATTCTATTTATTGCTGAAAATTTATGCAATATTTAAAGGTCCCATATTATGCAAAATGGACTCTTGTCAGCTTGTTAGAATCCTGTTACTTAATCAAAAACATATCTGGAATTGTGTTTTGTTTTATTCACACATGTTTAAGTAACTATTAATATGATGCCTCCTCTAAAGCTCAAAATGCTCTTAATCTTAAAGGAAAAGTAACGTTTTTTACAATCTGAGCCTTCTTTCGGCAATAAAACAAGTAGTTTTACTCACCCATAGCACTTTGGTGTCAATTGGAGCAGTATCGTAGAACTTATGTTGAGCCGTTCTGTTCTACTAATGATCCCGTATCCGTTAGCGTGAGTGCTCGGGGCATTACTTTGCGGTCTCCAAATAACACAAACTTTAGCACTTTTCAAATCACAGAAGATCGCTGTGTCAGGGTAGACTTTTAGTGGATTCCAAAACGGCCTGAAACCCGATATGCAGCTATAGTTTCATTTGATGACGTCATCAGAGAGGACAGTGCGCATGCGTGAACTCAGCTGTTTTGTAAACACCGCTAGTCCGAAAGAAGCTAACACCGCTCTAAACTTTACTTTTCTGTTGCGATATCGGGTTTCAGGCCGTTTTGGAATCCAGTAAAAGTCTACGCTGACACAGCAATCTTCTGTGATTTGAAAAGTGCTCAAGTTTGTGTTATTTGGACACCGCAAAGTAATGCCCCGAGCACTCATGCTAACGGATACGAGATCATTAGTAGAACAGAACGGCTCAACATAACTTCTGCGATACTGCTCCAATTGACAGCAAACTGCTATGGGTGAGTAAAACTACTTGTTTTATTGCCGAAAGAAGGCTCAGATTGTAAAAAAAAACGTTACTTTTCCTTTAACACATAATAAAACGCAGACAGTAAGGAGACGAAAAATACTCACTGATTGTTCTATAAAGGTGTAAGTTCAAAGTAAATTATAAATAAAATCACAATTAACAATGCTGTCTTTTACTTTTTTCCCATTTCTCTGCCCATTCCAGTGACATTTTTTTTCTATTTCAATTAAAGACGTTTTTAATGTAGACACCTTCCTGCAAGTGCGAACTGTGCACTGACCAAATCATCTGGGAACAAAATGCTATTGATTTCACACTATTATCCGATCTGTATCAAAATATATCACGTTTTCATTTGTTTATCAATAATGTTTGGCATGTTACTAGATGCAAACCAGCAGTGTAGCTTTGGCATTTTATTTTTACAAGATCCAACACCGATCCAAAACTGTCACTGACCACATTCAGACAGAAATTCTAATTGTTAAGAATGAGCTTGAGTCTTTTACAGTCAATTTTTTCTAAAAGCATCAGAGGGGTATTCCACGAACACGACTAAGCACAAAGCCCGACTTTATTCCACAGTCCGCGCTAGTTTTAGTGAGAGTTCGGTTCCATGACTCTCGCTAACCTTAGTCGCCGCTGAGTTACTGGGGCAACATGGTTTCAGCGGATAGCCTGGTCCGGGGCAGGCTAAAGACGAGGCTTAAACAGGCCGTGTCGCAGAGAATACGTACCTGACGTAAACAGAGTGTCAAACAAACAGTTCCGTACACCTCCCGCATGACTATCTGTGTTGTCCGAAAACAATATCAGCAAAAAAAAAAGTTACCTTACGTTCTTGGTCAGTTTTGACAAATTTCCAGTAATTTAAAAATATTCTTTTGAGCTCTGTCTTTACGACATTATCAAATAGAAGAATTCCAGAGAAAGACTTTGGTCGAGTGGTTAAGTCCTGCGTCTTTCACTTGGGAGTCCCGGGTTTGATTCCTCTTACTGACGTATTCATGCTGTGTTATATTTTCACATTCATATATTCACAAATGTGAATTAATTTGACATAAAATTATTCATATCATCATAGAACTTATATCAGCTGGGCCTAACATCACTCTCACTTGACGACATTGATACTTTATATTTTATGTGACATCTCTATCAAAGAATACAGTTACAGGTAAACCTTGACTTTTAAAACAAAATGTAGCCAAATAACAGGCACACTCCATGATGCAACATTTCAATGATTCAACAAATTTGCTTCAGAGATGCTGTGCAAGCCTTTTTAATGAAATCCTATTTATCAATTTCCATCAATAGGCATAAAACAATAAAAGACATTAGGTATGACATTCTGGTGTGAGGCCACTGCTGGAGGACTGCTGAGGGTCAGGCAAGGCACTGCTGGAGGACTGCTGAGGGTCAGGCAAGTCACTGCTGGAGGACTGCTGAGGGTCAGGCAAGGCACTGCTGGAGGACTGCTGAGGGTCAGGCAAGGCACTGCTGGAGGACTGCTGAGGAGGGTCCAAGTGTACGCCATCTTCAGTAACTAGAACACAAACATACTATTAAAATACACAAATGCTTGGATCACAGCTGAGGCATTAGCCTAGAGAATACCTTGAATATACTCTTCACGAGAACTCGCAGGAAGGATCTTTGATGGGGTCCCTCCTTCAGTTACCTCCACCAGTGGGTGACCCCGGTTTAGGGCCAGTGCCAGCTCCTCTGCAGGTGAAAGGTTTTGAGGGGGGCTCCCACCTCCTGTGGCTTGGTAGCTACTGTTCATTTTAAATTAAATTAAGGTACCATTTCAACAGTATTACTAATTTCACTGAATAATAATATTAATATTAGCCTACTTACCACTCTGCAAAATGTTTTTATGCTTTGTCTTTACCTGTAAAACAGACAAGATAACACAATTTAACGTATTAGTTGGAGCAAATACTTTTACACAGTAAAAATAAATTACAACTGACAAGACTGCTCTACAAATATATAATATTTATGACATCAACTGTTCTCCCTGAGAATCGAACTCACATCTCCCACATGCCAAACCGTAACATATCCTCTCCACCACAGACTTATCTAAACACCAATGGTAAAAACATTTACTGTTATAGACACTGTTATAGGACTTAACTTACGTATTTAAGCGCTCGGCGATCTTCTGCCACGCCATGTCTCTGGCCTTGGTTATTACAAATGTGTTGTAGAGTTCCAAAAGCAACTTCTGTTCTGATGCGCTGAAATAATCGGCCCGAATCTTCGACATGATGGCGTTTTCGACAGTCGATTGTTCAAGGCTTCTTACGTTCCGCGTGCACACGTCTAGGCCAGGACAGGATAGGCGCGGCTGAAGTTAGCGCTGCTGAGGCGCAGCTGAAACGTGTTAGTGGAACGACTTCAGGCTTTAGTCTAAGTTGCGGCTACTTCAGGCGAGGCCTAACCACTTAGGCGCCGCTATGTTTAGCGACGTTCGTGGAATACCCTCCTGGAGTCCAGACTTGACTATTTTTGGTGTTAAATGGCAATAATTACAAGTGTACTGTATATTGTTTATGTTCATTAAAGGTGCTATGTGATGCAAAATTGTTTCATTCCCACATGCTTGAGTAACCCTGCATTATTAGTCTGTTCAAAATGCTCTGTTCCATCACATGACATCACAAGGTGGTGCAGAGTGGAACAGAACTCAGCCTAAATATGCAGGATTTGTGTGTTAAACATGTGTGAATGAAACAGAACACAACTCATGGTCTGTTTGTGAGGAGGAATGATTATAACATAGATCAGAAAATAACATAATATAGGCCCTTTAAATTAAGAAATAAGAAATATGCAAAAGCAAAATCCACATGGACCTGGACATAGACACACCAACACACACATGTACAACACCCCCAGTGTGATGTCAGTGCAAATGATCAATAAATGATAGTGATGTCATCTGAAACCCAGCCATTCCTCTGTCTACGGAGAAAATATATAGCTTTGCATGCACCAGCTCTCAAGTGGTATTATAGAAACCCTAAATGCTTTGACCCACAGAGGTTGGCCTTTCCTATGATTTACAATGTGCGATGGCAGGACTCCGGGACCGCTATCAGCTCCAGATCTGCACCGCAAGCACACAGCGGGACAGTGGGGGGCACCGTAAATCCCCCTTTAAAACAGCAAAGCATTGATTTTGCAAACGTGCAGCGCTCTTTAAAATAATCATGTTTTAACAAAGACTGTAAATACTTAAAGGGACAGTGTGCAAGATTTTTACCCGTTAATTACTGAAATTGAAGATACCCATTCAAAAATACATTGTTTTCCAAGCCTTTTCACTTCCATCATGAAATCAAAGTATTCTTTTGGACTTAGATATAGTCACATAAAAGGGGGATCTTCCCCATGCAGAGGCAGCCATTTTGAATACGAGAGCCGCAGAAGGACATTTGGGCTCCGCCTTCGCCTTCAGCAAGGCTCGTGGTTTTGGGTAAACAACACAAGCATGCTGCCGGATCAGACGTCGTAATGGATCTAACACGTGTTTTGGACTAAATTGTTTTACTGGATTTTATTCGCTGGATCCTTACGGACAGATTGAGAGCAAGTTTATGGTGAAATACAGAGTTTGACCTGTCCAGAGCCTTCAAAGGTAAAGCTAAGTAACAAACCTCCTTTTTTGCTTTTCCGTATAAAAGCCCCATGTGCTCGGGGAGTGATTGTTGTGCAGGGAAATGAATTGCATAGTCAAAAAGAGGAGACTGTAAGGTTTCATTTGATGTGTAGATTGTCATGGTACACGATCGGGAATGTGTGTTCGAAAAGAAAAAAAAAAAACAGTGAACGGGGCCGCGTTTTGTCGGCGAGGGCTCGCAAAGCCCGGGTGCGCGCTGGTACGTGAGCTGTCCGCGATACGGCGCGCCCGGGTGACCCTCGACCTCTGCCGTAGCCAAAAGAGGAAGTGGAATAGCACCATCCACCTATGCGCCACGAATCCTACACACTGGACCTTTAAAGGTCCTATACTACGCAAAATTGACTTTTGTGAGTTTTAAATCATGTTAGAATGAAAGATACCTGGAGTTGTGTTTTGTTTCATTCAAAGATATTTGAGTAACCCTGGTTTATTAATCTGTCTATATCTCCAAAGCTCAGAATGCTCTGTTCCACCTTGTGATGTCATGAAACAGTAGTTTTCAAGTGAACAGCTACTTTTGGATATGACATCACAAGGTGGAACAGAGTGTAATGTAGGATGAGTTCTTCTCTCAAACAGAAAACATCTTGTTCCACCTTGTGATGTCAGGTGCACTTTTCTCCATTTCTCGAACCGGTTCCCCTCAGTTGGGCTTCTGACCCCTACCCTCCCCCGCTGTCCCCTCTGGACCCCGTCATCTGGACTCTCCCTCCGGACCCCGTCATCTGGACCCTCCCTCCGGACCCCGTCATCTGGACTCTCCCTCCGGACCCCGTCATCTGGACTCTCCCTCTGGACCCCGTCATCTGGACTCTCCCTCCGGACCCCGTCATCTGGACTCTCCCTCTGGACCCCGTCATCTGGACTCTCCCTCCGGACCCCGTCATCTGGACTCTCCCTGGACACTGCATCGCCCTTGTTTTCCCCCAGACCCCCTTTCTTTGCCTGGGATAATCCCTTTGGACCTCTTCACTGCCCCTTGTATTTCCCCCAGGTGCCTGTTTGCCCCGGCCCACCCCCTTCGAGTCCCTTAGCCTTGGCCCTTGTACCCAGTAGTGTTTGTTCCCGTGCCCACATCCCCCAATGTGTCTTCTGAATACTTTGTGAATGTTATTGTGGTTTTAAAAAAATGTAACTTTAATAATAATATAATAATAATAATAATAATAATAATAATTCATTGCATTTATACTCAACAAAAATATAAACGCAACACTTTTGTTTTTTGCTCCCATTTTTCCTGAGATGGACCCAAAGATCCAAAATTCACTCCAGATACACAACACTACCATTTCTCTCAAACATTGTTCACAAATCTGTCCAAATGTGTGACAGCGAGCACCTCTGCCCCACCGAGACAATCCACCCCACCTCACAGGTGCGCCACATCAAGATGCCGATCCGACATCATGACCAGTGCACAGGTGCACCCCAGACTGCCCACAATAAAAGGCCACCCCGAAATGTGCTTTTTTTTGCTTTATTGGGGGTCTGGGGACTCAGAACCAGTCAGTATCTGGTGTGACCACCATTTGCCTCATGCAGTGCAACACATCTTCTTCACATAGAGTTTATCAGATTGTCAGTTGTGGCCTGTGGAATGTTGGTCCACTCCTCTTCAAAGGCTGTGCGAAGTTGCTGGATATTAGTGGGAGCTGGTACACGCTGTCGTATACGCCGGTCAAGCACATCCCAAACATGCTCAATGGGTGACATGTCCGGTGAGTATGCTGGCCATGCAAGAACTGGGACATTTTCAGCTTCCAAGAATTGTGTACAGATCCTTGCAACATGGGGCCGTGCATTATCTTGCTGAAACATGAGGTGATGTTCATGGATGTATGGCACAACAATGGGCCTCAGGATCTCATCACGGTATCTCTGTGCATTCAAAATGCCATCAATAAAATGCACCTGTGTTCTTCGTCCATAACAGCCTTTGAAGAGGAGTGGACCAACATTCCACAGGCCACAACTGACAATCTGATAAACTCTATGTGAAGAAGATGTGTTGCACTGCATGAGGCAAATGGTGGTCACACCAGATACTGACTGGTTCTGAGTCCCCAGACCCCCAATCAAGCAAAAAAAAATGCACATTTCGGGGTGGCCTTTTATTGTGGGCAGTCTGGGGCGCACCTGTGCACTGGTCATGATGTCGGATCGGCATCTTGATGTGGCGCACCTGTGAGGTGGGGTGGATTGTCTCGGCGGGGCAGAGGTGCTCGCTGTCACACATTTGGACAGATTTGTGAACAATGTTTGAGAGAAATGGTAGTGTTGTGTATCTGGAGTGAATTTTGGATCTTTGGGTCCATCTCAGGAAAAATGGGAGCAAAAACAAAAGTGTTGCGTTTATATTTTTATTGAGTGTATATAGCGCCTTTCATGACACCCAAAGCGCTTTACAGTTCATTGTTCGTTCACTCCACACTTGGTGGTGGTAAGCTACTTTCTGTAGCCCCACCTGCCCTGGGGCAGACTGACGGAAGCGAGGCTGCCAATCTGCGCCATCGGCCCCTC
The DNA here is from genome assembly GCA_036785185.1 of Paratrypauchen microcephalus. NCBI lineage: Eukaryota > Metazoa > Chordata > Actinopteri > Gobiiformes > Gobiidae > Paratrypauchen > Paratrypauchen microcephalus. Next base: position 897,561 of record JAVJIX010000181.1, on the reverse strand, counting down.
CGACCACCTCCAACAAACGACAGTTTTTTGCAACTGGCGCCCCCCTGTGGCACCTGGAATTCCCAGCGGTCTCCCATCCAAGTACTAACCAGGCCCTGCCTTGTTTAGCTTCTGAGATCTGACGGGATCAGGCTTTGACAGGCAGGTATGGCCACACTTTAATAATAAAAGATAAAAAAAACAGGTGCTCCATTGTATTTTTAAACTCTGTACACCTTCACTAGAATCATTTGGATGATATGAGCCCTGGATTGCCAACCTCTACTGAAAGGTAAAAAGTAGCTGTTAATTTGAAAACTACCACTTCATGACATCACAAGGTAGAACAGAGCGTTCTGAGTTTTACAGAGGTAGACAGACAAATAATGCAGGATTAATCAAACGTGTGAATGAAACAAAACACAACTCCAGGTATGTTTTTGACGAGGTAACAACATTACAACAGCACTTAAAGCTCACAAGAGTGACATTTGTGTAATACAGGACCTTTAAGTGTGACCCGACACACCTGCACATTCTCTGTGCGGTCATCTCCAGCCTCCAGGGCATTCACAGAGCTGGTTTTTGTACAAAGTGATGACTGTACTGGATCACATACAATAAGCTGAGAAAGACAGAGACAGACAGATAGAACACAGAGAAAGAGAGAGAGAGCAGAGAGAAACAGAGCAGTGAGAGACAGATAGAGCTGAGAGAGAGAGTAGAGAGAGAGAAAGAGAAAGGAAGAGAGAGAGAGATAAAGAGGAAAGAGAGATCAGATTCAGACAGAGCAGGAGCCTTCACCTGACATCAAACACAACCTGAAAACATGAACCAAGGACCAGACCAGAGAGTAACAGGATTTTAATGGGATAAAACAAAACAAACAAAACAAAAATTAACCAGGATTAATCCAGGACTTAACCAGGATGAAACCAAGAACTAAACCAGGACTAAGCCAGGACTTTACCAGGATTAGGGCTGCAGAATTTTGGAGAAACATCCTGTACGGTGTGGTCTGCTGGAGCAGCAGCATCACAGAGAGGGAGAGGAAGAAACTGGACAAGGTCATCAGGAAGTCCAGCTCAGTCCTGGGCTGTCCTCTGGACTCAGTGCAGGAGGTGGGGGACAAGAGGGTCCTGGCTAAGGTCACCTCTATGCTGGACCATGAGTCTCACCCCCTGCAGGACGCTCTGTCTGCTCTGGAGAGCAGCATCAGTGACAGACTGATTCACCCTCGCTGTGTGAAGGAGAGGTTTCACAGGTCTTTCCTTCCTGCTGCTGTCAGACTGTACAACGAACACTGTTAACATGTCATTCAACTTTATCTGCACTACAATATTCAGATATACTCCAGAGTCTATTTTAGGTCTATTTTTAAATTATTTTAAGCCATTATTTATTATCTTGTTTTATTGCATGCTACATTTTCCTGCTGTTCTTGATCTGTGCGTTGCAACACTGGCATTTCCCCACTGTGGGACTAATAAAGGCATATCTTATCTTATCTTATCTTATCTTATCTTATTGGAATGTATGAATCAAAACTCATTTGAAAAAGTAATGATAGCAAAAAAGTCACATTCACAGGGCAGAAGTGAAGCTGATCTTGAGCTGCATCAGTATAAGAGCACACACACTAGTACACACCCATACACCCATGGAGCACTGCAGAACCTCTGAGGGACTGCAGAGGTGTAAGACCACGTGGGAATAGAAAAGAAAGTATTATGATTTAATGCTGAAAATCACATTCTGTTGTCTAAAGAAGAGTGTTTTTCACTATCATTGTGGTATCAATATTGAGTCTATTCCTTAGTATCAAAATCAAGTTTTAAATGTGAGTATCGTGGGGGACTTTCAAGATGGCGGCTTGAGGGAAGGTTGTGCGTCGCCGAGCTGGTGTGCCATTTCACTAACTTTATCATTTCTGCCCATGGACAAAGTGTCTCACGGACTCTCGTGGCCCTCTTAGACTATTATGAGTATAAATACGTACTTTCTGAGGCAGACTGACAACATGTCACGCAAAAAGAAGGGGAGCCAAGACAACCCCGAGGAACCTACATGACACGACAGTGATATTAGCGAGGATAGCCCGCTAGCACTTACGCAGCGAGAGATGATTGCGGAGATTACAGCTAACATTTCAAGGATCATCGACAACAAGTTAAGTCCACTGTTACATTTACTACAAACGCATCGTGAGGAGCTGGACAGGCATGGGAAACGTATCGTGGAGGTGGAGGGCAGAGTATCTGCGCTGGAGGACACAGTTACTCCAGGGGAGGATAAAATCAAAGCACTTGAGCAACAAATGGTGGACTTGGCCGAGCGAGTCGATGATCTGGAGAATAGAGGTCGGAGGAAAAATATACGCATTGTTGGACTTTCAGAGGGTGTGGAGGGTGATAACCCAACAAGCTTCTTTGAATCCTGGCTGCCTAACGCCCTGAACATCGAAACTAAAACGGGCCGGATCAAGTTAGAGAGAGCACATCGCTCCCTGGCATCCTTCCCCCCTTCCAACCAGAAACCACGATCGATCCTGTGAGATTCCATAATTACCAAGATAAACAGAGGGTGATGAATGCTTCGTGGAATTTGGGGATGAGAAATGAGGCTTTGAAACACGACAATGCCACAGTGATGCTCTTTCAAGACTTCTCAGCCGCCGTTCTCCGTAAGCGTCTCCGACGGGTTGAAGAAACGCCTGAAAGCCATCGGAGCTACATACACTCAAGTTTACCCTGCATCTCTGAAAGTCACCTTCCGCGGATTAACAAAATCTTTTAAAGACCCAGCTGCGGTGGAGGAGTACATCGACTCCTTTGACGTGGCCGGCGGCGTTGATGGTTCCTAAGCCTTATGGATGTCTAGCCTCTTTTTTCTTTTCTTTTGAAGAAACACCACTTTTCATTTTTGAGGTCTGTTTTTGGGTCCACATGAGGACGTGAGTATGTTGAACTTAACAGTAGCCTGCTTATAGGTCATGCTACGGGCAAAATAAAGGGCGCCACCACACGGCACTCTTTGAGATCGGTCTCCTGTCGCTAGAGAGCCCTTTCACTCGACTCTCAATAACAAAATGACGGTGTTTAGTTTTCATGCTGGGATGTTTTTCTGCTTTTATGTCTTTGTGTACAGGCTATATTTGGCTCAGGGTATGGACTATTCAATTTGTGATTTAACTTTATGACTGTGCCTTTACTTAAACTATGCAGCTGGAATGTCAGTAGTATTCACACACCTGTGAAGCGGCGAAAGGTCTTGACTTATCTTAAGAGGGAGGGGGTTCATGTTGCTTTATTGCAGGAGACCCATTTAGACGAAATGGAACATTTAAAGATACGGCAAGGGGGGTTTGACCAGCTTTTCTTTTCCTCTTTTACATCAAGGAGTAGGGGAGTTGTGCACTGTATTAAAGATAAGGCTGGGCGGTATGTCATTGTTAAAGGGGAGCTATATGGAGAGATGATTGCCATTATGAATGTTTACAATCCACCAGGCCACCCTAGTGAATTTCTTACCACAGCCTTCTCTGAACTAGCTGATGTCAATATCAGAAATACGTTTGTGGATGGAGATTTCAGTTGCCACTTGGACCCCTGTATGGACAAGTTCCCTGCCGGTCCGGTGTCCTCTCACCATGCTAAATTCATTAACGCTCTTTGTGAGGATTTGGATTACATAGATGTATGGAGAACTCAGCACCCTATAGACAGAGAATATGCCCACTTCTCAAAAGTTCATAAATGTCATACACGTATATACTAAAAGTTTGTTACAGTCAGTTGCGTGTAGTTCTATAGGCAGTGCAGTCATATCAGATCATGCCTCTGTCTTTATTCAGTACCACATTGGAAACCCAGCTCCACAAACAAGATATTGGAGGTTTAAAACCCCTTAATTCTCACAGATCACAAATTTATATCTTATTTTTCTAAGGAATTCCAATCCTTCCTAGCGATAAATTCAGCTTTTACAAAAAATCCATCACTTCTCTGGGAAACTTCTAAAGCCTTTGCAAGAGGCCTTATCATATGATATGTGTCCAGTAAGAGGCGCAGGCAGGCTGAACAAAGAGAAATTCTAGAACATAAGCTTAAGGTGGCTGAAAGAGAGTGTACTGCAAAACCCTCGCCAAGGATGCTTAAAGAAATCTCTGCATTCCCTGTTAACGGAACATGCAGAAACTAAAATCAGGTTTTCTAAACAGAGATGATATGAACAGGGTGATAAGGCAGGGAAATATCTGGCCTATTTAACAAAGAAAAAATCTGACTCTAAAATGATTCCCTCAATTATAGATAATACAGGGAGGCAAATATTTGATTATATGGGCATAAATAATACATTCAAGAATTTTTATGAAAATCTTTATCAGTCAGACTCACAGCAGGAGACATCAGAGTTGATGGACACTTTCTTCTCCTCTCTTAATCTCCCGCAACTTACAGACGATCAGAGGTCTAACATTAACGCACCCATAACCAAAGAGGAGGTGCTGAATGCCTTTACTGCATTACCCTCTGGAAAGGTGCCTGGGCCTGATGGGTTGTGAGTTTACAAAGAATTTTTACAAAGAGTTTTTTGATTGAACCACTGCTGAACATGCTGAAAGATTCGTTGGAAAGAGGGATCCTGCCATCGTCTTTGAGGGAAGCTAATATCTCTTTAATTTTAAAGAAAGGGAAACAATCAGAGCAATGTGCCTCTTACAGACCGATATTTTTATTAAATATGACTTAAAAATGTTCTCTAAAATACTGGCTACACGTTTAGAACGTTTACTTCCTGTACTTATCAATGAAGACCAAACAGGTTTCATTAAAGGTCGTAATTCATGTAATAACATGCGAAGACTACTGAGCACAATCCAAAAGTTTCGTCAACAGTCAATAGATGGCGTGATCGTCTCTCTGGATGCGGAGAAGGCGTTCGACCGCCTTGAATGGCCATTTCTTTTCTATGTCTTAGAGAGGTTTGGTTTAGGTGGAAATTTTATTAGTTGGGTTTGTTTACTTTATAACAATCCCCTCTCCTCCGTTCTCACAAATGGACTTCGATCTGCCAATTTGTCCATACGAAGAGGCACCAGGCAGGGCTGCCCCCTTTCCCCCCTCTTGTTTGCTCTGGTTATAGAGCCACAGGCTGAGGCGATTAGGAGAAATCAGGGTATATATGGTTTAAATATAGGTGATAAGCAGCATAAGATAACTCTTTACGCTGATGATGTGCTTATCCTTATGACTAGGCCTGAGATCTTCACCCCCAGTCTCAACACCACCATTAGTAAATTCAGTGCCTTTTCAGGGTATAAAATTAATTTTGACAAATCAGAAACAATGCCCCTGAAGTATCAGCCAAAGACCCCATGTCCATTTCCATTCAAGTGGTCTCCATCTGGCTTTGTTTACTTGGGAATATGTGACGCACCACGGACTTTGAGGGCACAACTCGGGATTAGGCAATCTTAGACACACGCGTTTTTACAAAAAATTTTCAAAATTTGTGATTTTCGTTTTTTTGCAGAATGTGCTAGTTGAGATCATGAAGAACCCACTCCATGTTTCAGATAACAGCATTGGCTGCTTAAAAAGCATTCATTTTGTCTGTGAAACAGGCTTATTTTTTGGTAAGAATCGAGGTGTGTCTAAATTACCATCCTACCGCTGCGGACCAATCACATGACATTTGCGCTCTTTTGTTTACTTTTTACGTCTATCAGCTGTGAGCAGCTCCTGAATATGTAGCTGCAGTTCATAGGCTGCATTTGCGTCCGTAACTTAAAAATCCTTAACTTTGACTCTAAATGCTACATAAGGAAATGCTGTAAACGCTCTCTTCGGGACATGGAGCTCTCCGGAGCTCATGTACAGAATGCGATCGGATACTTTACTGGGGAAAAGAGCGCAGATATGCGATCCACAGACAACGAGACAAACAACAGGTAAGTAAATGTAAGAGCACGATTACTTTATAGACTTTAGAACATGTTTAAATACTAATTCAGCTTTTGTGTGGTGATCATATTGCGCTGTGCTCTGTGTGGGACCACACTGTGCAGATCTCCATTCACAATGCGGATAAGCTAATGCTAACACTAGCACTGAAACAATGTGATCAGAGCGAACAAGAAGAGTCTCTTTAGGTTCATTTCCACTCTATTTTTGTTTATATAAAAGCCGAACGTTTTGCCGTAGGCTATAGCGGTAGAGTAATACTTACATACTCCAGTGTTTGTTAGAGACACTCTGTTATCCTTTGATCAGATGAAAGTGAAATTTAATATTTCAAAACAGGACTTTTTTCGTTACCTTCAAATAAGACATTTCATTACAAAAGACACAACACTTCTCTCTGATCAAAGCAGTTCATGTGTGGAGCGACAGCTTTTCTCACTACGGATGGGACACTCTATCAGTTTCTTTTATAAACTCCTTAAGGAATATGCCACCACGAGTACCTTGCACCTAAAGTTGAAGTGGGAAGATGAACTTTGCTTGGAGATTACAGACGAGGAATGGGATGAGGTGTGGGAAAATGTGAGGACTTTGAGCATCTGTAACAGAGTTAAAACAATTCAGCTTAAAATTTTGCACAGAGCTCATAGATCCCCCTCACAGCGTCATGAATTCAACAGTAACCTCTCTCCTCAATGTCCTAAGTGTAAAACAGAAATAGGAAGTCTCACTCACTGCTTCTGGTCATGTAGGAAGATTAAACACTTGTGGAGTGTTGTGGGACGAGATATAAATATGATTCTAGGTTCATCATTTGACTTTGACCCACGTTGTACGTTACTTGGAATTTCAAACTGCTTTATAAATGATAAATATAAAGGGAAACTTTAACTTTCTGTGCTAGAAAATGTATTTTGTTGAACTGGATATCTGATAAGCCCCCCTCAAGAACACAGTTGCATAATGTGATAATACAGTTTGTATCACTTGATTATTGACATGTAAACTGCATGAAAAGGATAATATTTTCCGTAGAACCTGGGAACCATTCATGTCCTTTATGGGAATAAATGTTGAAACTATACTAATTAGAGGATTCACGTAAAAGAAAAAGAAAAAAAAAGGAAGTAATAGGACCTGTTTTATCTCATTTATAATTCCACTCAGTGATATCGCGCCCTTTTTCTATTCTTAATGTCATCTTTTTATATACAGTGGTACCTCACCTTACGAAATTAATTCGTTCCAGAAGTGGTTTCATAACGTGAATTTTTCGTAAGTTGAGTAGCTATTTCAATGGAAAAAGCCTGATTCGTTCCAAGGCCCCGATCCAAGTTTTTTTTTATAGTGTAACTTTTTTTTATAGTGTAACACTGTGTTCTGCGTCCTGATTGACTAAGAGACTAGACCAGGACTAAACGTGGACTAAACCAGGTCTAAACAAGGTCTATACCTGGACTGGACCAGGACTAAACCTGGACTAAACCAGGACTAGACCAGGTGGATTAAAGCGCCGCGTGCGGGTCTATTTCCTGGTTTCTCACGAGTCACAGCTGAGGCGAGCAGCGAGGAGGGGAGGAGATGTGCCTCCCCTCGGGACCGCACGCAGTCCAAGGGCATGAACGAACGCAGGTAAGAGCTGCGGTGGTTTAATCCTGGTTTAGACCTGGTTTAGACCTGGTTTAATCCTGTTTTAGAGGAGGCACGGTTCTCTTTGCGGCACGGTGGCTGAGTGGGTAGCACTCATGCTTCACAGCAAGAAGGTTCCGGGTTCGATCCCCGGGTCACCCGAGCCTTTCTGTGTGGAGTTTGCATGTTCTCCCCGTGTCTGGGTGGGTTTCCTCCGGGCACTCCGGTTTCCCCCATCAACCCAAAACATGCACCATAGGTACCTCCAGCTTTGGTCCTGACCAAACCGAAGCAAGAAGATCATGGAGATGGTCCCCGGGCGCAGTAATGTGCTGCTCACTGCTCCTGATAACAGGATGGGTTAAATGCAGAACTGGAATTTCCCCACTGTGGGACTAATAAAGGCATAGCTTTCTTTCTTCTTTCTTTCTTTCGTGCTCGCGCCCCGCGCCGGGTCATGCTGCGCTATCACACATGTCTCCCCGCGCACACTTCTCCGCCCTCCCCCTTCCCCCCACACTTCACTATTAATACATTTTGTTGAAAATCTATGAAAGTTTGAGTGTTTAAACGAGAGACAAATGTGAGAAAAGTTTAAATCCAGTCTGAGAAAAGCGTATAATGTGTGTGGCTGAGCGCGCATTATTTGAATTTTTGAGATTTTGCGTTTCGTAACTTGAAATTTTCGTTTGTTGGGTCTTTCGTAAGGTGAGGTACCACTGTATCATCCAATATCTAATGAGCCAGTTGTCTGTATATTTATGTATGTGTGAGCCGAGTCATGTTCTGTTTTGCACTGTTTGTTTGTTCTATCCTCCATAATGTTTAAAAAAAAAAAGAAATGTTAGTATTGTGAGCCTACTACACTACTAGTATTTTGCCATGAGTAGTATATAGATTGAAGCGGTGTTTGTAAAACGTTGCTTGCGTGTTGAGTTTGAGTCGGGGCTGTCAGTCAGAGCAGAGCCCAGACACCGAGGAGCAGGAAGCAGCCGTCAGTCTGGGGCCACCAGGGACCCAGCTGCTCTTTCGGCACAAAGCATATTTTAACTCTGCAATTCATTCACTAATTATGACATTTATATGAAAACTCCCTCTCTCCCTCTTCACAGCACCAGAATGGGACAGGCACCCGTGACGTAAAACAGAAAGCACCGTTTAAATTCAATGGGGAAGTTGTGTCCTGCTGTCCCACAGACGGGCTGTGCTCACGGAGAACAAGGTCAGATAATGGTAATAAATTATAAATAAGTAGCACAAAAGATAGCAAGAGACAGCATAATTATTTAAACGTATAAGTCAAATAAAATACAAAAATAAGTCATACAAAATCTCAGCTATATACAAGAGGTTGTAAGGAAAACTGCAAAAATGATGTGATAATTGACAGGACATAGGGCGTTGTTGTACAGTTGTAGGGAGTATTATATGCAAAATTAAGAATAGCATGTTCATCATCAAGAATATGAAAACTGTCAAAGTATGAGAAACCTGCAGCGAAATCTTTCAAACAGGTGAAGGGTGATATTTCTGCCTGTTTGTGTATCATTTTATGTTATGTTTTTGTGCAATACTTGAATGAAACACTGACCGCAATGATTAAGTAACTGCTAGTGACTTAAAAAAAAACAAATCATAGTCACATTTTGATAATTAATAATCGTTATCTGGACAGATACATTTTTATAACAAAGACAGAGGCATTATTAAATGTCAAAAAAGACAAATTATTTATCCTTTATTCATAAATATTCTCTATTGAAAAGCATTCTGTCGCCATATTTCAACTGGAATTTCTTTGAGAATGTAATTAAAATGTCTAGGTCACAAATGGAAAAAATAACACTGGCTCGTCGACTACTAGAATAATCATTAGTTGCAGCTCTACTCTACCGTGGAATATTAGGAACATTTCCATGGCAACAAGCAGGACAAATACGAATCAGGTTTGTGGAGATGCAACACATGTTTTTCAGTGTAAACGACGTGTGTGGTGGATGCCGCTGCCACTACTCCACAATGTTAGTATTATTTCATTTCATTACATTACACATAGTTTTATTTAATTCCTTTATTTTAACTTAATATTTTCTAACTTGGGTGCACACATTTTAGTTAATATAAGTCTGAATTACTTACTTGCACTCAAGGAGTCGACCCTCTGTGCAGTTAGTTAGTTTGTCTAGTTTGTTTAACATTACTTTATTATAACTGGTATTATTTTCTGTATTATAATGATTTGCCGTATTGTTACGTTGATTTAGTTAGTAGTTTTAGTTTATCCTTCAGTGTAATTCTGTGTTCTGTTTTAGTTAGTCCTCCTGTATTTAAACACCCCTGTTCCTTTGTCTGGTTGGGTTAGTTTTGTTCTGTTCAGTTTGGTTTAAGTTAACCCCAGCTGGGTCCAGCTTTTTGTAAAATATTATTTGCCTAATTTGGTCTTTTGTTAAACTAGCTTTTTGGACTTTATTAAATTTAAATGTATTTTTATACCCTTGTCTTTGGCTTTCTGTTTGGTCCATTACAACATGCTTTTACTTTAGTCTATTTTTACCTTAAAAGTTACATACTGGGGCTTTAACTTCACACCCTCTTTCACTGTATGTCAGTGCTTCTCAATTATTCTCTGTGACGCCCCCCCCCCCCCCCCCCCCCAAGAAGAAGAAAAAATGTCATGCCCCCCTCCCTGCGCGCGACTATAAATAATATTATTTGTCTAGAAAATTGTTATTATTACACCTCTGCATAACGCTGTATCCTTTATTAACATTAAAAACAAAAAAATAAAGAAAGAACCTTACAACAAAGACTGCACTGTGTTTTTGCACTGAGGACTCAAATATTGATGTGTTTTTAAAGCAGCTTTGCGCACATTTGTTTACGTTTTACAGAAACAAAACTTAAAATCACATGGCCCATTTGCATAAACTAAAAGCGCTGAAAAAACAAACAAACAAACGCTCTCTCCTTGTGTCGCTGATGGGTCAGCTTCTGTCGGACTAAAGGACACGACTCAGTGGAATATACGTGTTTTTTCTGTGACAGAGGATGTTCTGTTAATGGTGAGTCTGTTCTGTATATCGTGTATTTAAAGATCCCATGACATGGTACTTCTTGATGCTTTTATATGGCTCCTTAATGGTTCCCTAATACTGTAAATGAATCCTTCTTCAAAATCAACACTCAGTGCATGAGAAAGACACATGTACACACACATGTTCAAAAAATCTCTCTCTGAACACCTCATTCTGGGCGTTGTTGCTTGAATGCAAATGAGAAGGACAGAGATAGGTTAGAGCAGCGGGTGGGGAGGGGGCAAATGCACTGCTGGTGCCTTGTTTTAGCGGTGCGCTGTGCGCTGGGCCCACTTCCGTGTGTGTAAGAGCGGAAGAGGAAAGGAGAGCCGTTTCAATGAAAAAAACACATTTTCACAGAAAATAAAATTAAACCACTGCTGTTTCAGAGGTCCAGAGGGTCGGGTAAAGGACTTCCGAGCCTAGAAACACTCGCACGTGCCTCCAGGCAAATAAAAAAAGGCATCTCGCATTTCATAGCTCATTTGCGGTCCAAACTCTCTCGGTGTGATTTACAGAGACGGTGGGCAGAAAAACAGACGGGGGGTGGAACTGCATTTTCTGTGTGACGTCAGAAAGTTTCCTTGTTCAGAATCGCCCGTTTGAGCTGTGTTTTTTTCAAACGCAGAAAAGGACCGCAAATGCTCAGTTTAGACATTTCGCAACTTTTAGCCATGGGGGGGAGTAAACAGGGTAGGGGAGCTCACATTAACGTTCAAAAACCTCAGAAAGTGAAAATTTCATGCCATGGGACCTTTAAGGTTGCTGACCCCTGCCCCAGAGCAACAATGAGAGCGCCACTGCCAACTACTGTGGGCATCACACCGCGCCCCCCCCCCAGGGACCCCCGCTCCACTATTTGAGAAGCACTGCTGTATGTGCATAGCATTGTCTTTCCTCTAGGCCTTCCATCCTGCACATATTCTACCTCTGAAAAAAAATCATTACAGATTTGATATCTTTAAAAATTGTCAATGCAAACTTGCCCTGGATCCACTCATATTCATTCATTTGATGTGTCAGTTTGAGTTTAGCTGCGTATAAATAGTTTTCTCATATTTCATCATTACCCCTGTGAAACCAGCCCACACACACTTCTTTGTTTCTAACTGCGCCGCTCCACACTTTGTGATTCTTTGTCAAAATGTTCCGTCCGAGCTTTGAGTTCATTTAAATGATTTCATCGCATTCTTTGTCTTGTTCCTGAAAAGTGTTGAGCTCAGCAGCAGTTAGGAAGATAAGGTTATGAAGAGATAAGAGTGCGGAGAGCAAAGCCATGGCTTCCTCTCCACACTGGGAAACTGTACAGTCCAAAGAAAACTTCAGAATGAGAAAGAGAAGTATATGTGGAAAGAAAGGAACACATATTAGTCCAAATAGGTTATTTTAAGGTGCACTGTGTAACGTCATTGCTCTGCCTGGAAAGTTCCACAGTATGGCATTAAACAGCTCTACCTCATATTTATTCAATTACTGGTGATTTTAAAGGGACAGTGTGTAAGATTTTTACCCGTTAATTACCGAAATTGAAGATACCCATTCAAAAATACATTGTTTTCCAAGCCTTTTCACTTCCATCATGAAATCAAAGTATTCTTTTGGACTTAGATATAGTCACATAAAAGGGGGATCTTCCCCATGCAGAGGCAGCCATTTTGAATACGAGAGCCGCAGAAGGACATTTGGGCTCCGCCTTCGCCTTCGGCAAGGCTCGTGGTTTTGGGTAAACAACGACAAGCATGCTGCCGGATCACACGTCGTAATGGATCTAACACGTGTTTTGGACTAAATTGTTTTACTGGATTTTATTCGCTGGATCCTTACGGACAGATTGAGAGCAAGTTTATGGTGAAATACAGAGTTTGACCTGTCCAGAGCCTTCAAAGGTAAGCTAAGTAACAAACCTCGTTTTGTGCTTTTCCGTATAAAAGCCCCATGTGCTCGGGGAGTGATTGTTGTGCAGGGAAATGAATTGCATAGTCAAAAAGAGGAGTCTGTAAGGTTTCATTTGATGTGTAGAGTGTCATGGTACATGATCGGGAATGTGTGTTTTCATGAGAAAAGAAAAAAAAACAGTGAACGGGACCGCGTTTTATTTATACAGTAGCGGCGCGCGGTTCTTGCGCGGGTATGCGAGCTGTCCGTGTTACGGCGCGCCCGGGTGACCCTCGAGGTCTGCCGTAGCTAAAACAGGAAGTGCCATAGCCACTATCCACCTATGCGCCACAAATCCTACACACTGGACCTTTAAAGCTCAAAAATACCTAGAAAAACAGACATTCTGACTGTGAGCGGGGTCGCCTCTCCACAGATCTGTCCTGTGACTTGGTCTGGTTTGGTCTTCATGAAGATAGAAAGGTTTAATACGATACTGCAGAACATTCCAGTCAAAGCAAAAACATTTTTCTGCACTGGAAAAACTCTACAGTGTATCCAATTGAAAACTGACTTTATATTAAATCCAAAGTATATTATCTCCTGGTATGATTATTATTGTTTCCCTTTCACCACCATCAAGATAGAGATTCACTCATTTCAAATCATGAACCATCAGCTTTGGGTGTTTTTAACGGAGAGGCCGACAGCGACAAATGTCTTAGATTAAAAATCTGTTTCAACTCATGTCAGATATGTGACCTATATACTTCCTGCGACCATATAGAGCATGATGTAGGCTTGTGGGCGGAGCATTGGACAGAATCTTACATCCAAGTGTAAAAAGGATTTAAATAGAGCCCAGGAGAGATCGCTAAATTACTGAAACATGCTTGGATGACATATTAAACAACTTCAGGCATGTTTTGAAGAGGGAATAATGGAAAGTTTCAGCAAGTCGATTTTGTGTAATGTCCTATTTTTAAAGGGGCCGTGCTTTTTCCTGATCTGTTCTAATGTTGCCTCCTCATCACAAACACACCTGGAGCTGTGTTCTGTTTCATTCACACACGTTTAACACACAAACCTGCACATTTAGGCTGAGTTCTTCTCTCAATCAGAAAACACACTGTTCCACCTTGTGATGTCATGTGGTAATACAGGAAGTGCTCCACTGTGTTTTTAAGCTCCATGCACCTTCACTTAAGTCATTTTAATAATTTCAGCCCTGGAATTTCCAATTTCTACTGAACTATAGCTATTCATGACATCACAAGGTGGAACTGAGCATTTTGAACTTAGACAGACAAATAACACAAGGTTACTCAAGCATGTGTGAATTAAACAAAACACAACTCTAGGTCTGTTTTAGACGAGGAAAAACTTTATACCATGGCTTAAAGGAAAAATAACGTTTTTTTTACTATTTGAGCCTTATTTCGGTAATAAAACAAGTTGTTTTACTCACCCATAGCACTTTGGTGTCATATGGAGCACTTCCACAGATGTTTTAGATTTGCGTTAGCCTAGCGCGACTTCTAGCCATAGCTCGAGGCATATAATATATTCCCCGAGCATGTAATATGCCCCATGCGGGCTCCAAATAACACAAACTTTAACACTTTTCAAATCATAGAAGCCCGATGTCTTAGTCTACGCTTTTGTTTGAGTCAAAAGTGGCCTGTAATCCCAGATTTATCCATAGTTTACAGCTTTGCGTTCCATGTTTGGGTCCCGGGAGCTGAGAGCACAGTCCGCACATGCGCACTGGCCTCCTCATCTACTCGAAACTATGGCTAAATCTCGGATTACAGGCCACTTTTGACCAAACGAAATCGTAGACTAAGACATTGAGCTTCTATGATTTGAAAAGTGCTAAAGTTTGTGTTATTTGGAGACCGCAAACATGTGCCCCGAGAACTCACATTATGGAGATCACAAATCTAAAACATCTCTGGAAGTGCTCCATATGACACCAAAGTGCTATGGGTGAGTAAAACAACTTGTTTTATTACCGAAATAAGGCTCAAATAGTAAAAAACTTTACTTTTCCTTTAAGGCTCAATTTTGTCAATTTTGTAAAATATATCGTGTATATGCAGACAAAGAACCCTATACAAGAGATGAAGTAAACCAACAATAGACCGTATTTTCCAGATTATAAGTCGCTGTAATATAAGTCGCACCAGCCATAAAATGCATAATAAAGAAGGAAAAAACATATATAAGTCGCATTTTTTGGGGAAATGTATTTGATAAAATCCAACACCAAGAACAGACATGTCATCTTGAAAGGCAATTTAAAATAAAAATAGAATAAAAATAGAACAGAATAGAGAACAACAGGCTGAATAAGTGTACGGTATGCTAACGTTACATGACGCATAAACAACGAACTGAGAACGTGCCTGGTATGTTAACGTAACATATTAAGAGTTATTCAGATAACTATAGTATAAAGAGCATGCTAACAAGTTTACCAAACCATCACTAAATCCAATGAAATCTTCATCCTCTGCGTCACTTTTAAACAACTCCGCCGACTCCGGAGGTAGATGATGCGGCGCATTACTTGCAGCTTGTAATCTGCAGAATATGATTTTCTTTTCGGTGCCATTTTTGTTCAGCCCTTCTCAGTTGTTTTTATAAGTTACCGCCAATGTTGAAATTATCAACACAGGCCTAGAGCGCCCTCTTGCGGTTTAGTCTGAAAATAACATGTGAAATTATATAATTTTTTATCTTTTATTGTGTTAATAAGTTCACACATAAGTCGCTCCAGAGTATAAGTCGCACCCCCCGGCCAATCTATGAAAAAAACTGCAATTTATAATCCGAAAAATAAGATACTAGGTCTAAACTAGGACTAAACCACCTCGAGGAGTTACACTGCAGAGCCACAGCTCTGAGCCAGTCCTCTCAACATCACAATTCTGCATTTAATCAAATTGACGGCATATGTTCCCCATTGTTGTAAGCTGTAATACCTCAGCAGGCTTCACAGAGCCAAGGATCAGACGAAGGTGAAATAAGGTGAACGACAGCAGAGACGGAGCTACGTGTGACATCAACAATAGAGAGATAAACCAGAGCAAACCACCAGAGATCTCAAAGCTAACGGTCACTTTTATTCAAATCATAAAACATAAAATACACAGCCTATTAAAATTCAAATTAATTAAACGCCTCTAAAAATGGCGTGACCCCTAAATAGTGCCCTAAGTAAGGCATATAGGGAACGGTGTGGACATCCTGACACAGCCGTAGCTACACATCTGGAAGTAGTGACGCTAAGAGTGTGGTTGCCAGGCGCTGTTGTGCACAGTGTATTGGGCATGTCTCGAGTGGAGACATTACTCAAACACATGAGTTGTACAGGCCTGGACAGTGAAATCGATAACTGTGATTGTGGACCATTCTCTCAGAGGGACTGATGTCATCAAAATGAGACAGCTCGAAGCAGCGTCAAACAACAACTTAAAGGTGCTACATTATGCAAATCTGTGTTTTGTGTTTGTGTTCTGCATTCACACGTTTGACTAACCCTTTATTATTAGTCTGTCTACATCTCCAAAGCTCAAAATGCTGCTGTTTACCTTTTGTTTAGTAGAGATTGGCGATTCCAAGGATGAAATAATCAACATGAATGAGCGTTTTCTTTTTGAGAGAAGAACTAAGTCTAAATATGCAGGATGTTAAGATTAAGATTAAGTCTTTATTTGGTCTCACACACAGTGACATTTGACTTCTGCATTTGACCCATCCTTTTCAGGAGCAGCGAGCAGCCCCATCTTTTTCAGCGCCCGGGGGGCAGTACCGTGAAGGGTCTTGCCCAAGGACCCACACTGGTTTGCTCATTGCTGGGGGGGATTTGAACCCACAACCCGCGGGGGGAAAGTCAGTGACTTACCAGTTGAGCTAACCAGCCGGTTAGCTCAACGATGTGTGCCGATGTGTGCGTTAAACATGTGCGGATGAAATAAAACACAACTCCAGCAATGTTCCCCCTAATTTTTCATGTGTCTGAGCAAACACACCAACTCCCTGAGCGTTCCTTGGACTCCTGTGAGCAACATCCGACATGCACACTGTGGCCACACCAGTATCACACCTGAGATCATGGCAGCTTATGAATCAAATTACTGCTGTTATTTCTGTTAGATTACTTTTAATATAACTGATTTTTTGGTCCACTTCTCAAAAATCTTTTCATGAGCTTTGTACATGTTGTATGTCAGTGTGAGGGTCCTGCTGTGGTCAGTGAAACATTGAACATTACAATATTTTGAAAAATAACCTGTGTATATACACAGTGTATGTACCTGTGTATAAACCTAGGACACTATAAGATGGGTCTTTCTCAAAATAATGATCTCCAAAATAAGTATACATTTTTATCAGTTTATATCTTGCTTTTTAATCATTACCCAGTTTAAGTAATTTTGTGAGAGTGACAGAGCTCTGTGGTTTAACGCTCTGGGGAGAGGATTCACACTTCATACAAAAAGTCTCGTCTTTTTGCTCACAAAAACCTATGGCTTGGACAGAAACAAAGAAAACGGCCGAGGATTGCATTATGGCTCTACCTGTCTCCTCTTCTGTGCGGGCGGCGCTCCCGTCGGCTGGTGCGGACCCGCCGCTCTGACCCACGGCGATGCGCACGACAACTATGGTCTTACTGAAGGAAGCGAGCGAAATGCGATCGAAATGAATCTGTTTGTAGTTGGCTTGTCCCTAACGCATGTGCACATTCACATGTGCAAACTGAATCTATCAGACTGGATTCCGTGTGTCAAACCAGCGCTGAGTTCAGGTTAGATTTTATTTTATGCGCTGAAAAGGATTTGATGTGCGCGCTGAACGTCTGGGCAGTGCGCGATTGCACACGCGCGCACCTTAGAGGGAACACTGAACTCCAGGTATGTTTGTGATGAGGAAAACACATAGGTTAGAAAATAGTATAAAATGGGCCCTTCAAACAATTCAAGAATATCTGTTATTTTTTAAATATATCTCCCTTTTGTTAATAAAAGTACAATTTGATTTAACATACAAAAAAGCCAATAAAAGACTGTTTTTCCTCAGACAATTAAAAAAATTCAGAATCAGACACAACATCCTTCTTCAGTTCTACACAGCAATAATTGAAACCGTCCTTACATCATCAATAATAGTCTGGTTCGGTAATTTGGATTCACATTCACAACACAAACTTCAACGCATTATAAATAAATCAACTAAAATCACTGGTCACACTCTCCCCTCCATAGACACACTGTATCACAGACGCATCACACAAAGAGCCAATAGAATCACCTCAGACCCCACACACCCTGCCAATAATCTGTTCAGACTCATGCCCTCTGGGAGGCGCTACAGATCCATCACTTCCAAAACTGTCAGATTCACCAACAGTTTTTTTCCCACTGCCATCCGGACTCTAAATCAATCCCGCTTATAACTGGTCATTTATCTGTTGTTGTATGTCGTATTGTGTAAGTGTGTTGTATATTTGTTTTGTCCTGTAATAGACACAGAAGAGATGTGAGCATTCTTGCTGTACCGGAAACAAATTCCACCAACTTGTTGTGTGGCCATTAATAAATGATTCTGATTCTGATTCTGATTCTGAACTGTATACAGTGGTACCTCACCTTACGAAAGATCCAACAAAGGAAAATTCCAAGTTACGAAACGCGAAATCTCAAAAATTCAAATAATGCGCGCTCAGCCACACACATTATACGCTTTTCTCAGACTGGATTTAAACTTTTCTCACATTTGTCTCTCGTTTAAACACTCAAACTTTCATAGATTTTCAACAAAATTATTAATAGTGAAGTGTGTGTGTGTGGGGGGGGGGGGCACGTGTGTGATAGCGCAGCATGACCCGGCGCGGGGCTGCGAGCACGAGACCTGTGCTCAAACCGTGCCTCCTCTAGACCAGGTCTAAGCCAGGTCTAAACCAGGATTAAACCACCGTGGCTCTTGCCTGCGTTCGTTCATGCGCTCAAACTGCGTGCCGTCTCGAGGGGAGGCACATCCCCTCCCCTCCTCGCTGCTCGCCTCAGCCGTGACTCGTGAGGTACACCGGCAGAGCTAGCACCAAACCAGGAAATAGACCCGCACACGGTGGTTTAATCCTGGTTTAATCCTGGTTTAGACCTGGTCTAGAGGAGGCACGGTTTGAGCACGGGTCTCGTGCTCGCAGCCCCGCGCCGGGTCATGCTGCGCTATCACACACGTGTCCGCCCTCCTCCTTCCCCCCACTCGCCTCAGCCGTGCCTCATGAGGTACACCGGCGCTGCTGCTAATAGCAGAGCTAGCACGAAACCAGGAAATAGACCCGCACGCGGCGCTTTAATCCTGGTGTCCAGTCCTGGTTTAGTCCAGGTTTAGTCCTGGTCCAGTCCAGGTATAGACCTCGTTTAGACCTGGTTTAGTCCACGTTTAGTCCTGGCTCTACAGTCTCTTAGCCAATCAGGACGCAGAACACAATGTTACACTATAAAAAAAAGTAACACTATAAGTAGAAATGACACCTAACATCTGTCAAGGGACTACGGATGAAAATTAGCCGTTTGGCTAACTCTGGCATATTTACATGCAAATGTTGATTAATATGCACTGTCCCTGAAATAAACAAATAAATAAAAAAAATAAATAAATAAAAAAAAAAAAACTTGGATCGGGGCCTTGGAACGAATCAGGCTTTTTCCATTGAAATATCTACTCAACTTACGAAAAATTCACGTTACGAAACCACTTCTGGAACGAATTAATTTCGTAAGGTGACGTACCAGTGTACATACATCAAGAACACACAATATGTCAAGTGTATCACAACATTATTTAAATTCAGTTTTATGAAGCTCCGCTGCATCTCATTCAACACAACGGTCACCGTATTATAACAACAAGCCCCCTCCACTGCCACACACTCACCACCCCTCCTCTTCCACCCCTCCTCTCTCTTTCTCTCTCTATCCCCCTCTCTGTCCTGTTCTCCCTCTCCTCCCTCCCACCCCCCTCTCTCTATCCTACTTCTTCTCCCCTCTCTTTTTCTCTATAATTTCTCTCTCCCTCTCTCTTTCCTTCTTTCTCTCCTCTCTCTTTTTCTCCCAGTCTCTCTGTCCTCTCTCTCTCTCTCTCTCTGTCTTTGGACAGCCCTGAGGCAGAGTGATTAATTTGTGGCTATTGATTTCTCTCCCTGCGCTGCTCCTCGTGTGGTGTGCAGTAGGTAAAGGAGAGAGAGAGAAGGATAGAAAGAGAGAGAGAGAGAGAGCGGGGGTGGTGTTTGTGCAGAGAGGGGGGAGAGATGGAGGGATAGAGGGAGAGAGAGAGGGAGGGGGGCACATCCAGTATTCAGCGTAGTGCTTCTCTGCAGTTCTCTAATCTTTAATGTAGGAAAAAAGGCAATGGTTGCAGCAGGAGATGCGTCAAACTACCCTCCCTCATCCCCTCCTTCTCTCCTCTTTCTCTCTTTCACCCCATACCTTTCTATCCCTCTTTCTTTTCCACTCCCCATCACTTCACCTACTATCTCTTCGCTACTCCTCTCTTTCTCTCTCTGTCTCTATCCTCCTCTTATCTCTCCCTCACCCCTTCCCTCCCTTTTTTTGTCTCTTTCTTATTCTCTCTTTCTCTCTCCCCTAAAATGTAAATCCCCCACTGCTCTCTCTCTCTCTCTCTCTTCTCCATTTTCCGGCTCTGCCTTCAGCATCTCTCTTTCTTATCCCGTCTCTCATCCTCCCTCCATTGCCTGGCTCTCTCCCTCCCTCTCCTCTTCTTTAGCATCCCATCGTCTCTCTCTCCTTGCTCTCTTCTTCCTCTTCTCTCTCTGACTGTGTCTCCTTCTGTCTCTCTCTCTCCTCTGCCTCTTGCGCTCTCTTTCTGCCTGCTCTCTTCTTCCTCTTCTCTCTCGGTTTCCCTCTCCCTCCTTCGCCTGCTCGGTGGCGATTGGCAATTCACTGAGTGTCCACATGTCATCTCTGGGCCTGCTGCAGCGGTGAGCAGTGAGGCATTCTGGGAGAAAAAAGAGAGGGATAGAGAGAGAGAGAAGGAGCAAGGATAGAGGAGAGCAAGAAGAGAGGGATGAGCAGAGAGAGAGAGTGAGAGGAGGATGAATATATGGGTGGATTGTGGTGCTACGCCTCTTTCATTAGGCAGATGTGATGTGGTGGATGTATGTGGCGGCTGGTGACAGGGCGCTTGTCTTCATTTGAGAGGACATTTGGTTTGGTTTGCTCCTGCCACCCCTGCCGCCCCTGCCGCTCCCGATGGATTTTTTAAAAGGGTAAATCAGGGTTTAAGCTCAGATACCAGAGCGAATCAGCATTTTCTAACATTTATGTATTAGGCTTGTCAGGTTAACAAATTTTGAAGAATGAGATGCATAGATCAGGCCCGACCACAGAAATTTGGAGGCCTGGGGCAAGAAGCCTCACATGGGCCCCTCTGTATCAATCAATGTATATGTATGTATGAATAAATCAATAGGAAGAGGGTCCAATTATGGGCCCCTAACACCCTGAGGTCCGGAACAGCAGACAGCGCTGTCCCCCGTGTCTACTGCTCTGGCTGCTCTTTATTCCATTGATTAAGATCAAAATAAAGCAAGATAATCCAAGTAAAACATGTTTTAATATACAGTACGTTTAAAAGGCCTGAGCTGCAACAAATAAGTAGCAATACGCACACTTCACGGCAAGAAGGTTCCAGGTTGAATCCCCGGATCGCCCGGGCTTTTCTGTGTGGAGTTTGCATGTTCTCCCCGTGTCTGGGTGGGTTTCCTCCGGGCACTCCGGTTTCCCCCATCAACCCAAAACATGCTCCATAGGTAAATCCTCCAGCTGAGGTCCTGACCATGCTGAAGCAAGAAGATCCTGGAGATGGTCCCCGGGCGCAGTAATGTGTCGCCCACTGCTCCTAATAACAGGACGGGTTAAATGCAGAGAAGAATTTCTCCTGTGTGAGATCAATAAAGTCACTTCTTCTTCTTCTTTTACAAAGAAAATGTACCCACAATAAATACTGAGCCCCAAAATATCCTGTTCTATCTTTTCTATATTGAACGAAAAGTCGATGGAGTAATTACTGTGATAGGCCGACATTTTCAGAGACTTTAGAAAGGTTCAGCTGTGATACTGAGGAAGGTCATATGCAGATTTCATTACAACAATGTTTAAAATAGCCCTGGAACTATAACAACTATTTTAAAAGCCAGCTATTCTTTTTTCTATTAGTTAAGAAGTCAATTAATAATTACTTTGTACATTAAGATTTTTTAAGACAGAAGTAGATCCAAATAAAGATCGGATTTCCTTCCTGGCTGGACACGGGCAACAGTTACTTAACTACATAACTGTTACCTAGCAACCATAATGTTAACAAGGGCCAAAACTTGTCTAAATTACCTAATAATTATGAACAGACTAATAAAAAAGTAATAAAATAAATAAGAACACCTTTATTTTGTTAAATAATAGTGTCAACAGCCAGAATAATCCCTTCCTTGTGCTAAATTGACTGTATTTATAAATGGACATAGCTAACCTGCTCGCCGTCACGTTCCAAACAGGAAGTGAGCATTGGGGCACTTCCGGCTCCATCGACTCATGTCATTTTGAGCAGTTTCATAGAAGTTATGTTGTAGTGTATCCGAGTGCTCGGGCCATTACTTTGCGGGCTCCAAATAACACAAACTTTAGCACTTTTCAAATCATAGAAGCTCGATGTCTTAGTCTACGATTTCGTGTGGTCAAAAGTGGCCTGTAATCCGAGATTTAGCCATAGTTTCGAGTAGATGAGGAGGCCAGTGCACATGTGCGGACTGTGCTCTCAGCTCCCGGGACCCAAACATGGGACGCAAAGCTGTAAACTATGGATAAATCTCGGATTACAGGCCACTTTTGATTCAAACGAAATCGTAGACTAAGACATCGAGCTTCTATGATTTGAAAAGTGCTAAAGTTTGTGTTATTTGGAGCCCGCACGGGGCATATTACATGATCGGGGAATATATTATATGCCCCGAGCTACGGCTAGAAGTCGCGCTAGGCTAACGCAAATCTAAAACATCTCTGGAAGTGCTCCATATGACACCAAAGTGCTATGGGTGAGTAAAACAACTTGTTTTATTACCGAAATAAGGCTCAGATTGTAAAAAAACGTTACTGTAATGTAAAAGTATGATAAATATTTACCACAGGTATTATCATAATTATAAAACATGTATATTTATATTTTTTTATAAAAACATGAAAAAATAATCATAAAATTATTTTAAAAATATAATAAAAAATAAAAAAAATATATATAATTATAAAAATAATGATAAAAACATGAAATATGCACTTTAAAATGAACATGACTTTTGTTCTAACTCCCCCGTCTGAGCAAAGACAATGGGGACACGTCCATATAGTTTTCTTGAGTGAGTGTAATAAATGAAGCAGTTGTGGAGTGATTGGAGTCAAGGACAGAGCGGAGACAGATGAAGGAGAAGAGACAAAGGGCTGGGCTCAGGCAAATACATCAGGATACAAGTCAAGTGTGTTTAGATTAGTCAGTGTAAAAGTATGAGACAGAAGAGGGGAAAAGTCTAGTATGATTTATATGAGACACATTCTGAAAGACTTTACGTGGCATTATTCATTCACTCCACACACTTGAGGGGAGCTGGTGAGAAGGGTTGAACAATTTGTACTTTTTCTGACAAGCTTTGCAGTTTGGATCCATTATAAGCCATTATAATGTTATTTCATACATGTTTGAGTAATCCTGTATTATTAGACTATCTCCAAAGCTCAAAATGCTCAGTTCCAACTTGTGATGTCATGAAGCAGTAGTTTTCAAGTTAACAGTTCCTTTTACCTTTAGATTGGAAATTCCAGGGCTGAAATTATCCAAATGATTCTTCTGAAGGTGTATGGAGTTTAAAAACCCAATGGACCACTTCCTGTATTGACATCACAAGGTGGAACATAGTGTCTTCTGTTTGAGAGAAGAACTCAGCCTAAATATGCAGGGTTTGTGTGATAAACTGTGTGAATGAAACAAAACACAACTCTGTTGTATCTGTTTGATGAGGAAACAACAACAGCATAATATAAGCCCTTTAAAGGGACAGTGTGTAAGATTTTTACCCGTTAATTACTGAAATTGAAGATACCCATTCAAAAATACAGTGTTTTCCAAGCCTTTTCACTTCCATCATGAAATCAAAGTATTCTTTTGGACTTAGATATAGTCACATAAAAGGGGGATCTTCCCCATGCAGAGGCAGCCATTTTGAATACGAGAGCCGCAGAAGGACATTTGGGCTCCGCCTTCGGCAAGGCTCGTGGTTTTGGGTAAACAACACAAGCATGCTGCCGGATCAGACGTCGTAATGGATCTAACACATGTTTTGGACTAAATTGTTTTACTGGATTTTATTCGCTGGATCCTTACGGACAAATTGAGAGCAAGTTTATGGTGAAATACAGAGTTTGACCTGTCCAGAGCCTTCAAAGGTAAGCTAAGTAACAAACCTCGTTTTGTGCTTTTCCGTATAAAAGCCCCATGTGCTCGGGGAGTGATTGTTGTGCAGGGAAATGAATTGCATAGTCAGAAAGAGGAGACTGTAAGGTTTCATTTGATGTGTAGAGTGTCATGGTACATGATCGGGAATGTGTGTTTTCATGAGAAAAGAAAAGAAAAACAGTGGACGGGACCTCGTTTTATTTATACCGTTGTTGTCGGCCAGGTGCGCGCGCGGGTACGCGAGCTGTCCGCTACGGCGCGTCTGGGTGACCCTTGAGGTTTGCCGTAGCTAAAACAGGAAGTGCCATAGCGACTATCCACCTATATGCCACAAATCCTACACCCTGGACCTTTAAGTAATAGGATTGTCACAGTACAGCAGCCCTTGAGATTAAAATAAGTCTTTGTGTGCTGTCTGCATCTAATAAGAAAGTGTTTTTTAATGTTAATCAGGAAGTGTGAATTAGCACGCTAGTTGCTGTTAGCTTTACAGTAAAAGTAAAACACAACTCTGGTCTTTGAAAGTTGTTAAAAGCGCTCATAAACTCCCCGTGATTAATACCTGGATATTCTGAATACATTAGGAAAGTAAGGAATAACTTTGGGGCCACTGCCTTTTAAGACAGTAAATATCAGGTACAGCAACTTTAAATGACAGAATAGAACATTTTTATGTATGTTGTGCCATTAGTTATTAAAAAAGGACAAATTGTGCATGAACGTTACAATGGAAAAGGCAGAGTTCTGCACTATTTAAGTCGCTGTATCTTTAGACAACCATTTACATTCAAGTTTTAAACCATCAGATGTTGTAAACTCTTCACAAAAATAGATACAAAGCACATGATTGCAATGCAGACATTTGAAAAAAACACCAGTTGTATATGAGCACATGTGCACTGAGCTGTACTACACTAAATTCAATAAAGTGTAGCTTTCAGACAGTGTTCAATATTGTTTTGACTGTTCAGGCCAGACTCACATGTAATCGGCCGACACACATCAGCACATCCAAAGCACACGGGAGATAAAACGCACAGTATATTTTTATCTGGCAGCCGATAAGTTACACAATAATTGGTAACACTTTATAATCACTAAACTTGTAAGAAGCTTAAAGGGCCAATACTGCGCTGTTTTTGATCCATGTTCTAATGTTTCCTCATCACAAACAGATTGTGTTTTGTTTCATTCACATGTTTAAGACACAAACCCTGAGTATTTAAGCCGAGTTCTTCTCCTAAACAGAAAACACTGCTTCACTGTGTTTTTAAACTCCATACACCTTTCACCAGGTTCATTTGGATTATTTCAGTCCTGGAATTGCAGTTTTTGCTGAACAAAAGGTAAAAGTATGTGTTAACTTGAAAACTACAGCTTCATTACATCACAAGGTGGAACAGAGCAATTTGCACATGTGTGAATGAAACAAAACACAACTCCAGTTATGTTTTTGAGGAGGTAACAACTAGGGATGGGCATAATTAACCGATTAACCGATAATTGATCATTAAGAATTTCACAGAGCAAGTTCATTTTCGTCGACAAAAAAACCAAACAAAAACAGTCGCCTCAGTTGGCGCGCCTCAGTTGATATATGCGAGCTTCCGTAGGTCAATCGCCAAAACATGAAGAGGTCGCGGCGAAGTGTTGTGTGGGACCACTTTAATTTAGAAAATGACCAAGCGCACTGCAAGCACTGCAATGCAGCATACAAATATACCTCATCGACAACACAAATGATTTATCATTTGAACACCGCGCATCCAAGTCTGGTAAAAGAAGGTGGCGGCGGTTCATCATCTCTATCACAGGCTAGCCTGGACTCTGTGCTAACACAGACCAGGAGGAGCTGCAGTGCTCAACGAGCAGAGAAGGTCACCGAACTGATAGTGAAGATGATGGAAACAGACATGCTCCCCATCAGTGCCGTGGAGGGCAAAGGTTTTCAGGACTTAATAAAATATTGCTGCAGATACGGCTGGGTTGTGTGGAGGAGGTAGGACAGAGACAGCGGGCTAGCAGCGGTTAGCTCAGATCCCAAAGCGGCTAACTCCGAGCGCGCTAGCAGAGGCTGCAGGATGCGTGTCGCCTCGCTTTAATCCACCTCTACGCATGTTGATTTGCAGATTTACTTTCCCGTGGAGAAGCGCCTGTTCCCACAGCCTCGGCAGACATAGTAAAAGCGACACACATGAGTGAATGGTTTTTGTCTTTTTAATACAAAATATGTTAACGATTAACCCATTATTACTCATTAATTCTCCCGATGATCGATGAAGAAAACTTCACCGAATTCCCATCTCTAGTAACAACATTCAAACATGACTAAAAGCTCAATTTAAATAATAAATGAAGTCTTAATTTATAATGAACCAATAATTTATTAAAATGATTCAGCTTTAGTGTCTACTTAATGAAAGGCCCTGCAGCTGTTTTTTTCCACATGTATTTGAGCAAAATTGGACTTGCCCTAGTGTAGATATAAGCAGCTGTTGAGGTCAGAATAAATCACCTGGTTATTGTCTGACAGGAAGTGTGTGTTAGCATGCTACTTTTTCTTAGCTTTACCGTCACTGCAAAACTGCTCAGAATGCATAAGGTAAGTGAGGAATAACACTGCAAACTGTTTCAGATGAACTGGTTTTGTTTTTCAAGATTTTAAGACAGAAAAAAAAAATCAGGTACAGCATTTTTAAGAGTGTAACCCCCCCTTAAAATAACCCAAATAACTAAATAATAATATAAGATAATAAAATAAGCAAGAATCATTCTTAATAAACTATTTGTACATTCTGAAACAAGTCTTTGCTCATGCTTTATTGAAACTAATTAAAATCTTTATTATTATGTTTCATCAACTTTTTTGCATTTCTATTTTAGATTAAGAATACATTTTGATGGTCTGAAAAATAGAGCCCAAAATAACCAATGTCTTTTTTTACCTCTTGCGCTTTCCAGCTCTCTGTGGCTTCCCAGCTGCATAAATAACACAAGGCACTCTGGGTAAATAAAAGATTCATTTTCACACGTTGTTGGAGTGAGGTAAGTCGACCACGTCGTCCTCAAAAACAGCACAAAACGCATTAGCGACAAAACGCCACTTGTAGCGCTGCCTGCGTCCACTGGGGGCATTACTTCTGGCTGATTTGAGCACGTATCGTTCGTCCGCGGGATGTACGTCCCCGTCCCGCATGCTGCTGTGATCATGAGAAGGGGGGAGGTGGAGGAGGATCTGAGTGGGCACGAGGAGGACATTAAACTTTCATATGGACGCTGCTGCTCAGAAACAGGTGAGCACAGCAGAGGCAGAGGAGGGGGCTTAGTGGAGCTAGAATACCGGGGACTATTATCTTCAGATTGGGAAAAGTGAACAGTTATAAGCTGCTCGGCTGACACATTAAAGCTGCACTGTGTAACTTTTCTGGTGGAGAGGGTCTCCATGGTGTTCTCAATGTGATAATGTTATTGCTTTGTGTTTCAGTGTGTCATAAAAATAATCTATCATAGAGACTATATTTTACTGTCCCCATAGGGAACATTGACCCATCCTTCAGCGCCACTGGGGAAACCTGTCAGGAGCAGTGGACACCACAGTGCCGTGGGGACCCATCTCCAGAGCTGGAGCTAGTCTTGGTCAGGACTTTATCTGGAGGATTTGATCTATGGTGCATGTTTTGGGTTGATGGGGGAAACAGGAGTGCCTGGAGGAAACCATCAGAAAGACCCAAGTGACCTGGGAATCAAGTCCCAGAATCTTATTGCTGTGAGGCCTGAGTGCTGAACACTAACCCCCTCAAGCAGATGATATCACTAGGCCCAGTTACAGGTCAGATCTGTGGACAGGAGTCCATGCTCACATGCTTATTCTGAACAAACCTGATACTTACTTGGCCTCCTCCTGCTTGTTTCCATAGAAATGTTGTTCCTTTGGTTATAATCAGCACTACGGCATAAAACTCATCCCTCTCTCCATGGAAAATGTTTCCCAGTGTGGTTTAACTTTAATGAAATCATGCAGGTGGCGTGTGGTGCCACCTCCAAAAACTACAGCTGTAATCATAATAATATGACAACCAGATAACAAGACACCAAGATGAATTCATTTTCTTGTATTTGTTTCCTTTTAGCTTGATTTTTAATGATGTTTTTTTTTTTACCTTTCCACAAAAACAGGCCTGGATCATACAGTAGAGTCACATTATCAGTGACATCTCCCCACGGCAGCAGCTTCATTCAGACGTTTCTACAGAATCAGCTCTGATTCTCAGATTAGCTCCATATTGTTTTTTATCCCAACCTCATCAGCAGCAGCTCACTCAGCACTTTCATATTCTCTTTGTCTAAAACTTTGATAAGAATATATGGGACTAAATTTGCTTTCTAAGATTTTCACCATATAATAATGTTTCCTCTAATCATAGCATAAAACACTCCACAGGCAATTACACCCTCGTTACCTTTGAATGTTCATACACCGAGTCAAAGAAACCTAAAAGTGAAGAGAACGCAGTGGGAGCTTTACTTAGTCAAGTTAGTCATGATTATTCATGATCTAAACTATGCTTAGACTTTTAAAATGCCAAACTAACTGATTAATCCAATTGAATTGTTATAGTTGCACCTCTAAAAAATCCTTAAAGGTGCACTATGTAACTTTTCTGCCACCTCCTTGTGTGCATGGAGATGCATCTATCTTCAATTTATTCAATTCACTAGCTAGGACCACGCCATCAACATAATGCAGTGAAGATGTTTATTATTGAATGATAGTGGATGTCTCGGTGAATAGGTGGTGATGGCTGGGTTGAGACAGTGGGTGGGGGCTCCGTCTCAATCTTCGATTGGCCCAGCGGAACGGGACCCCCCCCCCCCCCTTTAGGAGATGTCTTGTGGCTGAAAGACAAACGAGATAGGGGTGGGAGGGAGGGGTCGAGATAACCGAGACGAACTGGAATGAAGGGATGAGTGGCTATAAATGGCTCCGGGAAATTAGAGGTGCGGTTATGGTGAACTGTGATTCGCTGGTGAGGAGGAGAAGGTGGTTGAGGCGTGGTCCTGCTCCTGAATTTCAGTTAATCACATTAACTCCATTTGTTGGTGTTTTTCTTTCTTGAAGAATAAGTCTTCATACAGTGTGTGGTCACCTCTCCACAGATCTGACTTGTCACTGGGTGTTGTATTGTCACCTGCCTTTTTCCTTGGAGATAGAAATGTTGAATTCCATACTATGAAACATGGCATTCAGGCGGTAGACCATCCATCAGAAAAGTTACACAGTGCACCTTTAAACATGTTTTCATTGATAAAATCAAACACCAACGTAAAGATGTTGTAAAGTATTTAAAGGTCCTATAGTGGGCAGAGTAGCGGGCGGCAGTAGCTCAGTTGGTTGAGCGTTTGTCCACTGATCCAAAGGTTGGCGGTTCAAATCCCGCTCTTGACATAAGAAACATCAGTGGTTGAGCGGTCAGATCCACTGACCCACAGATTGGTTGGTACGATTCCAGCTCCCACAGATGAATGCTGCCGTTGTGTCCTTGGGCAAGACACTTAACCCTCCTTGTCCCCAGTGTCTGCGTACACTGGTGTGTGAATGTGTGATTGGTTCCTTGTTGTAAAGCGCTTTGGGTGCCTTGAAGGTGGAAAAGCGCTATATAAAGATGTGACCATTTACCATAGTACACAAAAGTCACTTTTTAAACTTTAAAGATCCCATGACATGGTACTTCTTGATGCTTTGATATGGCGCCTTAATGGTTCCTGCTCCAAAATCAACACTCAGTGCGTGAGAGAGCCCCATGAACACAGTCAGAGTCATAAATATGTCTCTGAAACACTTTATTCTGGGCTTTGTTGCTTGAATGCAAATGAGACAGGCCAGTGCAGCGGGTGGGGGTGTGGCCAAACTCTCCGCTCTTTCCTCTTTAGTGGTGCGATGTGCGCTGTCACCCACTTCCACGTTTTTGCGCGGAGGAAGAGATGAGAAGCGTTCCATTGAAAAATAAACACATTTCCACAGAAAATAAAATTAAACCACTGCTGTTTCAGAGGTCCAGAGGCTCAGATAAAGGACTTCCGAGCCTGGAAACACTCGGACGTGCCTCCAGGCAAATAAAAAAACGCATCTCGCATTGTGTAGCTCGTTCGCGGTCCAAACTCTCTGGGCGTGATTTACAGAGACGGTAGGTAGAGACAGACGGGGGTGGAACTGCATTTGCATTTTTGCTTCAATGTGACGTCAGAAAGTTCCCTTGTTGAGAATCGCCCGTTGGGACTGTCTTTTTTTCAAACGCAGAAAAGGATCGCAAATGCTCAGTTTACACATTTCGCAACTTTTAGCCATGGGGGAGGGGGGGGGGGGGGGGGCTAAACAGGGTAGGGGAGCTCACATTAACGTTCAAAAACCTCAGAAAGTGAAAATTTCATGCCATGGGACCTTTAAGCTTTGAGACTTGTTCTAATGCTGTTACTTCCTCAAAAACAGACCTGGAGTTGTGTTTTGTTTCATTCACACATGTTTGAGTAATCCTGCATTATTAATGTGTCTGTATCTCCAAAGCTGTGTCCAAATGGTCTGTTCCACCTTGTCATGTCATGGAGCGGTAGTTTTGAAATTAACAGCTTCTCTTACCTTTAGTTCAGTAGAGATTGGCAGTTCTAGGAATGGTGTATGGAGTTTAAAAACATAGTGGAGCACTTCCTGTATTACCACATGACATCACAAGGTGGAACAGAGTGTTTTCTGTTTGAGAGAAGAACTCAGCCTAAATGTGCAGGTTTGTGCGTTAAACGTGTGAATAAAACAAAACACAACTCCAGGTGTGTTTGTGATGAGGAAACATTAGAACACAGATCAGATCATAGATCAGCCTAATATGGGCCCTTTAAACATAGTTTGTTGTATAAAACCAAACCCCAGTGCAAAGCTCTCCGTATTTACATAAAGGTATGCTGCTATGCCCTCTTCAAACTCCTAGCCTGTTAGCATTAGGGTGCGTGAATGATGGCGCGTCAGGGGTTTGCAGACACTGGGTTTACATCATAGCAGTTAGCAGAGCATTCATCGCACGTCCGTCAGGTGCAGCACAGCGGTCTCTCCATCATGGCGGACAGGTGAGTGATAGAGCCAACAGCGCCACGGGGCACGCTCACTCCAGACCTGAGCACAGCGCTTTGTCTGCAGATTTATGAAAGAACACACCTGACTGATAATGTGTCTCTATTGGTGGAAAAACATAGGAGGATTTTAAATGCTGATATGAATATGAATTTAAAGGGGCGTTAGAAAGTAGGTTCCACAGTGCTCCAGGGGCGTACACTAGTCTTAGTACCGGTTAGTATCTAATTTCTCATAGGACCTAATGCATTTTCACTTACTTGAACACAAATGTTAAAGGGGTTGTACAGTACTATTGTTGCCCCTGTACAGCCACTTTTATTTATTCTCTGGCTTTTAACGCCGCGTAAGTTGTGTTTTCCTCTGTGTCTTTTATTATTATTTTATTTATTTTTATTATACATATCCTTGCTCTTATTTGATTTTACTATTTTTATTGTCTTAACGAGTACTAGTGGAGTTAAATAGAGCTTTATTTTATTTTATATTTCTATTGGATATGTTTTATTTGGATTGTGCAGCACTTAAAGGCAAATTAACGTTTTTTTTACAATCTGAGCCTTCTTTCGGCAATAAAACAAGTAGTTTTACTCACCCATAGCATTTTTCTGTCAATTGGAGCAGTATCGCAGAACTTATGTTGAGCCGTTCTGTTCTACTAATGATCCCGTATCCGTTAACATGGGGCTGTATCATTTGCTCGGGGCATTACTTTGCGGTGTCCAAATAACACAAACTTTAGCACTTTTCAAATCATAGAAGCCCGATGTCTTAATGAAAGATTTCGTTTGAAGCAAAAGTGGCCTGTAATCCGAGATTTAGCCATAGTTTCGAGTAGATGAGGAGGCCAGTGCGCATGTGCGGACTGTGCTCTCAGCTCCCGGGACCCAAACATGAAACGCAAAGCTGAAAACTATGGATAAATCTCAGATTACAGGCCACTTTTGACTCAAACTAAATCATAGACTAAGACATCGAGCTTCTATGATTTGAAAAGTGCTAAAGTTTGTGTTATTTGGAGCCCGCACGGGGCATATTACATGCTCGGGGAATGCCCCGAGCTATGGCTATAAGTCACACTAGGCTAACGGCGTTAGCCTAACGCTAATCTAAAACATCTCCGGAAATGCTCCATATGACACCAAAGTGCTATGGGTGAGTAAAACATCTTGTTTTATTACCGAAATAAGGCTCAGATTGTAAAAAACTTTACTTTTCCTTTAAAAAGCAGCTCTTAGAAGACGGCCGATGTAGCAAGACAGTAAGAATTAAGGATAGTGTGCTGTTAGCATGCTAGTTGTTGTTACTGTTACCATCACGCCAATATTATTCATGAAAAATAATCATATAAATATGTTGTTTGAAGTGTGTTTTTCCACAAGGATGATCAGTAATTGTGACCTTGACTATTTTTGTCGTCTTGCTCAGTGGTACAAAGGCAATAAAACTGTAAAACAATGGAAGGATTGGTCTTTCAACTAATCTTCCATCTCATTTAATAAAGACTTAATACAAATTAACTGTTTATCCTTATCAAAGTAACTTCACTCTAACTTATGTACCCAGAAACTCGACCTGCTTTTGGAAATACTCTGAAAACAGACTCCTCTTTTTTCCCGTGCATCTCTCCCTCCCTGACTGGAGCAGTTGTGTTGGGTCTGAACACAACTGTTTGTTTTCCCAACAGTGACAGTGGGTCTGCCAGCCTCAGTCAACAGAGCCATCTGAGCAGCTCCTCCTGCAGTACTACAGTAATACTACAGTAATACTACAGTAATACTACAGTAATACTACAGTAATACTACAGTAATACTACAGTAATACTACAGTAATACTACACTAATACTACAGTAATACTACAGTAATACTACAGTAATACTACGCAGTACTACACACATCATTTCAAATGATAGAACTCCAACTTGTGTAGATTACTTATACGTTAAATAGGTGGTACTGTAAGTTCAATAAATGTTAAATGTCACAAAAACAAAATTTATTGTATTTGGAAATAGATAAGTAAAATCAAAGATACAAGTGCTGATTGATAATGTTGAAATAGAAAGAGTTGATGAATTCAAATTTCTTGGTGTGACACTTGATCATAAATTAAATTGGAAATCTCACATCTCAAACATCAAATCAAAGGTGCCGGAAATGTTTCAGTGATCGGAAAAGCAAGATTATTTCTAGACCCTCGACCCCTCCAGATCTTATACAGCACGATGACTGTTCCTACTGGAGCGACAAGTGTGAGGGAAACATGTATAAAACCAACACTGATTCATTATTCAAAATACAAAAAAAGGCCGTGAGAATTCTACATGGGGGAGAACATAGAGATCACACAAACATGTTTTACAAATCCAAAATTTTAAAGATTAAGATTAAGTCTTTATTTGGTCTCACACACAGTGACACTCGGGAGAAATTTGACTTCTGCATTTGACCCGTCCTCAGGAGCAGTGAGCAGCCCGGGGGGGGGGCAGTACCGTGAAGGGTCTTGCCCAAGGACCCACACTGGTTAGCTCATTGCCGGGGGGAGGGGGGGTTAGGGTTTAACCAGATCTAACCAGATCTGGTTAAATTTAAAACCTTACAAATTATGCATCAAGCCTGGTATAAAAAACTACCAGGAAATATTCAAATATTATTTAGCAACAGAGAAGGAAATTATAACTTAAGAAATAAATTACATTTTAAGAAATAATTTTTCCGTACAACATGCACAAAAATGTGCATCACAAGATGTGGAGAGGATTTGTGGAATAATTTAAATGATGAAGTTAAGAGTGGCTCAAATAAATACTGTTTTAAACATCTGATCAAAAACATTATACTTGATAATTATTTAGGCATAGGATGAGTTAAGGGGATATATGTACATGTGTATGTGTGTATGTAAGTATACAGTATATATATGTATGTATATATGTATGTATGTGTGTATATATGTATGTATGTGTATATATATAGATAAATATATATAATGTTTTCTGTTCAATTTATTGGTAAAAGCAAAGTAGTATTGTGTGTGTGTATATATATATATATATATATATATATATATATATATATATGTATATATGTATATGTATATAGTATGTAGAGTTGCACAGTATATTATATTACATTATATTATATTACATTATATTATATTATATTATATTATATTATATTGTATTATATTGTATTATATTATATTATATTGTATTATATTATATTATATTATATTATATTATATTATATTGTATTATATTGTATTATATTATATTATATTGTATTATATTATATTATATTGTATTATATTATATTATATTATATACATTATAATAGCTGTCAGTATGGAGTGTGTGAGGATGTGGAGCAGGAGTAAATAAGTTTATACTTCCACCTGCTCCATTTTGAGCAAAAGGACATAAGTTTGTATTTGTTTGTATTTTGAGTTTGTATTTGTGAAATTATGCTTAAATGGAACCTGCAAGTTGCTCAAATAAACATAAACAAATACACAAGTATTTTAAAAGATCCACTGTGTAACTTTTATGATGGACAGTCTGCTTGTCTCCATAGTCATGTTATTACTTATTACTACTTACTTGCCTAGAATATGTTCCAGAGTATGGCATTTAACTTGTTTATCTCTATGGATGCAACTAGGTAAAGCCTAGTTAGTCCATGTAGCGCTTTGGAAATGAAGCATACATACTTCAAATGTCTAACATTTTCAATCCAAAGTGAATTTTGTTATCTCTTAAAATGTAAATGTATCAAAATCAGACCTGCTCTGTCTGTATCTGACTGTGCAACATTAGATCAGGAACTTGTACTTCTTGGTCACTGTTTACGCAAAATGTACAATGACGTCACCTGGTTAACAGCTTATTGATAATGTGTTTGATTAAAGGTGCACTATGTAATTTTTCGCTTGGGGGTACGCCACCTTGTTTCTATGGATATGCCATTGGACTGCGTCAAATGTTCCACACTATGACATTAAACAGATCTACTTTACATGTATTCGATTGCCGGTGGTTTTAGAGCTCAAACATCCCTAAAAAAACAGGCATTCTGACCGTGAGCGGGGTCGCCTCTCCACAGATCTGACCTGTAACTTGGTCTGGTTTGGTTTCCATGGAGATAGAAAGGTTCACTACCAAACTGTGAAACATTCCAGACCAAACAATAACATCTCTATGAAGAAAAGCATTTGAGGGTAAATTTACACGATGCGTCTTTAAGTGACCGATTCATTGATTAAATAAAGTGAAGAGAATGTGCATCCTCAAAGTGAATTCAATCAATGCCATTACAACATCTGTCTGAAGTTACACATTATGTCCCATCATGAGCCTGAGAACAGACACTTGATATGTCACTGATGTAGATAGAAGAGCTCACACCCGGACAGACGAACACAGCGACAAACAGGGTCATTACGCTGCTTTTAAAGGACTCATGTTACGCTATTTTCTGAGCTATGTTCTAATGTTGTTTCCTCATCACAAACAGACCTGGAGTTGTGTTTTGTTTCATTCACCCACAAACCCTGCAGGGTTAGGCTGAGTTCTTCTCTCAAACTGAAAATACTCTCTTCCACCTCGTGATGTCATGTGGTTTGTGGTACTACAGGAAATGCGCCGCTGCATTTTTCAACACAGAAGATCACGTTCAGCAGCCTGTTAAATTCCACAAAGCTTCCAAAAATCCACAGGAAAAAAAGGTCTGAAAACTCAAGGAAAAAAACAAAAAACAAAAAACAATCAATTTAAAGAAAACATTTTCAGGAGCCTGTGATCAATATGAGCGTTCATGGTCTTGTTTAGGTGTTTGATTTTCAACAGGCTAATGCTATCGTGTGAGTCCATTGTGATAAAAGCAAAACTCAGATTATATTTTAATTTAAGTAACAGAGCTTCAGACAGAGCAGTGTAAAGCACTTTGGGTGTCATGAAAGGCGCTATATAAATGCAATCAATCAATCAATCAGTGCTTCTGGCTTCACCCTAAAGAGAATGTTAATGGTATCAGCTGAAAGATATCAATTAGGGAATTAATCGTTCCCCATTAATACTTTTGATTACTGCTCATTAGCATATCTGATCATGGATGCTGTTGTAAATAAACGATAATATCAACATGCATTAACAAGTGCTTTATCAATACTAACAGCTAAATATACCACTAACGAGCAAACCTGTACGACTTAGTTATGAATACATGGTCTCTAAACTCAAATGTTACCACAGTACAGTGGTACCTCACCTTACGAAATTAATTCGTTCCAGAAGTGGTTTCGTAACGTGAAAAATTCGTAAGTTGAGTAGCAATTTAATGGAAAAGGCCCCGATCCAAGTTTTTTTTTTATAGTGTAACTTTTTTTTATAGTGTAACATTGTGTTCTGCGTCCTGCGTCCTTTTCTCACATTTGTCTCTTGTTTAAACCCTCAAACTTTCATAGATTTTCAACAAAATTATTAATAGTGAAGTGTGGGGGGAAGGGGGAGGGGGGAGAAAACTGCGCTGTGACACGTGTGATAGCGCAGCATGACCCGGCGCGGGGCTGCCAGCAGGTCTAGACCTGGACTAAACCAGGACTAGACCAGGTGGATTAAAGCAGCGAGGAGGGGACTGCACGCAGTCTGAGCGCATGAACGCATGAACGAGACCCATGCAAACCAGGAGGAGCCGCGGTGGTCTAGACCACCGCGGCTCCTCCTGGTTTAGTCCAGGTTTAGTCCTGGTTTAGTCCAGACCACCGCGGCTCCTCTAGACCTCTTCTAGACCTGGTCAGGTCTAGAGGAGGTCTAAAGGAGCCGCGGCTCTTGCATGAGTCTCGTTCATGCGCTCAGACTGCGTGCGGTCCCCCCCGCTGCTCGCCTCAGCTGTGACTCGAAACGAAACCAGGAAATAGACCGTGTGCAGCGCTTTAATCCACCTAATCTAGTCCTGGTTTAGTCCTGGTTTAGTCCTGGTTTAGCTCTGATCCAGTCCTGGTTTAGTCCAGGTCTAGACCTGCTGTCAGCCCCGCGCCGGGTCATGCTGCGCTATCACACGTGTCAGAGCGCAGTCTTCTCCCCTCCCCCCCCTTCCCCCCACACTTCACTATTAATAATTTAGTTGAAAATCTATGAAAGTTTGAGTGTTTAAACGAGAGACAAATGTGAGAAAAGTTTAAATCCAGTCTGAGAAAAGCGTATAATGTGTGTGGCTGAGCGCGCATTATTTGAATTCTTGAGATTTCGCGTTTCGTAACTTGAATTTTCTTTCGTATCTAGAGACCAAAATTTAACGTGAAGGCGTTTCGTAACTTGAAATTTTCGTTTGTTGGGTCATTCATAAGGTAAGGTACCACTGTATTTATTAGAGCAGTTTCCAGAGGTGGGACAAAGTCACTGCTGGGCGAGTCCCAAGTAAGTCTAAGTCTTTTGCTCTCAAGTCCGAGTGAAGTCCCGAGTCAAGAGTATCCAAGTGCCGAGTCAAGTCCGAAGTCAAAGCTCACAAGTCTCAAGTCGAGTCCAAAGTCCTAGCATTTTAGTTTCCAGTCATTTCGAGTCCCCTTTACAAAGAAATAACATTTCTACAAATTATATAATGTCTGCAAGATCTGTATTCATTTGACCTTTTTGTTATGCAGTTTGCCTTGGATGCGGTCGAATGAAAGCAACGTAGATCTACTGTGATTGGATGTTGTGCAAGCCGCGCACACATGCTCTTTGGATACATTTTTGCAGATTCACAAGTAAAACGAGTGCGGTCCTTATCAACATACTTTAGAGTTTTTTTTTTCATTGGACGTAGCAAGTCATCACAAGTCAAAAGTCCTAAGTCCAAGTGAAGTCACGAGTTATTGATATTGAAGTCAAAGTCGAGTTGCAAGTGTTTGTACTTTGTTGTTGTACACGAAGTCACATAACTCGAGTCTAGGGATGGGCATAATTAATCGATTAACCGATAATTGATCATTAAGAATTTCACCGAGCAAGTTCATTTTCGTCGACAAACCGATAAAAAAAAAAAAAAAATCGCCTCAGTTGGCGCGCCTCAGTTGATATATGCGAGCTTCCGTAGGTCAATCGCCAAAACATGAAGAGGTCGCGGCGAAGTGTTGTGTGGGACCACTTTAATTTAGAAAATGACCAAGCGCACTGCAAGCACTGCAATGCAGCATACAAATATACCTCATCGACAACACAAATGATTTATCATTTGAACACCGCGCATCCAAGTCTGGTAAAAGAAGGTGGCGGCGGTTCATCATCTCTATCACAGGCTAGCCTGGACTCTGCGCTAGCACGGACCAGGAGAAGGTCACCGAACTGAAGTGAAGATGATCGAAACAGACATGCTCCCCATCAGTGCCGTGGAGGGCAAAGGTTTTCGCGACTTAATAAAATATTGCTGCAGATACGGCTGGGTTGTGTGGAGGAGGTAGGACAGAGACAGCGGGCTAGCAGCGGTTAGCTCAGATCCCAAAGAGGCTAACTCCGAGCGCGCTAGCAGAGGCTGCAGGATGCGTGTCGCCTCGCTTTAATCCACCTCTACGCATGTTGATTTGCAGATTTACTTTCCCGTGGAGAAGCGTCTGTTCCCACAGCCTCGGCAGACATAGTAAAAGCGACACACATGAGTGAATGGTTGTTGTCTTTTTAATACAAAATATGTTAACGATTAACCCATTATTACTCATTAATTCTCCCGACGATCGACGAAGAAAACTTCACCGAATGCCCATCCCTACTCGAGTCCACACCTCTGAGTTTAACAAAATCCTTAGATTTGTCCTAAATACTTTAAATGGTTTAAATGTTCTTCTTCCATTTTACCCCAGGGGAATAAATAAACACATTTGACATAGTGACACAGTATTACAGCACAAGGAGGACATCTAAGGTAAGAAATGAAATTCAAATCATAAAGCAGCTATCCACTTGGGCATTTGATCAATACTGGGCCGTCAACAACAGCACAATATTACACAGGCCGACAATATTTAATACAGAAGGTTTCAAGTCATTATAATATTATATAAAATATTCCAGATTGCAGATGAAGAAATGAAGAGTCCACATTTGACGCAGCTGCAACTATACTTTTTCAGTACTATAAATACATAAATAAATACATAAAGGTAGAGTCCATATTGTAGAATATTATTATGTCATACTTCCAGACAGAGGAAAGAGGAAGTTCTTTATTGATGACGTTGTACTTTGGTCTTGGTATCAGTTTTCCGTGTATCTCCGGATCTCAAAGGGCCCAGATTACGTTTCATTTACATAAGTTTAACACACAGACGCTGAGTTCTTCTCTCAAACAGAAAACACTCTGTTCCACCTTATGATGTCATGTGGTAATACAGGAAGTGCTCCACTGTGTTTTTAAATGCCATACACCTTCACTAGAATCATCTGGATGATTCTAGTGAAGGAATTTCCAATCTCTACTGAGCAAAAGGTAAACGGCAGCTGTTAAGTTGAAAACTACATCTTCATGACATCACAAGGTGGAACAGAGCATTTTGAGCTTTGGAGATGTACAGTAGACACACGGATAATAAATACGCAAACGTGTGAATGAAACACAGCTCCAGATATATTTTTATGAGGTAACATCATATTTTTGCATCATACAGGACCTTTAACATGGACAGGACTGCCTCGCTGGGAGAGTCGCATTTTGTTCATATTTTAGGTTTAAGCTTGGGGTAAAGTGAATATTAAAGGTCCCATGGCATGAAATGTTCACTTTCTGAGGTTTTTGAACGTTAATGTGAGCTCCCCTACCCTGTTTAGGGCCCCCCCCCCCCATGGCTAAAAGTTGCGAAATGTCTAAACTGAGCATTTGCGATCCTTTTCTGCGTTAGAAAAAAACACAGCTCAAACGGGCGATTCTCAACAAGGCACCTTATTGACGTCAGCTCGAAAAATGCAGTTCCACCCCCGTCTGTCTGTACTCAGCGTCTCTGTAAATCACGCCCAGAGAGTTTGGACTGCAGAGGAGCTACGCAATGCGAAATGCGTTTTTTTATTTGCCTGGAGGCACGTCCGAGTGTTTCTAGGCTCGGAAGTCCTTTATCTGAGCCTCTGGACCTTTGAACAGCAGTGGTTTCATTTTATTTTATGTGGAAATGTGTTTATTTTTCAATGGAACGCTTCTCATCTCTTCTCCGCGCAAAAACACGGAAATGGGTCAGAGCGCACAGCTGAGAGCTGAGAGTGGAGAGTTTGGCCACGCCCCCACCCTCTACTATAGGCCATCTCTTTTCTCCTCATTTGCATTCAAGCAACAACGCCCATAATGGAGTGTTAAGAGAGAGAAAAATTACTCTTTCTCATCTTATCTCTGTTTCTCATGCACTGAGTGTTGATTTTGAAGAAGGATTCATTTACAGTATTAGGGAACCATTAAAGGAAAAGTAATGTTTTTTACAATCTGAGCCTTATTTCGGTCATAAAACAAGTTGTTTTACTCACCCATAGCACTTTGGTGTCATATGGAGCACTTCCGGAGATGTTTTAGATTAGCATTAGGCTAACGCCATTAGCCTAGCGCGACTTATAGCCATAGCTCGGGGCATATAATATATTCCCCAAGCATGTAATATGCCCCGTGCGGGCTCCAAATAACACAAACTTTAGCACTTTTCAAATCATAGAAGCTCAATGTCTTAGTCTACGATTTCGTTTGAATCAAAAGTGGCCTGTAATCCCAGATTTATCCATAGTTTACAGCTTTGCGTTCCATGTTTGTTTCCCGGGAGCTGAGAGCACAGTCCGCGCATGCGCACTGGCCTCCTCATCTACTCGAAACTATGGATAAATCTCGGATTACAGGCCACTTTTGACCACACGAAATCGTAGACTAAAGACATCGAGCTTCTGTGATTTGAAAAGTGCTAAAGTTTGTGTTATTTGGAGCCCGCACGGGGCATATTACATGCTCGGGGAATATATTATATGCCCCGAGCTATGGCTAGAAGTCGCGCTAGGCTAACGGCTTTAGCCTAACGCTAATCTAAAACATCTCTGGAAGTGCTCCATATGACATCAAAGTGCTATGGGTGAGTAAAACAACTTGTTTTATTACCGAAATAAGGCTCAAATTGTAAAAAACGTTACTTTTCCTTTAAGGAGCCATATAAAAGCATCAAGAAGTACCATGTCATGGGTAAAACCCAAAACACAGAAAAGCCAAACCTGACCCAAGAGTCAAACCCAATACCTAATGTTTGTGAGGCAAAAGTACTAACTACTCAACCTACTGGTATATGCACTTGTATGATGAGCAGACAATTGATTAAAGATAGTGTTTGTAAACCCCAAATCCATGTTAAAGGGACAGTGTGTAAGATTTTTACCCGTTAATTACTGAAATTGAAGATACCCATTCAAAAATACATTGTTTTCCAAGCCTTTTCACTTCCATCATGAAATCAAAGTATTCTTTTGGACTCAGATATAGTCACATAAAAGGGGGATCTTCCCCATGCAGAGGCAGCCATTTTGAATACAAGAGCCGCAGAAGGACATTTGGGCTCCGCCTTCGCCTTCGGCAAGGTTCGTGGTAGCACCGGAGGCAAAGCAGCAGGCGGCTCCGGCGCGCTGCGCAAGAGAGAAGGAGAGAAGGAGAGAGGTGCGGGTGGGGTGGGGGGAGGCTCGTGGTTTTGGAAAAAACAACAAGCATGCTGCTGTATCACACGTTGTATTGGATCTAACACATGTTTTGGACTAAATTGTTTTACTGGATTTTATTCGCTGGATCCTTACGGACCTATTGATACCAAGCTTGTGGTGAAATACAGAGTTTGACCTGTGCAGAGCCTTCAAAGGTAAGCTAAGTAACACACCTCGTTTTGTGCTTTTCGTATAAAAGCCCCATGTGCTCAGGGAGTGATTGTTGTGCTGGGAAATGAATTGCATAGTCAAAAAGAGGAGACTGTAAGGTTTCATTTGATGTGTAGAGTGTCATGGTACATGATCGGGAATGTGTGCTTTCATGCGAAAAGAAAAAAAAAAACTGAACGGGAGACCGCGTTTTATTAATACCGTTGTTGTCGGCCGGGTGCGCGGCGGGTGCGCGCACGGGAGCGTGCGCGGGTACGCGAGCTCTCCGCTACGGCGCGTCCGGGTGACCCTCGAGGTTTGCCGTAGCTAAAACAGGAAGTGCATAGCCACTATCCACCTATGCGCCACGAATCCTACACACTGGACCTTTAAGTATGTGTGAAAAGAAATACAATTTAGCACCTTTGTCCGTCACTTATTACAGCCAGGATGCGCTAAAGCTTCTTAAAGCTCTAGCACCTGATTTTCACTCTGCTGAAGGAGGAAGTGGGTATTTAAATCTGTCTATGTATTTAAAACTCCTATCCTTGTAGATTAGATCTGTACAAACTGAAATGTGAGTCTTGTATTAGTGCGTCAGTTCATTTTTCACTCTCTTTGTCAATTCAGAATCTTATATTACACAAAATTGATTCTTCCTACCTCCTCATAAACATACCTGGAATTGCGTTTTGTTTCATTTCATCACAAATGATTAAGTAATCCATTATTATTAGTCTGTCTACATTTCCCAAGCTCATAATGCTCTGTTCCACGTTGTGATGTCATGAAGCGTTAGTTCTCAAGTGAACAGGTACCTTTTTACCTTTTGTACAGTAGAAACTGTCAAATCCAGGGCTGGTGTTACTACAAAAAAAACTACTGTTTTC
Source organism: Paratrypauchen microcephalus (assembly GCA_036785185.1). Taxonomy (NCBI): domain Eukaryota; kingdom Metazoa; phylum Chordata; class Actinopteri; order Gobiiformes; family Gobiidae; genus Paratrypauchen; species Paratrypauchen microcephalus. Next base: position 854,676 of record JAVJIX010000181.1, on the reverse strand, counting down.
CGTTTCAGAAAAGAACTCGGCCTAAATATGCAGGGTTTGAGTGATAAACATGAAACAAACACAACTCCAGGTCTGTTTTGGATGAAGAAACAACATAACAAAGGTCAGAAAATAGCATAATATGGGCCCTTTAAAACAAATCGCTAATCCAATCTCAACGCTTGTCATAAAAATCACAATTAAATATTTTCAGCCTATTTCCGATACAACTTAATTAATAATCCGCCTGTTGGCACAGACCTGTAGGGGGCAGTAGTGTGAGTGGACGCTCTGGCTCAGATAGGGCTTCACTCCAGCTGAGCGTTAACAGGCCGAAGCAGAGGTGGTAATGTGTGTGTCTGTACCTCCCTGTACCTCCCTGTACCTCCCTGTACCTCCCTGTACCTCCCTGTACCTCCCTGTACCTCCCTGCCTCTGAGTGAGTTTATTAAGACACTGCAGAGGTCCCATCTGTCCAACCTGCTCCATAACATTCCGTACACTCAGGCTATGCACCCGAGCGCTATACGTACAGCGAGAGGTTGTTGCAGGAAGGGCATCTGATGTATTTTCTGCTCGATTCCAGTGGGATTGATTTGTCTTGGGAACACTAAAAAAGGTAAAATGCCAAAAACTTAAACTTTTTGTTACTGTACAAGTATCAAAGGGGGTGTAACAGTAAATCTAATGGCTTATACAGTTCTGACGGTCAAAATGGGACCACTGCATGATGTCCGCATCTTATTATAAAGTGTTTTTTATTGTATCGCCCGAGAACCAGGAAGTGCACTCTTAGCATGCTAGTTATCGTGACGTCAAAACTTCACTGACCTCAGATTTTTGCCCAAATACAAATGTATTGAAGGTTTAAAGGTCCCATGGCATGAAATTTTCACTTTCTGAGGTTTTTGAACGTTAATGTGAGCTCTCCTACCCTGTTTAGGGCCCCCCAATGGCTAAAAGTTGCGAAATGCCTAAACTGAGCATTTGCGATCCTTTTCTGCGTTTGAAAAAAACACAGCTCAAACGAAAAAAGAAATGCAAATGCAGTTCCACCATCGTCTGGATCTCCACCCCCTGTCTCTGGGAATCACACCAGAGACAGGGAGTTTGGACTGCGGAGGAGCTACGCAATGCGAAATGCGTTTTTTTTATTTGCCTGGAGGCACATGCGAGTGTTTCTAGGCTCGGAAGTCCTTTACCCGACCCTCTGGACCTCTGAAACAGCAGTGGTTTAATTTTATTTTCTGTGAAAATGTGTTTTTTTCACTGAAATGGCTCTCCTTTCTGTCTTCGTGCTTCAAACGCGGAAGTTGGGAGACAGCGCAGAGCAGCGCTCCAGCGGCTTAGAGGAGCCGCTCTAAACCAATCTGTGTCCTTCTCATTTGCATTCAAGCAAGAAGGCCCAGAATGAGTTGTTCAGCGAGTGAATTTGTGACCATGTCTGTGTAAATGTGTCTTTCTCATGCACTGAGTGTTGATTTTGAAGAAGGATTCATTTACAGTATTAGGGAACCATTAAGGAGCCATATAAAAGCATCAACAAGTACCATGTCATGGGACCTTTAAGCAGCACTCAGGGTCAAAATGAGAGTGCTGTGCGATGTCTGCTTCTATTTTATAAAGTGCTTTTATCATCTGAGAACCAGGAAGTGTGCTGTTAGCATGCTAGTCATTGACCTTGTGAAAAGCACTTATTAAGTCATTGCAAAGAATAACTGGTATGATCAGAATGCTCATTTATCAAAAAACAAACACAAATTTTCTTGTATATATAAAATGGTATGTTTGCATTTTTGTAATGAATTCTACAGTTCATTCACATATTGTGTCTTTTCTGTATCCATGGAAACCTCGCTCTTGACTCGCGCTCCTCTCCCCAAACTCCGGGATGATGCAGTGTCTCCTCTCTGTTTTCTGACACAAAGCAAATACGCAGTAATAGATCGCAAATGAACTCCACCACAGACATCAACAATTAATCAAAAGCCAGATTGCCCCCCTTTTTTCCCTCTCTCTCTCTGAAAAAAACAAACAAAAAAAAACATTGAATCACACTGCTTTAAAATGAATGGACTGCATTTGTAGTTAATTATCATTTACTGGTCTGTGGGATGTGTTTGGGGCTTTAGGATACGCGGGGTGGCCAAGTGGAACTCTGTGCAATGTAATTACACTTTCATTGTACCAGGATCAATTCTGTGTAATCAGACTGCAATCTCGGGCAAACTCCAGTGGCTATTGGAGGCACTTTAACATGGAAATTCAATAGAGAGTACAGAGGGCTGAAACAAAAGCTGAGGAGAAGGCAGGGAATGAATTGGACTAACATGGGGCTCGTCCAAATATTCTTTTCTCATAGAGGCTATAGCGAAATAGTACAGTCACCATGCTAACATTAACATTTGACACTGGATTTCTTTTTACCAGGGTTGTCAAAAGTAGCGGAATGCAGATTCTAATCGATATTAAAACTAGTATCGAAACCAGATACTCATGTGAGCAGGTATTGATACTAAAAAACGCACATTCACAAATTAGAAATTACCCTTGAAGAGTAGAGTCAATGATAAAGGAGAAATTCAATTTGTCAACTGGACAAAGTTTGTTTGGTTGAAAACGTTTCTCCGCTCATCCGAGAGGCTTTGTCAGTTCTGGTTCTAGTGCTGGTTAGACCCTGTTTATATCTATCTGCAGGGAGGAGCTCACTACACTGAAATAGCTCTGAAACTATCTCAACTAATCTGTCTCTTTGTTTTTCAAATTTCTCTGGCGTCTAGTTTAGCCTCCCTATTCAAGCCTAACGACCCTCTCCACCCCTTTGCCCTGGCTCATCTGCCCTAATGTTTCTTTGTCTGTTTTTGACTTGGTTTAAGAATCAAATTATAAATGGGAGACAAGTTATGTCTGACTCCCTCATTTCTGTTTAACGACGGATTCTCTTTTTTGACAAAAATAGCCTCTTTAACTCCCCTCTCAAACCAGTTCTTTTCCCTGGCTAAGATCTGAACCTCACTGTCCTCAAAAGAATGACCCGTGGCTTCTAGGTGAAGATGTACGGCAGATGACGGTCCACTCTGGCACGCCCGCCTGTGTTGGTACATCCTCTTGTGAAGTGGCATGGTTTCGACCAAACAAACTTTGTCCAGTTGACAAATTGAATTTCTCCTTTATCATGGATTCTACCTGGACGACTGAGGGACTTTTCACGCATCTCGAGTAGAGTCAATGTTAACCACAAGCTTAGAGTTACTGCCACAAAAAATACAAAAAAGGAAAAGAAAAATACAGATTCAATCAATTTTAAGGTTGTCAGAAGTATCAAAAAGCAGATAATATATAGAATATACTGTATATAGCAGATATTATTATATAACATCTCTATTATTATATAACATCTCCATGGAGAAAAGCATTTGACAGACACTCCACCAGAAAAGTTAAACAATGCACCTTTAAATGTAGTAGTAGTAGTAGTAGTAGTAGTAGTAGTAGTAGTAGTAGTAGTAGTAGTAGTAGTAGTATCTGTGGGTATGGATTTTGGTATACAGTACTACCTTATGTTGTGATATGTCTGTAAAGGTAAAGGCTACAATCCATAACAAGAAATTTCCAGATTCCTAGAAGATGTGGCTTTTTATAGCTTTTTTTGTGTGGATTTCATGCATTACTCATTGCAATCGCTCAAAAATGAACTCAACCTATTTTTCTCACATCTGCATGTTTTGAATGAAGGAGAAGAAGAGAAGAGAAGCCGTGGACCTGCTTTCCTTGTTTGTATCTTGTTCAGTACCAAATATTTAAGTGATTATTATATTGTTGATACAGCAGAAGAATCACATGCATTTCAGAACATGTTTGTAGAGGTCCAGGGATCAAAGTCGTTATATATGGGACATAATGTTACTTACTGTGGCCTTTGCAGTTTATAACATTTTTGAAAATCATTGATGGATATCGCAATTCCATCTCTTTCCTTTCCCATGACTTTGGTATGAATCTTGACTGAGCCACTCTTGACTCTCCACCACCGGCTTCAGCCAGTCACTCAGCTGTCTGGTCACCTGACCCGCCTTGGCCAATCACAGGGCAGCTGTATGGACAGACCAGCCTAGGTTGAGCACTGTATTGATTTGTTCCCTGGTCATGTTGGATAAAGATAGACCCCACCCAACGGCCGCTAAAAATAACCCGCTAAATCAGAGCCGACAGGCAGCTATAAGGCAGCCTGCTCCTGGGAGATCCTGGACCAGCACACTCAATATGCTTCAGCGTACGCGGACGACATTCTGAGGACCGTTTAAAGGAATAGTAACGTTTTTACAATCTGAACCTTATTTCAGTCATAAAACAACGTGATTTACTCACCCATTGTACTTTGGTGTCATTTGGAGCACTTCCGGAGATTTTGTAGTTTAGTGATATCCATAACGTGAGTGCCCGGGGCATGCTGTTGCAGTCACCAAATGACACAAACTTTAGCACTTTTCAGATGACAAAAGCTCAATGTTAGTGTCCACTTTCGCTGGATTCCAAAGTGTCCTGTAATACGATATCCATCCATGTTTTCATTGGATGACGAGGACAATGCGCATGCGCGTATTCACAGCTGATTTGCAGATAACGCGACGCTCTCAGCTCTCGGTTACAGTCATAAACATCTCCGCTTGAGAAAACCCGAAATGGTGCGAACATGCATTTATCCCGGTTGTGAAAACAAAATGACAGCTCGGACGAAGTTGAGTTTTCACAGACTTCCTCGTCACAATCCGGAGTTATTGAAGCTGTGGCTCGTTGCTTTGAGAATGGACCCAAACACGAAAACATGGATGGATATCGGATTACAGGACACTTTGGACTCCAAGTGCAGACTAACATTGAGGTTTTGTCATCTGAAAAGTTTGCGTCATTTGGTGACTGCAACAGCATGCCCCGAGCACTCACGTTATGGATATCACTAAACTACAAAATCTCTGGAAGTGCTCCAAATGACACCAAAGTACAATGGGTGAGTAAATCACGTTGTTTTATTACCGAAATAAGGTTCAGATTGTAAAAATGTTACTATTCCTTTAAAAGATAGGATGTTTTGAATGGTTAATTGTTTTGGTAATGGTTCATTTAAGGAATAGTAACGCTTTGGGTAATGACCGAAAGGACAAGCGGATACAAATAGTCGAAATTAGTTTCCTCCGCAGAGTGGCTGGGTGCTCCCTTAGAGATAGGATGAGGAGCTCAGTCACACAGGAGGAGCTCGTAGTAGAGTCGCTGCTCCTCCACATCGAGAGGAGCAGCTGAGGTGGCTCGGGCATCTGTTCCGGACGCCTCCTGGACGCCTCCCTCGGGAGGTGTTCCAGGCATGTCCCACCGGGAGGAGGCCCCGGGGAAGACCCAGGACACACTGGAGGGACTATGTCTCCCGGCTGGCCTGGGAACGCCTTGGGGTCCCCCCGGAGGAGCTGGAGGAAGTGTCCGGGGTGAAGGAAGTCTGGGAGTCCCTGTTTAGAATGTTGCCCCTGCGACCCGGACCCGGATAAGAGGAAGAAAATGGATGGATGGTTCAGTGATCATAAAGTGATGTTTCGACACTTTTGTGCTTGATTTGAGGGTTAATTTACGTTTTGTGTAATTATTGATTCTCAACGACAAGATCTCCAAACTACACTGTTAAAATATGAGCTGAATATTGTAATCGAGATAAGTGGACCTGTCACCATAATTACTATATTGAATTATCATTCAATACACGCTGCAAAAAGCAATAAGTGTTGCTTGGGTAAGTTAAAATGTCTTAAATTAAGAACATTTGACTTTATTTGAGTAGATTCAACTTGTAAAATTATCTACCAATGGAATAAGTGTGGTTTTCTTAATTCAAGCATTGGATTTTGTTTCTTATTTTAGGTGCAAAGAGGTGTGTTTTTCTTATGTGTAGCAAGATGTATTTTCAAATTTTAAGTCCAAAAACTCTTGTTCTATTGGTGGATAATGTTACTTGTCAAGTGAAATTTACTGAACTCATGATAAAACCCGGGCCCCTGGGAGGAGGCCCCGGGGAAGACCCAGGACACACTGGAGGGACTATGTCTCCCGGCTGGCCTGGGAACGCCTTGGGGACCCCCCGGAGGAGCTGGAGGAAGTGTCCGGGGTGAAGGAGGTCTGGGAGTCCCTGCTTAGACTGTTGCCCCTGCGACCCGGCCCCGGATAAGCAGAAGAAGATGGATGGATGGCATGATAAAACTTCCTTAATTCAAGTAATGGTTAGCTTGGCTACATGTTTTTGCAGTGCATGCCACTGACATCATTTTTTGGGGTCAAGATTTATATATATATATATATTGTGGACTTTTTTTTTTCCTTTTCGTTCTTTCTTTTTTTTTTTTGCTTTTTTATGATAAGAATTTAAGCTGCAGAAGTGTGGATGATGACCCATGACTCAATATAGTCACAACTAGTCTTAACTATTACATTCTGTCATTTATTTATTTATTATTATTAAAGGGATAGTGTGTGTGTTTTTAAAAAATGTTAATCTGTATGGGTTTCCTTCTAAAAGTTCCGTGTGTTGACACCGGTTTACCTCTGACAGTCTCAGCTGATCCCGGTTCGGCTCGCTTTCTGGAGCCCACGTAAGTAGGTCCTGTAACTTCCCTGGAACATTAAATAAAGCTCATTTTTCTTCTCAAAACAAAACATTTGTTAGAAAGGTGATATATTTGTGTCCGAAACAGTTGTCCACGAAACATCCAGCAGCGTATTTCACATTCTCTTATTGTCTCTCTCCACTCGTATCACTACGCCCATGTTAACTCTATCAGCCTGTTCACCTTCAGCAGATGTCTACGCTGAAGTTTACAAGTGAACAGGCTGATAGAGTTAACATGGGCGTAGTGATACGAGTGGAGAGAGACAATACGCAAATGCAAAATATGCTGCTGGATGTTTCGTGGACAACTGTTTCAGATGCAAATATATCACCTTTCTAACAAATGTTTTGTTTTGAGAAGAAAAACGAGCTTTATTTCATGTTCCAGGGAAGTTACCGGACCTACTTACGTGGGCTCCAGAAAGCGAGCCGAACCGGGATCAGCTGAGACTGTCAGAGGTAAGTCGGTGTCAACACACGGAACTTTTAGAAGGAAACCCATACAGATTAACATAAAAAACACACTATCCCTTTAAAGGAAAATTAACGTTTTTTTTTTTACAATCTGAGCCTTCTTTCGGCAATAAAACAAGTAGTTTTACTCACCCATAGCACTTTGGTGTCACTTAGAGCAGTATCGCAGAAGTTATGTTGAGCCGTTCTGTTCTACTAATGATCCCGTATCCGTTAGCGTGAGTGCTCGGGGCATTACTTTGCGGTGTCCAAATAACACAAACTTTAGCACTTTTCAAATCACAGAAGATCGCTGTGTCAGCGTAGACTTTTAGTGGATTCCAAAACGGCCTTAAACCCGATATGCAGCTATAGTTTCATTTGATGACGTCATCAGAGAGGACAGTGCGCATGCGTGAACTCAGCTGTTTTGTAAACACCGCTAGTCCGAAAGAAGCTAACACCGCTCTGAACTTTACTTTTCTGTTGCGATATCGGGTTTCAGGCCGTTTTGGAATCTACTAAAAGTCTACGCTGACACAGCGATCTTCTGTGATTTGAAAAGTGCTAAAGTTTGTGTTATTTGGACACCACAAAGTAATGCCCCGAGCACTCACGCTAACGGATACGGGATCATTAGTAGAACAGAACGGCTCAACATAAGTTCTGCGATACTGCTCCAAATGACACCAAAGTGCTATGGGTGAGTAAAACTACTTGTTTTATTGCCGAAAGAAGGCTCAGATTGTAAAAAAAAACGTTAATTTTCCTTTAACTTCAGCAATATAACACACTTCAATATTATTGTGACAGCTCTAGAGATATGGGGGAAAAATTACAAATTTTTGTCACTATCGCCCACTTTTAATTGTATATTTAAATAAGGTGATCAATAGAATCCTTATTGTGGGTATACTGTAGTACTGTAGTATACTGTAGTACTGTATGTATACTGTAGTACTGTAGTATACTGTAGTATACTGTAGTACTGTATGTATACTGTAGTACTGTATGTATACTGTAGTACTGTAGTATACTGTAGTATACTGTAGTACTGTATGTATACTGTAGTACTGTATGTATACTGTAGTACTGTAGTATACTGTAGTACTGTATGTATACTGTAGTACTGTATGTATACTGTAGTACTGTAGTATACTGTAGTACTGTATGTATACTGTAGTAGTGTATGATCAAAGGAGAAGTTCAATTTGTCAACTGGACAAAGTTTGTTTGGTTGAAAACGTTTCGCCGCTCATCCGAGAGGCTTCGTCAGCTCTGGCCCTCATGCTGGTTCGACCCTGTTTATATCTAGCTGCAGGGAGGAGCTAACTACCCTGAACAAAGCTCTGACCCCTCCCCGCTACTCTCTTTTGTTTTACGAATTCCTCTGGCGTCTTGTATTAGCATATCTATCAGCCCGCTCACTACACTGAAACAACTCTGAAACCATCAGCTAATCTGTCTCTTTGTATTTCAAATTTCTCTGGCGTCCAATTCCCTATTCAAGACAACGACCCTCTCCACCCCTCTGCACTGGCTTGTCTGTCCTAATGATTCTTTGTTTGAGGATCGAATTATAGATGGGAGACAAGTTGTGTCTAACTCCCCCATTTCTGTTTAACGACGGATTCTCTTTTTTGACAAAAATAGCCTCTTTAACTCCCCTCTCAAACCAGTTCTTGTCCCTGGCTAAGATCTGAACCTCACTGTCCTCAAAAGAATGGCCCGTGGCTTCTAGGTGAAGATGAACGGCAGATGACGGTCCACTCTGGCCCGCCCGCCTGTGTTGGTACATCCTCTTGTGAAGTGGCTGTTTGGTTTCCCCAATGTAGCGCTCACTGCAGTCTTCACGACACTGAATGGAGTAGACCACATTGCTTTGTTTGTGGCTCGGTGTTTTGTCCTTTGGGTGGACCAGTTTTTGTCTTAAAGTGTTTGTGGGTTTGAAATAAACTGGGATTTCATATTGTCTGAAAATCCTCTGTAGTTTTTACGAAACGCCGGCCAGGTACGGAATCGCTACCCCTTTCCTCCTGGGTTCGGATTCTCTGTTGTCTTGTTTCTTGCCCTTGTCTCTCTTGATTTTGTTAACAGCCCATTTGGGATAACTACAAACAGAGAGGGCTTCCTGCACATGAAGTCTTCAGGAAGCCCACACACACAGACCAATACCTGCTTTTTGACTCACACCACCCACTGCAGCACAAACTAGGTGTTATTCGGACATTACAACACAGGGCCCAAGTGGTTCCCACAAGCACAGAGGGTAAGGAGAAAGAAGAACAACATGTGCAGGAAGCCCTCTCTGTTTGTGGTTATCCCAAATGGGCTGTTAACAAAATCAAGAGAGACAAGGGCAAGAAACAAGACAACAGAGAATCCGAACCCAGGAGGAAAGGGGTAGCGATTCCGTACCTGGCCGGCGTTTCGGAAAAACTACAGAGGATTTTCAGACAATATGAAATCCCAGTTTATTTCAAACCCACAAACACTTTAAGACAAAAACTGGTCCACCCAAAGGACAAAACACCGAGCCACAAACAAAGCAATGTGGTCTACTCCATTCAGTGTAGTGAAGACTGCAGTGAGCGCTACATTGGGGAAACCAAGCAGCCACTTCACAAGAGGATGTACCAACACAGACGGGCGTGCCAGAGTGGACCGTCATCTGCCGTATATCTTCACCTAGAAGCCGCGGGCCATTCTTTTGAGGACAGTGAGGTTCAGATCTTAGCCAGGGAAAATAACTGGTTTGAGAGGGGAGTTAAAGAGGCTATTTTTGTCAAAAAAGAGAATCCGTCGTTAAACAGAAATGGGGGAGTTAGACACAACTTGTCTCCCATCTATAATTCGATTCTCAAACAAAGAATCATTAGGACAGACAAGCCATTGCAGAGGGGTGGAGAGGGTCGTTGTCTTGAATAGGGAATTGGACGCCAGAGAAATTTGAAATACAAAGAGACAGATTAGCTGATGGTTTCAGAGTTGTTTCAGTGTAGTGAGCGGGCTGATAGATATGCTAATACAAGACGCCAGAGGAATTCGTAAAACAAAAGAGAGTAGCGGGGATAGGTCAGAGCTTTGTTCAGGGTAGTTAGCTCCTCCCTTGCAGCTAGATATAAACAGGGTCGAACCAGCATGAGGGCCAGAGCTGAAGAAGCCTCTCGGATGAGCGGCGAAACGTTTTCAACCAAACAAACTTTGTCCAGTTGACAAATTGAACTTCTCCTTTGATCATGGATTCTACCTGGACGACTGAGGGACTTTTCACGTAGTAGTGTATGTATACTGTAGTACTGTAGTATACTGTAGTACTGTAGTATACTGTAGTACTGTATGTATACTGTAGTACTGTAGTATACTGTAGTAGTGTATGTATACTGTAGTACTGCAGTATACTGTAGTACTGTATGTATACTGTAGTACTGTAGTACTGCAGTATACTGTAGTAGTGTATGTAAAATGGCTGCTTACTGCGTGCAGCCCGTCCACACTCTCCGGACACTCTCCGGTCTCCTGTGGGCGTCTCCGTCTGAGGCTCAGATCCGCTTCATGTGGGAGAATCTCGTTTGTACGGGGGTTTTTCCCCACCGTGGCTCCCCGTGTTTTCTCTGATAAAATCTGTGGATTTGTCTAATTTCCCCAATTATTGACTCACACTGAAATTTCAAATACACTGCAGTTTGCTCCAGCAGTGAAATCTTCGTGAAATCAAACTAGTGTAAGGAAAAGATTACATTTAGGGCATTTCCAACCTTTTTTCTCCAGTGAGCTCCTGTAGAAAATAAAAATGCCAGAGAGCGGCTAGTCCTAAGAAAGTGAGTATATTTAAGAGCCTGAGATGAGCGACAGATGTAACATTCTTCACACATCTATAACATAAACCATTTTCCATTTATTAGTGTAGAAATCAAAATGATACATGTACAATGGTAAAAGGCATTTAATTAATCAGATTTTACTTATTCAGCACAATAAGCGGAATTCCGAAATCCCTTGGCAAGCTGCGTGGTGGAAAACTTCCATAATTTAGAGGAAACTTTTTCATTTTCAATTTGTCCTCTGCATTTCACCCGTCGGGTTATCAATAGTTTGGCAAATAATCGATAAAACCAGTGCTGAAAGTAGACACTGAAATGAGCAGGTAAAAAAGTCATATTCACAGAAATAAATGTTTCCGGATTATTCTGAAGTATCAGAGCCACAGACCACAGAGACCACAGACCGCAGAGACCACAGACCACAGAGACCAGGACCACACAGACCGCAGAGACCACAGAGACCACAGACCGCAGACCACAGACCACAGAGACCAGGACCGCAGAGACCGCAGAGACCACAGACCACAGAGACCACAGACCACAGAGACCAGGACCGCAGAGACCAGGACCACACAGACCAGGACCACAGACCGCAGAGACCACAGAGACCAGCACCACACAGAGACCAGGACTGCAGAGACCAGGACCACAGAGACCACAGACCGCAGAGACCACAGACCACAGAGACCACAGACCACAGAGACCACAGACCACAGAGACCACAGACCGCAGAGACCACAGACCGCAGAGACCACAGAGACCACAGACCACAGAGACCACAGACCACAGAGACCACAGACCGCAGAGACCAGGACCACACAGACCAGGACCACAGACCGCAGAGACCACAGAGACCAGGACCGCAGAGACCACAGACCACAGAGACCACAGACCACAGAGACCACAGACCACAGAGACCAGGACCGCAGAGACCAGGACCACAGAGACCACAGACCACAGAGACCAGGACCACAGACCACAGAGACCACAGACCACAGAGACCAGGACCGCAGAGACCACAGACCACAGAGACCACAGACCACAGAGACCACAGACCACAGAGACCAGGACCGCAGAGACCAGGACCACAGAGACCACAGACCACAGAGACCAGGACCACAGACCACAGAGACCACAGACCACAGAGACCAGGACCGCAGAGACCACAGACCACAGAGACCACAGACCACAGAGACCAGGACCGCAGAGACCACAGACCACAGAGACCAGGACCGCAGAGACCACAGACCACAGAGACCACAGACCACAGAGACCAGGACCGCAGAGACCACAGACCACAGAGACCAGGACCGCAGAGACCACAGACCACAGACCGCAGAGACCACAGACCGCAGAGACCACAGACCACAGAGACCAGGACCACAGACCACAGACCGCAGAGACCACAGAGACCAGGACCGCAGAGACCACACAGACCAGGACCACACAGACCAGGACCACAGACCGCAGAGACCACAGACCGCAGAGACCACAGACCGCAGAGACCACAGACCGCAGAGACCACAGACCGCAGAGCCCACAGACCACAGAGACCAGGACCACAGACCACAGAGACCACAGACCACAGAGACCACAGACCACAGAGACCACAGACCACAGAGACCAGGACCGCAGAGACCAGGACCACAGAGACCACAGACCACAGAGACCAGGACCACAGAGACCACAGACCGCAGAGACCAGGACCACAGACCACAGAGACCACAGACCACAGAGACCAGGACCACAGACCACAGAGACCACAGACCACAGAGACCAGGACCACAGACCACAGAGACCACAGACCGCAGAGACCACAGACCACAGAGACCAGGACCGCAGAGACCAGGACCACAGACCACAGAGACCAGGACCACAGAGACCACAGACCGCAGAGACCAGGACCACAGACCACAGAGACCACAGACCACAGAGACCACAGACCGCAGAGACCACAGACCACAGAGACCACATACCACAGAGACCACAGACCGCAGAGACCACAGACCACAGAGACCACAGACCGCAGAGACCACAGACCACAGAGACCACAGACCGCAGAGACCACAGACCACAGACCACAGACCGCAGAGACCACAGACCACAGAGACCAGGACCGCAGAGACCAGGACCACAGAGACCAGGACCACAGACCGCAGAGACCACAGACCGCAGAGACCAGGACCACAGAGACCACAGACCACAGAGACCAGGACCACAGAGACCACAGACCGCAGAGACCACAGACCACAGAGACCACAGACTGCAGAGACCACAGACCGCAGAGACCACAGACTGCAGAGACCACAGAGACCAGGACCGCAGAGACCACAGACCGCAGAGACCACAGACCGCAGAGACCGCAGAGACCGCAGAGACCAGGACCACACAGACCAGGACCACACAGACCAGGACCACAGAGACCAGGACCGCAGAGACCAGGACCACACAGACCAGGACCACACAGAGACCAGGACCACACAGACCAGGACCACAGACACCAGGACCGCAGAGACCAGGACCACACAGACCAGGACCACAGACACCAGGACCGCAGAGACCAGGACCATTACGGAGCATTATGACACCAGAGCAACCAACACACAGCTGTGCCCTGGATTAAGGCTCTGGACCGCACAGACCAGGACCGCAGAGACCAGGACCACACAGACACCAGGACCGCAGAGACCAGGACCACACACAGACCAGGACCGCAGAGACCAGGACCGCAGAGACCAGGACCACAGAGACCAGGACCACACAGACACCAGGACCGCAGAGACCAGGACCACACACAGACCAGGACCACAGAGACCAGGACCACACCAGGATTCACACGTGGCTGTGCTCAGATAAAGTCCAGGATTAGTCTCATGTCAGGATCTGATCCGGATTACCAGGTCTCCGGACTAAAGTGGCATTACGGAGCATTATGACACCAGAGCAACCAACACACAGCTGTGCCCTGGATTAAGGCTCGCACTGGACCACACAGACCAGGACCACACAGAGACCAGGACCAACCAGGAACTAAAGGAGATATGTAAAGGTACACTATGTAACTTTTGTGATGGACGGTCTGTCACATGCTTGTCTCCATGGAGATGTTATTGATTGCTTTGCTTGGAATGTTCCAGAGTAATCTATCTTCATTGAGACAGGTGAAAATACTGTATATGTGTATCAATCAAAGGGGCCTGTTTTTTTATAGTCAAATTAACTTCAAGAGGCGGCTATTTACTGAATAATTATTATGAACACCATGAACAATATTAAAATAGAATCCATATTTCTTACACCACATTTCTCATTTCTTATGCAAATTTATGGGAGCTTTTGTTGTATTTTTTATTAACTAATTAAAATTCATTGTCTAGTCCTCTTACACACACCTTATAAGCAGCACCAGCCCACTGCACTGCTGCTGTGTCAGACCTGCAGTGTGCACCGGATTTACTCTTGAATCATGAGCCAAACCAACCAGCAACTTTAAACTGTAATAGAGACACAATATCGGCCATCTTTGTAGTCCTCCATCATCACCAGAACCCTGCCCCCCCCAACCTCTCCCAAAAACATCCACCCCCATTTGCCCCCTTCTGAAAAAACATGCCCCAAACCAGAGAGACCCCTGCAGCGCCAAATGCCAAGGCCAGGGGGCGCACAATAATGAAGATGTATGCCTCAGATTAGCAGCAAATGCAGTACGCTACACCTGGCTAAGCGTCCGGGGGCGGGAGCAAGCTTGTCCCAGATAGAGACGAAGAGGGAGGGAGGGAGAGGTGGAGTGAGGAGTGGAGGGGGAGTATGGAAGCCTCGAGGGTCCAATTCATCTGCACGGCTGAGATATGAAGTTGTGTGAGGATTGAAAACACACAAAGGGAATGCTAATTATAAAAAGTAAATTTCATCATGTTAAATCGAGTCAGTTTTTTTGTTTGTTTTTTTTTTGTTTTTTAGATTTATTGGTATCTTCATCACAAACAAACCTACAATTGTTTCATTTTGTTTCAGTAAACCAGCAGCATACGCTATAATCAATATTCACTGTGTAAAGAAGTGGACTAAGGGAGTCTGACGTCCCCCAGAGCTCTGGGCTCCAGTCAAATGAAGGAGCCAGGTTCCATATTAGGAATAGGAATTTATTTATGGACAAAATAGTGAAATAAAATCACTAGGATCATGTAGAGAGGGTTAATATGAACATTTTAAGACTAAAATGACGAGGCTCACCGCAGCAGTTACAGAGAGACGGTCACAGTTTTTTCAATACAGTGAAATGGAGCCAGAGTCGATGGAGCCGGAAGCGCCCCCATGCTTACGTCCTATTTGGAACGTAGCAACTAGCGGGTTAGCTATGTCCATTTATGTATACAGTCTATGCCCCACACCGGCTGGTTAGCTCAACTGGTAAGTCACTGACTTTCCCCGGCGGGATGTGGGTTCAAACCCCCCCCCCAGCAATGAGCAAACCAGTGTGGGTCCTTGGGCAAGACCCTTCACGGTACTGCCCCCGGGCACCAAAAGATGGGGCTGCTCACTGCTCCTGAAAAGGATGGGTCAAATGCAGAAGTCAAATTTCTCCCGTGTGTCACTGTGTGTGAGACCAAATAAAGACTTAAACCTCTAAAAAAAAACTAATGATGTGGCCAAGGACACAAAACATGCACCATAGGTAAAATCCTCCTAAGGTAAATCCACCTAAGGTAATCCAGACCAAGACTAGCTCATGATCTGGAGATGGGTCCCCACTGTTCCTGACAGGTTACACCAGCAGCATTGAAGAATGGGTCAAATGCAGAGGATCGATTTCCCTATGGAGACAATAAACCTTAACCTTAACAATGACAGCAGGCACTGTGCAACTTCAGGTGGAGGATCTGTCACTTGCTTGTCTCCATGAAGATGTTTTCCTTGCCTTGAATGTTCCAGAGTATGGCATTATTTATATTTCACTGCTGAAAGAGAGCACCTTGCCTGTTTGTCTCCATGGAGATAAAAAAGGTAAATGTCATACTGTGCAACATTCCAAAGCATTGGGAGAAGAATCCCTCAGTCGTCCAGGTAGAATCCACGGCAAAAGGAGAAATTCAATTTGTCAACTGGACAAAGTTGATCAGTTCAGGTGCCGTACGCTTCACCAGAAAAGTTCCATAGTGCATGTTTAAGTACAGATGTTCTACCAACAGTGGGTCTTGTAACATATTTCACTTCAACTCACAAGCAGCACAACTGCCCAAAAATATCAGAAATCATCCTTGAATATCAGCTGATAGTAAAGGTTCCAGATTTGGGATCTCTCCTTGTCACCACGGCAACGGTTTTAGAGCGTTTTGGGTATCAGGAAAGCGATGCCTCTCCGGGGACCACTTGAGTCATACCTCTCAGATTCGACCTTTAACTTTCCCCGTTAAACAGACGGCTCCTTCTCTGTCCAAGTCTCAGGTCTGTATGTTTAAAAGCCACATTTACATATGACAAAAGTGATCCCGCGACGCACTGTCAACATCTACTCTGTAAACTCAGGTGGGAATAGTTTAGGCAAAGTACCAATATTGTCAATATCAGTCGACCAAAATTTGTAATAGTTTTTATTGAAATGATAAGGATTTATATGGGACAACAGCAGAAAGGAGAGATGTGAATGAGAGAGCTGAAGATAAAGTAAGTTCTGGTATTTATATGTAAAAAAGCAGATTGCTTTGCTTATTGTCTTAAATATTCCACAATATGGCATTAAATCTATATCTACATCTCTGTGTTGACAAGGTTAGATCTGCATACAGCATTTTCAAAACAATAAAAGGTAACATAAATATGTTATCTGCAAGTAATACCACATAGAAGTACCAAACCCCATCTTTAAAGTTCCACATTATGGCTTTAAAAGTATCTATAGATTTGATATCAATACTGTTGTTTTGTTGCTCAAAAATATCTTGAAAAGCATGTATTCTTGTGATCAGGTTTGTCTGTCCACAGATCTGATGTTTAATGCCATACTGTGGAATATTCAAACCAAAGAAATACAATCTCCATGGAGACAAGCAGCTGATAAACCCTCCAACAGAAAGGTTACACAGTGCACCTTTAACATTATGCTTTCCTTCCATGTGCACATTTTCTAGTGCTCAAAAATACCAAGAAAAACACACATTATTGTGAGCAGCATTGTTCTCCACAGATCTGATGCTTAATGCCATACTGTGGAACATTCAAGCCAACGAAATAACATCTCAATGGCGACAATCAGGTGGTAAACCCGACATCAGAAAAGTTACACAGTGTACCTTTAACACCATGATTTCGTTCCATTGCTCAAAATACCTCACTTTCCGTGAGTCTGTCCACAGAAGTGAAATGTTTAATGCCATTCTGTGGAACATTCAAGCCAAAGGAATAACATCGCTATATAAATTCTACACCAGAAAAGTTCCACAGTGCACCTTTAACTTTACTGTATTTACAAAATTACCCACAGCGCGGCCGGATCTAGAGAAATGTTCTCCTGCCCACCCATTTGGTCAGTTGTATTTGATGGCATTTCAATCTGCCTATCACGTTTCTTGTTTGCTCTGCCAAAATTCCACGACTTCTGATTCGCCGAGCCGCTTACCCGAGCACAAAGCGCCCATCAGTGGGGCAGGTGATCCGAGGATAGAGCCTCATTTTGCCGGTTGGTCCGCTCCGCGTCCTGCTGTCTGCATGAACACGCTGCACGGTGCTCCTCCTCCTCCGCTCCGGGCTTTGTGTGCAGCTCTGCCTGTGGAATCCAAGTGCAAACCCACAGTATCCCACAGTATTCCACAATATTCCACAGTTTTCCTCTTTTCCCTCACGCCGCTTCTGCCCCACCGCTCCATCGTGACCCCGGGGTCCGTCCTCACGTGCAGCCGCGGAGGAGGCTCCACGTGGCGGGTGGCGCAGTTGAAGCAGCCCGCTGTCCGGCCTGTGTGTGTGTGTGTGTGCCTGTGTGTGTGTGCCTGTGTGTGTGTGTGTGTGTGTGCCTGTGTGTGTGTGTGTGTGTGTGTGAGTGAAATGTTTTCCCTGATCAATTCATTTTTTTTATCATTTCATATCACGGAGCTCCACATCAAGCCGCACGTACCACACGCACGTCCACCTCCACAATAAAAGCACAAAACACATTTTATTTTTCCAAAATAAAATGTGTTTTTTATTCTGTCTCATTCTGTGGAGTCTGAATTATCTCCACAAGTCACATCCACAAATCACTCCAAGGTCCAAGCTCCTGGTTATTTGGTGTTTGTAATTTTCCTGATGTCATATAGAACGCTGGGCAGAGTAATTGGTTAGCAGTAATATCCTGGCCACACCTTTGATAGGTTAATGCTCTGTTGGCCATACATTAGTACAGCTTCTTAAACACAGGGCCGCGGCCCAAACTTGGGCCGTAAGTGCCACCTTGAGGGCCGCAAAAAACATTCTGTTGTGCACTGGTGGCTGCGAGGGCCATGGGACTGTGTAGGATATGAACTGAACACACCAGAGACAGGCTATGGTCAATCTAAAATGCACTAGAATGCAGGAAATTGCATCTAAGAAATCCAAAACTGGCTAAGCCCCACATGTTCCCCACCTCCCCCTCCACCTCTGATACTCTGTTAATACTTAATGGGCCCCAGGCCGCTCTGCACTGGGAAAACTGGGCCTCAACGTCAAACAGGTGAAGAACCCCTGCATTAGAAGAAAAATGTTCCACATGAAGCTCCACACTATTTTGAAAACATTTTGAAATGCCCCCCCAATCTGTTCCGTCTAGATCCGGGCCTGACCCACAGTGTCCTCAGTTAAACTCCCCCATCCACACAGCTCCACATGAACCACTGAGCTCCAATAGACAAACTACATTTGTGCGCCTGCGATTTCAAACATGAATTGATAATGGATTTTTCACAGCTGGAGGGACATTGTGACCGGCCTTTCCTCTGACACATTATTTTCTAATTCGCAAAACAACAAAACAAAAGTGAAGATGAGATCCGAACCGTCTGTGTTTGTGTGGGGGGCTTTAGTAGAGGAACAATGCAGCTTTTCTTTTCAGAGCAGGATCAAAATGGCAGCTTTGAAAACCCAGATTTTGTGCGTTGTGTCCGAGGGAGGAGAGGGAGCAGAAACCAGGCCAGCCAGGTCACTTTAGAGCTCATTCAAACCACTTCCAATGCAGGAAACTGGGTCTAAAAAACCAAAGTACATTTAATTAGAGCTAGTATTTAGATTTGAAGTAGTGACATGAGAGAAAGTCAAGCAACAGGAGCAGATAAAACCAAGGCCTAGTGTCAGTAAAAGTAGTAGTATTCCCGTATCAATTAGTAGTAGTAGTAGTAGTAGTAGTAGTATTCCAGTATCAATAATGGGCTCCTATCCATGGGTTTTTTGAATGTTGCCATAGTGATGAACAATATTTAAAAGGCCCCATCACAAACAGACCAGAAGTTGTGTTTTGTTTCATTCTCACATGTTTAACACACAAACCCTTTCCTCAAACGGAAAACACTCTGTTCCACCTTGTGATGTCATGTGTCAATACAGGAAGTCTATTAAACTCCACACACCTTCGCTAGAATCATTTGGGTTTTTTGAACTCTGGAATTGCTCATCTCTACTGAAGTAAAGGTAAAAGGTAAGAGTTCACTTGAAAACTCACAAGGTGGAACAGCATTTTGAGCTTTGGAGATTCAGACAGACTAATAATGCAGGATTACTCAAACATGTGTGATACTAGGAGAGATTTCTCTACCTGGACCGTACCAGTATTTTATCATCTTAGGGCCTGTTTACACGAGAACGCTTACGGGTAAAAACGACAAAATATTTTATCTGAAGTGCCTTTCGTTTACACGGTGACGGCGTTTTTTGGGGCCTAAAAACGCTAAAATCTGAAACCACCTCCAGAGTGGAAAAGTGAAATCCGCTCCGCTGTAGCGTCTCCGTGTAAACTGCCCAAGACGCAAAACTGGTCAGATGTGCTCACGTCGCGTACGAGTTTACGTCACATAGATGCAGCATACCTTGATACCACGGATGTTCTAACAGCTCTAAAATCGCTTTTATCTCGTCATAATTTTGAAATTTTAATCCATGCTTTTATCTCCACACGGTTAGATTATTGCAACGCCTTATACTCAGGTCTCAACAAAACCTTACTTTCCCGTCTTCAGCTAGTCCAAAATGCTGCTGCTCGTCTTTTAACTGGTTCTCGCAAATTCGATCACATAACTCCCATTCTTCAATCTCTCCATTGGCGACCTGTTCAGTTTGGCATTGATTTTAAGATTCTTTTATTTGTTTTTAATTGTCTCCATGGCCTGGCCCCACAGTATGTGTCTGACCTGCTGCTGCTCTCTCAGGTCTGCAGGTCAGGTTCTCCTTGTTGTCCCGAAGACAAAAAGGAAAGTTCGGGGTGATCGGGCCTTTTCAGTGGCTGCTCCAAGACTCTGGAATGCACTTCCACTGAATGTTAGACAAGCCGACTCACTTCCTGTTTTTAAATCTCTTCTTAAAACTCATTTTTTTAGATTGGCTTTTAACTCAGTGTGAGTAGTTGACATTTATCATGTTCTGTTTTTAATGTTACTGTGTGTCATGTTTTGTGTTTTAACCTGTGTACAGCACTTTGGTCGACTGTGTTGTTTTTAAAGTGCTTTATAAATAAAGTTGAATTGGATTGGATTGGAGCTCTAGTCAACATACAAGAGTCATTTCAACAATTGTATAAATCGCACCACGTCTACGGCGTACAAGTCTTTCTCACACTCTCACAGCCACAGACGCCAAGACAAGCGACTTCCGCATGAGGCACTTCAAATGTAAAACCCCATGTGATTTTGCATGAAAAGTCCCTCAGTCGTCCAGGTAGAATCCATGATCAAAGGAGAAGTTCAATTTGTCAACTGGACAAAGTTTGTTTGGTTGAAAACGTTTCGCCCTCATCCGAGAGGCTTCGTCAGCCCATGTGATTTTATATTTTCTAATTCACTGTAATCCTCCTGTAATGTTACTATTTTCAGTACAATATTCAAAAACATGTCAACAAAAATACAAGTCACTGAAATGTTTGGAGCGGAACTTAACAACTCATTTAAAACGCAACTAGAACATTTTATTTTGAAGTTTTACCTTTCTCTTTTCCGGTACAGTCGTGGTTAGAAATGGAACTTGACGCTGTTGTGATGTTTTTTTGTTTGTTTTTTTCAGTCCAGCGCCTCCCTTCGCTGGCTTTTGCGTCCACTTTTGCGTCTTCGTATAAACACGGATAAAAAATTGAAGACCACTTTTGCGTCTTCTGTTTTGATCGTCGCCGTATAAACGTAGCCTTAAAGAGCTCAATTTGATCTCGTCTCAGTACAGATGTAAGGTCAAAATAAGTCTGTTGTGTGTACTGTCTGCATCTAATTATAATGTTTTTTTTAATTACTAGGTTTTTTTATTGTTATATTTATTATCAGAAAGTGCACTGTTAGCATGCTAGTTGTTGTTAGCTTGACTGCCATGGCAAAACTCCCACCCTGGCCTCTGAAAGCTGTGAAAAGCGCTTTTAAACTCATCGTGGTGAATAATTAGGATGCTCCGAGTGCATAAGGTAAGTGAGGAATATCTTTGGACCACTGCAAACTCTTTCACCTGAAAGCAGCGTTTGCAGTTTTGGTACATGTTTTATCTAACACACACACACTCAAACGGAGGCGCACAGCTTTTTTTAAGTGGACTTTGGTGTGGGCGAAGTTTGTGCAACCAGAACGCTGTGTAAAGCAGTAAAAATGGGAAAATCATGCAGAGAAATGTACCACATGGTCTGTTAAATACAGAAATGTCAAAGATGTTGGCTGCTGTTCTGTCCTTGAATGAGGTGTGATTAGAGGGGTCCATGGTTCAGATTTGCAGCCCAGTTTCTGTCAGTCTACCCCAGGGCAGTTGTGGCTACAAAAATCACCAGTGTAAAAATGTAGTGTAAAATGTTTGAAAAAGCACTATGAAATTATGAATGTAAAGTCTTATCTAAACAGTACAACGTAAATACAGTGGTACCTCACCTTACGAAAGACCCAACAAACGAAAATTTCAAGTTACGAAACGCCTTCACGTTAAATTTTGGTCTCTAGATACGAAAGAAAATTCAAGTTACGAAACGCGAAATCTCAAAAATTCTAATAATGCGCGCTCAGCCACACACATTATACGCTTTTCTCAGACTGGATTTAAACTTTTCTCACATTTGTCTCTCGTTTAAACACTCAAACTTTCATAGATTTTCAACAAAATTATTAATAGTGAAGTGTGGGGGGAAGGGGGAGGGGGGAGAAAACTGCGCTCTGACACGTGTGATAGCGCAGCATGACCCGGCGCGGGGCTGCCAGCAGGTCTAGACCTGGACTAAACCAGGACTGGACCAGGACTAAACCTGGACTAAACCAGGACTAAACCAGGACTAGACCTGGACTAGACCAGGTGGATTAAAGCGCCGCGCGCGGGTCTATTTCCTGGTTTCGTTTCGAGACACAGCTGAGGCGAGCAGCGAGGGGGACCGCACGCAGTCTGAGCGCATGAACGAACGCATGCAAGAGCCGTGGTGGTCTAGACCAGGTCTAGAGGAGGTCTAGAGGAGGCACGGTTTGAGCACGGGTCTCGTTCATGTGCTCAGATTGCGTGCGGTCCCCCTCGCTGCTCGCCTCAGCCGTGACTCGAAACGAAACCAGGAAATAGACCCGTGCGCGGCGCTTTAATCCACCAGGTCTAGTCCTGGTCTAGTCCTGGTTTAGTCCTGGTTTAGTCCAGGTTTAGACCTTGGTCTAGACCTGGTATAGTCCACGTTTAGTCCTGGGTCCAGTCTCTACGCAGAACACAATGTTACACTATAAAAAAAAAGTTACACTATTTAAAAAAAACTTGGATCGGGGCCTTGGAACGAATCAGGCTTTTTCCATTGAAATAGCTACTCAACTTAAGAAAAATTCACGTTACGAAACCACTTCTGGAACTTTTTAATTTCATAAGGTGAGGTACCACTGTAACTCTTGATGGTTAAAGGTGCACAATGTAACACTTCCGATGGAGGTTTCTGTCACTTACTTGTTTCCATGGAGATGTTATTGCTTTGCCTGGAATGTTCCACTGTAAAGCATTAACCTGTAACTTGAAAAACTCAAGTTAGAGGTCAGATCTGTGTAGAGGCAGCTCCACTCTTGTAAGAATGCTTTTAAAGGTCCTATATTAAGCAAAAGTGACTCTGTGAGCTGTAAACCGCGGTATAATGTTGTTATCTCCTCAAAAACAAACCTGGAATTGTGTTTTCTTTCATTCACATATGTTTGAGTAACTCTTTATCATTAGTCTGTCTATATCTTCAAAGCTCAAAATGCTTTGTTCCACCTTATGATGTCATGTAGTATTCAACGTAACAGCTCCTTTTACCTTCGTTTTAGTAGACATTGGCAACTCCAGAACTGAAATTATATAATTTCACCACATGACATCACAAGGTGGAGTGTTTTCAGTTTGCAAAAGGCTAAATTTGCAGGGTTTGTGTGTTAAATATGTTGTAATTAAGCAAAACACAAATCTGGGTACGTTTTTGGTGTAAAATAGATCACAAAATAGCACAGGAAAGCAGGCAAAACCATAACATGTCCATGGTGGCAAGCTGCTTACAGTCACCCTACCAAAAAAGTTACACAATGCAGCTTTAATCTTCTTCCAACATATTCTTCCACATTGTACAACTTGTCCCTCATTGGTTCTATCTTTAAAAAGTGAAAGCATGAAGGAACATAGCAGGAACAGCAGAGGTGACGCCAGGAGCTGAGAAAGCACCTTTTATCATTAGAACACAAAAACAAACCAACAAAGCTCTTTCACATCTGACTATTACAGATTCAGACAACTACAACGCTGCTTTGGTAACACACAGACAACAGAGGAACCTACAGAGACTTCATCTCACACAACACGTTCAACATCTCACTTCAGCTTAGCAAAATATTGCACTAATGCTAAAGGTGCACTGTGTGGCTCGTCAACAAACTGTCACAAACTTATAAATTACCACAGGGACTTGCAAGACAAATTACAGCTTAGATTTGTGGCGAGGTGACCCCCACTCACAGTAAGAATGCAACAGCACAAGAGCAATAAAAGGCACCTGAAGTTGAATAAATGCAAGACAGGGACAGTGTGTAAGATTTTTACCCGTTAATTACTGAAATTGAAGATACCCATTCAAAAATACATTGTTTTCCAAGCCTTTTCACTTCCATCATGAAATCAAAGTATTCTTTTGGACTTAGATATAGTCACATAAAAGGGGGATCTTCCCCATGCAGAGGCAGCCATTTTGAATACGAGAGCCGCAGAAGGACATTTGGGCTCCGCCTTCGCCTTCGGCAAGGCTCGTGGTTTTGGGTAAACAACACAAGCATGCTGCTGGATCAGACGTCGTAATGGATCTAACACGTGTTTTGGACTAAATTGTTTTACTGGATTTTATTCGCTGGATCCTTATGGACAGATTGAGACCAAGTTTATGGTGAAATACAGAGTTTGACCTGTCCAGAGCCTTCAAAGGTAAGCTAAGTAACAAACCTCGTTTTGTGCTTTTCCGTATAAAAGCCCCATGTGCTCGGGGAGTGATTGTTGTGGCGGGAAATGAATTGCATAGTCAAAAAGAGGAGACTGTAAGGTTTCATTTGATGTGTAGAGTGTCATGGTACATGATCGGGAATGTGTGTTTTCATGAGAAAAGAAAAAAAAAAACAGTGAACGGGACCGCGTTTTATTTATACCGTAGCAGCGCGCGGTTCGTGCGCGGGTACGAGAGCTGTCTGCGTTACGGCACGTCCAGGTGACCCTCGAGGTCTGCTGTAGCTAAAACAGGAAGTGCAATAGCACCATCCACCTATGCGCCACGAATCCTACACACTGGACCTTTAATGCCATATTCTGGACAATTTAAACCAAAGCATTAACATCTCCATGGAGACCCTCTCCGGAAAAGTTACACAATCCACCTCTTAGCTACTTTCTTGTTATCAGTTAGCCTGAGTTCAGTTATTCTTGGTCAGCTAATGTTTCCAACACAGATAAGTTTAGATTTATCCAGTGAAAAAAAAGTGATGTTGTGTCTTTTGGGTGAAATTCTAGATAAACTTTTTTGTGAATGTATAGTATGTAGAATGTGTAGTAGTTTTAGTAGTAGTAGCAGTAGTAGTAGAAATACTGTGGAAATGTGCTAAAACATGCTTAAGAATTGTACAAAATGAGACACAACTGAAAATGAACGACAAGACAAGAAATATTACCTTTGCAATTTGCCATTTTAGCAGCCTTTTTAAATTATTATTATTATTATTAGCGGCCCTGTGTGGAACAGTTGCCCAGGTCTGTTATAGACCAATCGTTACATATTTTGGACAAACACATTCTAATATTCTTAATCATATCTCGACAAAAACAAAACAAAAATACTAGAGAAACATTATAACGTTTTTCTGTGTAGTTTATCTCCTACTTTATGGCTGTCCATTACACACAGGTTAATGGCACCGCTTGACAACCCAGGAAGTCCTCAGCGTGCGCACATCAGGTGACATCAAAGGTCAAATGTCGGACTGTGTAAAAATCTGCCCCCATAACAGCTGTCAACTGCCCCACCCCCTCCTTTGCTTTTCTATGCGCTCAAATGCATTTCTAATCACAGAATCATATTATACAGGTTAAATATGCTATAAAACACACCTGCAGTTGTGTTTGTTTCATTCACACATGTCTGAGTAACCCTTTATTATTAGCTCAAAATGCTCTCTTCAACCTTGTGATGTCACTAGTGGCAGTTTCCAAGTTTACAGCTACCCTCTCTCTCCTCCTGTGGTTTTATATGTTCCTCATCACAAAACTCTAGCCTTAAACACAGGTCAAATATGTTCTAAAACACAGTTAATGACAATAAACAAAGTCCAGGGCGCTCTTAAAGGGACAGCGCTCCTGCATGAGCTTAATTAGGGCTTGACCTGTAAATCGTTTTGCCAATACATCACGGTGATATATGAAGCCGGGGCCTCCTTTACTGCAGTCACTGAATATATTATTATTATTTCATTATTTCATCGCTCAAAATGTTGGACCAGGCCTGTGGAGTCGAGTGGGAGGCGTTTTATGCAACACTTTTTTGTGGAACTGGCTTGGCCCTCTGCAGTAGCGGCGCACTATAAAAATACATGCGAGAGAGTTTAGTGGTAGTGATGTAGTGATGTAGTGATATGTGTGTGATGGTTTGCAATGGTGGACAGGAAGTAGGGCGCGGAAATTGCGGAAAAATAAAATGAAATGGTCTGAGATTGTGGTTGGATTTGAAATTTGTGTTTTTGAATCTGAATTTTCTTACGTTTTCTTTAAGTTTTAAACATGTCCAGGAAGTATTTGCGTTTGAAAGAAAACTAAAATGAACGGCTAAACTAATACAAGAATCATATACATTTTGGGGTGTGTTCATTTTAGTTTTGTTTGGCCCTAGTTTGAGTCCTAATGTAGACTTGGTTTGGTCCTGTTTAAGTCCTGGTTTAGTTCTGGTCTAGTCTTGGTTTAGCTCCAAATGAAGTCTCAGTTTAGTCACAAATCGGTGTATTTGCAAAGTAGGAATGCAGGTTTTTAGAGGTCTAAATTACAGGCTAAACATAAAACTGAGTATTGCACAGAATTGCAGAAGGAAATCTCTGTGTTTGTTATTCAGATCCATATCAGCTGCTGGAACATTGATGAGTCTGGATTTTTCCAAGCAACAGAATTGCACAGAATGACCAGATAATCAAGGTACTGTATGGTTTTCAAACCTTGTGATATCGTCAACAATGAGCTGTTTTTAACTTAGACCTTCTTACCTTGAAAAACACAAATGTATAATGTGTATGAAGTGTAATTTGTTAAATAGTACTTCCACAGATTGGTGCCTAATGGGAAAGTATTACCCTCAAAAGAAAGGTACGGTGCACAAAATCATTGAATAAAAGATTGCGTCGCTCATAGACACATGTCAGATAAAGAAATGCTCAAATAGTAAAACCCCTGTACAGTAATCCCTCGTTTATCGCGGGGGTTCGGTTCCAGAAATAACCCGCAATAAGAGAAATCCCCGAAGTAGGATAACTATATATTTTACAATTATTCTACATGTTTTAAGGCTGTAAACGCCTCACCACACACATTATACGCTTTTCTCAGACTGGAATGAACATTTTGTCACATTTGTCTCTAGTTTAAACACTCAAACTTTCATAGATTTTCAACAAAATGTATTAATAGTGACGCGTGGGGGGAGACACGGCTCCGGGAGCCCCACTGGACGCGCGAGGAGCACTGCCACGTCCTGGGACGCGACGCGCACCAACCCCTTGGAGAAGTGCGCGACACGTGCTGCTCTGTCACGGATTTGTCCACGATGAACCCCTCATCGTGACAGAGCAGCGCGAGGCCACGCGTACACCGAGGCTGCGAGCACGAGATCGAACCGCGGCGCCCGGACCGCGTGCTCTCAGCCCGAGCCACAAACCGAACACGCACAAGCGAACGCAAGAGCCGCACGGACTGATTTAATCCTGGTTTAGTCCAGGGCCAGTCCAGGTTTAGACCTGGACTGGCCCTGGTTTAGTTCTGGTCTAGACCTGGTTTAGTCCACGTATAGTCCTGGTCTAGTCTCTTAGCCAATCAGGACGCAGAACACAATGTTACACTATTTAAATTTTTTTTACACTATACAGGGGGTCCTCTGGTTACGACGTTGATCCGTTCTTAAGACGCGTCGTAACCCGAATTTCGTCGTAAGTCGGATTTTTCCTTTGATCTTGCAACCAAAGCACCAATAACCTTTCCATCTCAATAATTAGACCACTACGCTGCTTGGTTATCACTGCCGCTTTCATAGGAGCAGATCAGAGCTCACATCAGGTACTTCCGCCCACATTGGGCACACACACGAGGCCGTCTTCTTCGCCGTACAACCACAACAGAGCGTATTCTTCCGCCGTGCGCCGTTCGCGTTTGTTTACATCACTTACCACGCAAAACTGCATAAGACGGAATGACGCGTAATATTATTAATTTTTTAAAATGGGGGCACGTTCGTAACCACGAAATGTCGTAAGTCGAGACCGTCGTAACCTGAGGACCCCCTGTAAAAAAAAAAAAATCCGTGAAACAGCGAGGGCGCGAACAGTGAAGCGGGACAGAGCGAGGGACCACTGTACGTGATTTTTCCCCATGTATATGCGCAACATTGGTCCAAATAGTCTGCTGTATATAGTTTGCTGTATATAGTTTGCTGTATAGAGTCTGCTGTGTACTGTCTGCGTCTAACTAAAGCGTTCTATTGTCAGGAAGTATGTGCTACGGCCTGCAAGCTTCATCATGACTTTTTTACAACTGTACAAACGCTTAAAAACTCATCACCGTGAATAAAAGGATGCTCAGAATACATAAAATAAGTGAGGAATAACTTTGGACCAGCGCAAACAGTTTAAAGGTGCGCAGTGTAACTTTTCGGTTGGGGGTCCATCACTGCTCTGCCTGGAATGTTCCACAGTGTGACATTAAACACTTCTACTTTACATTTACTCAAATACAGCTGGTTTTATAGCTCCAAAATACCATTCTGACTGTGACCTGTGAGTTGGTCTGGTTTAACATCAGACTGTGAAACATTCCAGACACAACAATAACATCTCCATGGAGAAACGCAGTTGATGAACCTCCACTAGAAAAGTTACACAATGCACAATTCAGTTTTTCTTGTTTTTAAGACAGTAAAAAGCAGCTAGAACACCTTTAGGTCAAATGTGTTCTGTGGTAAACGTAACATCTGCTCATAAAGTTACTTGAGCAGCTGTAAGTAGGCGAGATGACTTCCGTTAGCCCCGCCCCCGTGCGCTGACCCCTGATGGCCTATGGATTGGACAGAGTCATTGTGAAAGTGACCTGCCACTCCCCTCACATATCCCCTTTAATATGTCCTTACATTCAATCCATTAACCCCCCGCGACAACAGCTAAAGCACTTAAAACAATACAGACAGCCCCGCTCCAGATCAATACGTGAGAGGATACACGAGGGTTCAGTAGCGCGTTACGCGTTACGCGTTACGCCACGAAGTTTCCAAACAGGGATGCATATTAAAGGTCCGATATTAGTGAAAACTCTTGTGAGCTTTAAAAACACATCTGGAATTGTGTTTTGTTTCATTCACACACGTCTGCAAAGCTCAAAATGCTTTGGTCCACCTTGTACCTGTTACCTTTATTATTCTAGTGAAGGTGTTTAAAAACACAGTGGAGCAGTTCTTGTATGACATGACATTAAAGGGTATAACAGTGTTTTCTGTTTGAGAGAAGAGCTAAATATGCAGGATTGTGAATGAAACAAAACACAACTCCAGTCTCCAGGTATGTTTTCTGATTATAACAGATCAGAAAAGGGTGTAATATGAGCCCTTTAAATACTGTACAGCAAAAGAAAACTACAGGGTAATAAAATTAAATCATACTAATTAATAACTGCATTAGAAATAGGGACTACATCAAGACCGAACTAAATCTAAACCTTACGCAAACCACAGTGAAACCAGGACTAAGTTTAGAGCACAAGAAGAACTCAACCAAGATTATATACAGTGGTATCTCACCTTACGAAATTAATTTGTTCCAGAAGTGGTTTCGTAATGTGAATTTTTCGTAAGTTGAGTAGCTATTTCAATGGAAAAAGCCTGATTCGTTCCAAGGCCCCGATCCAAGTTTTTTTTTATAGTGTAACTTTTTTTATAGTGTAACAATGTGTTCTGCGTAGAGACTGTAGACCCAGGACTAAACCTGGACTAAACCAGGTCTAGACCAGGTGGATTAAAGCGCTGCGCGCGGGTCTATTTCCTGGTTTAATCCACCTGGTCTAGTCCTGGTCCAGTCCTGGTTTAGTCCAGGTCTAGTCCTTGTTTAGTCCAGGTTTAGTCCTGGTCCAGTCCTGGTTTAGTCCAGGTCTAGACCTGCTGGCAGCCCCGCGCCGGGTCATGCTGCGCTATCACACGTGTCAGAGTGCAGTTTTCTCCCCCCTCCCCCTTCCCCCCCACACTTCACTATTAATAATCCTGTTGAAAATCTATGAAAGTTTGAGTGTTTAAACGAGAGACAAATGTGAGAAAAGTTTAAATCCAGTCTGAGAAAAGCGTATAATGTGTGTGGCTGAGCGCGCATTATTTGAATTTTTGAGATTTTGCGTTTTGTAACTTGAATTTTCTTTCGTATCTAGAGACCAAAATTTTACGTGAAGGCGTTTCATAACTTGAATTTTTCGTTTGTTGGGTCCTTCGTAAGGTGAGGTACCACTGTATGTCTAATTTACAACTTATTCAACAATAAATAACACATTATGTCATGTATAATATTGTGTCGTCATCACAAACAGACATGGAGTTAGGGTGTTTTGTTTGTTTTGTTTCTTTCATCACGTGTGAATGAAACAAAACACAACTCCAGGTCTGATTTTGATGAGGTAACGACATTTAACACGACTTAACGCTCACAAGAGACAATTATGTGTCATATTGGACCTTTTAAAGCACCTAATCTGAACATTATTTGGTAAAGAAATTACTTCTTCAACTACTTTGACGAAACACAGACCTGATCAACCCCAGATGCAAAATGATAGGATTGTAGTGTAGTGTTCACGTCTGAAACTCAGCAGCCATTCGTAAAACTAAAGTGTTCCAGGCTTCTGCAGTGATGAGAAAGCCGACACGTTTTTTAGATTATTATGAATGTGATACAAATATGAACTTTCAACACTTGCGTCAACAACGGTGCGCCAAGTTCCATGTGTAATTGTCTCTCATTTTAGAGCGATGCAACTTGAAAAAGAAAGGGCTGCTTCTCGGATGGGATCAATGTTTTAAATAACCAAAACCAGTCACAACACGGCACCCACCGAAGTGTCCAAGAGCGTCTCTGGACAGTAACACAGGCATGAACGTAACGGTTGATTGTACGGACTTATGGAGCCAAAACTGTTGTGCAAATGAGGTAAAGAATAAGGAGAAATGGTAGGCCTATTATCAAGTCCTTCTATTATTATTACACACAACTTTTACGAGCTTTAAGTCTTGTTAGAATGTTGTTACCTCAAAAACAGACCTGGACTTTGTTTCATTCACACATGTTTGAGTAAAGCGGCTTTGGTACAGATTAGTAGGGCTGGAATTATCCAAATGATTCTCGTGACAGGGTATAAAGTTTAAAAACACAAGGTGGAACAGAGTGTTTTCATTTTGAGACAAGAACTCAACTTAAATCTGCAGGGTTTGTGTGTTAAATGTGTGAATGAAACAAAACACAAGTCTGGTTATGCTTTTGATGAGGAAACAACATGGTAAGATCAGAAGAGAGGGTACGACGGGAGCTTTAAGTACAGAAAAGAATCAAACTAAACCCTTTTAAGGTCCCAGATCCACTTCTCAGACCAAATCCAGCTCTTTCAAGGACCAAGCTTGTTGGGAATCTCTGCTTCAACACACAGACCCAAACATCTGCGGCATCTGTGCTTCCTCTCACTTTGTCTCCCGTGACACAAACAGCAGGTGTCTGTTGTGCTCCCATAATGCAACAGTTAGTAAAGGAGTTGACTAAACCTCCAGTGTCATG
This sequence comes from Paratrypauchen microcephalus, assembly GCA_036785185.1. Taxonomy (NCBI): domain Eukaryota; kingdom Metazoa; phylum Chordata; class Actinopteri; order Gobiiformes; family Gobiidae; genus Paratrypauchen; species Paratrypauchen microcephalus. Next base: position 823,084 of record JAVJIX010000181.1, on the reverse strand, counting down.
TACAGACATATTCAGTAAATGGTGTCAGTCTTACCTTCCAAGCAGCAGGTCCTCCACAGCCCTGAGTGGGTCATCACCTCCTCGTTCTTCTTGCTGGTCTCGTTCTCGCTCATGGACTTGGTTTTGCAGACGCCGCGGGAGTACAGCCAGTAGTCCGTGCCGACCGCGATGGTCATGAGACTGAAGGCCGCGAAGGCTCCCACCGTGGTCAGCAGCATCTGGACTCCGCGGTCGAAGAGACCCATGTTTCCGCATTCCATGAAAGGGGGACCCCCTTTCCTCTTAATGTACAAGAAGTAAATATTTGAAAATTTACGGGACCAGACCAAACCGAAAAAGCGGGATATACTCGAGCGGAAGGAGAGGGAGGAAGGAGGAGGAGGATGCGGTAGGAACCTTATGGTTGCGTTTGGGTGAGGACCTCAACAGAGAAAAACGCCCGCGGGTTTGGGAGGTGAGAGGAAGACCTGGTTTAGAGTCTCCTCTCTTTGGCGTTTGGATGTGACCCACAAAAATGAGACACAGCTCCGGCCTGCAGCAGAGATGTCCTCACGCGTGGAGTGGAGTGGCAGTGACTAGAAATGGCACTGAGATGAACTGAGACAGGCCTAAAACTACCTGTTCCTATGTCCAGGCGCGCATGAGGCACGTCTCCTAACCACTTAAACACTTTCCTAACACAACTATGGGGCTTACAGAGCTAACGCGGTCCACTACAGTGTCTAATCAAACGGAAGAATGCGAGGAAATGGACATATCAGAGCGAACACAAGAGCGAGCACCCAAATCAAAACCGACACAAACACGTAAAATGATCAACCTCAGCGATCTCTATATTTACGCAGCGAGACAATGAAACGGGGAAATCAAGCCTCAACGACTCAATTAATTTATTAATTAATTAGCAGGGCTGCTTGTGTGTAGCCTAGATAGAAAGCAAACCAAAAAATAAACCGCTTGGAGATTCCTTTTTCCTAAAATTTTGGTCGCCAGTTTCCATATGTAGCCCTATAGCTGTGGGAAGGTTTCCGCCGAAAATGCGGGTCTTCTTCTTGTTCTTGTTCTTGCACGGAGCGGGACAGAGGCAGAGCGGGCATCACTCGACACAGAGGCGGTTGGCACTCGGTCTCCTCCCGCTACTAGAGACCCGGAGGAAAGTCAGAGCCGCGGAGGAGGACGCGGGGATCGCAGCGGCAGCAGCGGCAGCAGCAGTGAGAGAGGCGGACAGAAGAATCACACGGTCCCGCTCTCCTTGTAGCCCTTGCGCCATGAAACAGCGAAGAAAATAAACGATGCTGAATGTTGCAATCCCCCCCTCCTCTACTGGTACTGGCTCCTTCTTTGCTGCTCTTCTTCAGGGGAAAAAAAAAAATCTATTACACAATCAAGCGCCTGTGTCACGATGAGCGCGTCCGTTCGTCGGTTCGTTCGTCGGTTCGTTCGCTCCTCCGCTCGTCTGTCCGCGCCTCCGAAGGCCCCGAAGTCTGCCGCAGCGATTGAAGATGTTTGAATTCCGTTTGTGCACGTTTGTGGAAGGGGCGGCGGAAGAAGGGGGTGGGATGCTGGGTTCACACTCCCCGCTGCCTGCTGCCTCTCTCCTCTCGTCTCCGCTCCTCTCCGCGGCCGCTGCGCTGTGCCTTAAAAGCTTTTGTGCACACTGCATGGAATTGATGTCCTCGGAGCTAATATCGCGGGATCCAATTGTTGCAGCAGCAGCTTCCAAGTTTCCCCCCTTTTCTGGGTCTGTTTGGACGTTATCCGCGTAATAAAAGCTCACCTAAAAATGCCCATTGAACTGTTATTTATTTATTTATACATTTATTTATTTGTTTGTTTGTTTATTTATTATTATTTTTATTTATTTAAAGCTTCATTTACATATAGCTGCATGGACTACATATATTTTCAAAGACAGAGCCAAAATCTAAATACATATTGAGGTATTGTGGTCCACGGTGCTGCTCTCGATGTGGTGCTGAAAGGACAGTTCCCCAAGAGGACGCTCCGTGGAGTTTGTCTCCCTCTGGTGGGCTAATAAAGTCATTACAACTACACTTGTGAACTTTTTATTTATTTATTTTGCTAAATCCAGTCAAATCCTGCTTCTGAACACATGAGACACACTTTTCTAATATTAATGTGGTAAAATACTGTAATTGTAATTGCTACATTACATTTTATTTATCTTAACTCCAATGCACATTCTACTGCACATGACCAATTCACTGCTGTATCTTCCATTGCACATTTTGATGCACACTGCACACTTTGGAAATCTGTATATAGTATAGGTTATTTGTTATTTATTATGTTGCACTGTTTTAAGATTTTAGACCGTAGACTTTAGTTTTAACTTAGATGTCTGTCTTAGATAGTTTTTGTTGTGTTGTCTTCATATTGTATTTTGTACACTGTCTTTTTGCACTTGGCCAGAGAGAAACGAAATTTCGATTCACTGTATGTTGAACACATATGGCAGAATTGACAATAAAGCTGACTTTGAACTTGAACTTTGAACTTTGAACTACATGACTGGACAAGACCAAGTCCAAGAGGTGCTCCTGGTCATTTTAGTATTGAGTTAGTGCTTTAGTCTGGGTTTAGTCCTGGGTTAGTCCTAGTTTATTTCAGCTTTTTTGGAGAATTCTGGATCTGCAGTGATCAGTATGAATCAGAGTTGGGTTAGTCTTGGTTTCTACCAGGTTTAGTCCTGGTTTAGTCCAAATTTGTGGAACTAATGTGGCAAATGAATTTCTCCTGTGTGAGATCAATAAAGTCCTATCGTATCTTATCTTATTTCAGTATCAAAAAACTGTCCCAATTTCCAGCGTTTTTGTCTCGTGTCCCGACAACTGTCTATAAAAACACACATATGACCCAGTTAAGGAGAGCTGCTGCCCGCTGCTCCACTTCGAACTAATCAAAATCCAAATCCTAAAATACATCTGTACTTAGGTCACACATACATGCACATGACCCCTTTAAACAAAACACCACTCAGTTAAAGGTGCACTATGGAACTTTTGTAGGGAGGTCTCCACAACCTGTTGTCTCGAGCATAAAACTTGTGTGTCTCCATGAAGAAAAGCAGCACAACTGGGCCACATTAGAATGTTATTTGTTTCATTCATCAGCTTTAATCTCCAAAGCTCTAAATGCTCTGTTCCATCTTGTGATGTCATGAAGTGATAAGTACTTATTATATAGATTTGCTAATTTTTCAATTGAAACATGGTCTTTTTTTTTTCTTCTAAAATTAAATTATTATTATATATTATTAGACCTAGACAAATGTTATTGATCCACAAGGAAAATTACTTGGACACAGTAAGTCACACATCACAATAAAAAATAATAAGAGACTGGTGTCAAATAAGGCATAATTAAATAAATGTGTATGTACAAGTCAAAATAAAAGAAAATAAGTAATAAAATATCTCAGCTATAAACAAGAGGTTGTAAAAATAGTGTAATCTTGATATTCTTACGCATGCAAACATTACTATTTCCATCCATCCATCCATTTTCTTCCACTTATCCGTGGTCAGGTCGCGGGTGCAACAGTCTAAGCAGGGACTCCCAGACCTCCTTCACCCCGGACACTTCCTCCAGCTCCTCCAGGGGGACCCCAAGGTGTTCCCAGGCCAGCCGGGACACATAGTCCCTCCAGCGTGTCCTGGGTCTTCCCCGGGGCCTCCTCCCGGTGGGACATGCCCGGAACACCTCCTGAGGGAGGAGTCCAGGAGGCATCCGGAACAGATGCCCGAGCCTCCTCAGCTGCTCCTCTCGACGTGGAGAAGCAGCGGCTCTACTCCGAGCTCCTCCCGTGTGCCTGAGCTCCTCACCCTATCTCTAAGGGAGCGCCCAGCCACTCTGCGGAGGAAACTCATTTTGGCCGCTTGTATCCTCAATCTCGTCCTTTCGGTCATTACCCAGAGCTCATGACCATAGGTGAGGGGAGGAACGTAGATCGACGGTAAATCGAGAGTTTCGACTTTCGGCTCAGCTCCCTCTTCACCACAACGCTCCGGTACAGCGACCGCATCACTGCCGACGCTGCACCGATCCGCCTGTCAATCTCACACTCCATCCTCCCCTCACTCGTGAACAAGACCCCGACATATTTGAACTCCTCCTCCTGAGGCAAGGACTCCCCACCCATCCAATACTATTTTAACTTTCTTATTTGTAGCTTACAATTTTGAGAATGTTTCACCATTCCAAAGATATTTAAAGGGCCAATATTACGTTATTTCCTGATCTATGTTGTAATATTGTTTCCACATCAAAATCATACCTTTTTTTTTATCTTTCATTCACACATAACACAAACCCTGCATAGCCTATTTAGAACAGAAAACACTCTATTTTACCTTGTGATGTCATGTGGTAATACAGGAAGCACTCCACTCTGTTTTTAAACTCCATTCTCCTTCTCTAGAACCATTTGGATAATTTCAGCCCTGGAATTTCCAGTCTCTACTGAACTAAAGGTAAAAGGAGCTGTTATCTTGTAAACACTCGTTTCGTGACATCACAAGGTGGAACAGAGCATTTTGAGCTTTGGAGACGTAGACAGTCATAATTCTTCCTGTGTCTATTTTAATTACAATTATCCTTGACAGTGTTGCTTTAATCTTACGTTATATCTTCAGTGTGGCAATAGAATTTTATAGTTCGAAACAGGAATTTCATACCAAGTTCAGTGCTCTTTCTTTCTCTCTTTCTTTCTTTCTCTCTTTCTTTCTTTCTTTCTTTCTTTCTCTCTTTCTTTCTTTCTTTCTCTCTTTCTTTCTTTCTTTCTTTCTTTCTTTCTCTTCCTCCATTACCCAGAGTTCAGTCAGAGTTCACACCACAGCAGCTCATCCCTGTAGAACGCCTCTGTGATCGGGGTAAAGCCCGGAGTGATCCCTGATCCCAGTCTGGATTTGGGACAACATTCCAAACCATTAAACAATTACCTTCCCCCACCCCCAACCCCACATATCCCCCCCTCCCTCCCTGCGGCATTCCCACCTGGAAGCAGCCAGTCCGGGGCTAATCATGGCTCTTGTCTGAGATCTGCCCTCCAGCTCTGGTTTACGAGCCCTACATGTGCTGCTCTAAATTTTCCCCTAGGACGACACGAGGGCAGTTTGTTTAAAAGTGGTTGCACAATTGTCTGTGGTAATTACAGCTGATAGGTCCCGGAGCAAGGAGCACCCATGGGTCCACTGCTCTGTTGGTCTTTGATTCCAGTAAAGGGGTTATTTTACTGTCATTAAAAACACTGGTGGAAGAGGAGGAAAAAGGTCATTCCAGAATTGGAGGACATTTTACGTCCCACCCATCAAATATTAAATAATCCACATACAAAATACTAAAACATACAGTTTCTGAGTGAATTTACTTGTCCTGAGACCAAATCTAAAAAAAACTAAGAGAAAAGAATGCTTGAAAATAGTTTTTTAAATACCAAATAAGTCTGGAGTTCCCCCAAAATGCCATTTTCCTCTTGTCCCACCCCTCGAATGACCAAACTGAATCTCAAATAAAACAGTTCAAATTTAATTGAAATTTCTTGTTTTTCTATAATTAGTTTCATTTCCATCTCTTGTAACTGTGGAACATTTGTTTTAATAGACATAATATTTCAAATAATAATTATTATTCATGGAACATGTGTCCCACAACCTGCACCAACCCTGTTACCAGAACATTTTTAGTCTGGTAGAAGAAGAAGAAAACAGAAAACCACATGATCCCCTGGACTTGACATCATCAAACAGTTTTCCAAAAGAATGGGCAGAGCAAAGCTTTGTCTTCTCTTCTATTTTTCATATTTTTTATAAAACAGTTAACCTTGATTGAATGTCTCACTCTGCCTCATGAACTCTGTTATGCAAATGATCAGAATAAGACAATTATTTATTTTTTCCTTTACGTATTTGCATAAATAAGTTTTTCCTCTTGATTAGTAATAACAGCTAAACAGCTTCTCCTCCTGAGATAAAGTGAACATTAGTGCGGATCTGCAACCCTGTTACCTGCAACCCTGTTACTGTGATTAGAGGAAATCAATAAATAAACCAAATAAATCATATAATAAAAAAAAATTACCATTGACCGTCAGCTGAGCTAATCAAGCATTTAATAGTTTATTACCGATTATTGATGAATATGTAGCAGAAAATCAGAAAAGTGAAGGTTTATTTTTCAAGAATTTTAAAGCCAAAATGTCCTCCAGTTCTGGAATGACCCAAAAAATGAAATATGTGAATTTGAATTAAAGGTGCTATTACACAAAATTGACTCTTGTGAGCTTTAAGCCATGTTATAATGTTGTATCCTCATTAAACATACCCACAGTTGTGTTTAGTTTCATTCACAAAGATTTGAGTAGTTCTGTGTAACCCTTTATTATTGGAGTGTCTGTATCTCTAAAGCTCAAAAGGTTCTGTTCCACTTTGTGATGTCTTGAAGCAGTAGAGTTAATAGTTCCCTTTTACCTTTTTTATCCAGATGATTCCAGTGAAGTTGTATGAAGTTTAAAAACACAGTTTGACACATGACATCACAAGGTAGAACATAGTGTTTTCTGTCTGAGAGAAGAACTCAGCCTAAACATGGAGGGTTTGTGTGTTAAACAGGTGTGAATGAACAAAACAACAAAACAACACAACAACAATGAAACAACTCCAGGTCTGTTTGTGAGGAGGAAACAAAATTATAGCATAGATCAGAAAATAGTGTAATATGGGCCCTTTAAAGTCCTTTTAGCTGACCACAATCACATCTTTGGGGTTGGATAATGACATGGATAATGTTCTCCTTGTTCCAATACTGACACGCCCAGTAATTACAGCAACATAAACCATAATCCAAACCATAAACCAGGTTAACAAATCTGCATTTTGACAGTGATGGGTGCTGGTAAACCCAACATATACTGTAAACAAGGAAAGGAAGACAAGACAGATTAGGTTTTTCACTTGCAAGTGGAGAACGATCAGAGAGAAAAGCCCAGATAACAAATGCTCTGGCACAATCTGCTCTGAGCGCTCTGGTTCTCTGTGCTCTCCGCTGCGTATTTATTCAGTTTCACAAGCCTAGTTACAACCTGCTGCCCTGCCCTAACGGGGAGGGGGGAAACGTGGCAGGACAGTGATAAAACATAAACAAAAAACAGCTGTCTGCTCACTTCTGCCCTCAGATATTTGACATTTCTGCAACTCAAAAACATATGATTACAAGTCACGTACATGCGTGAAAAGTCCCTCAGTCGTCCAGGTAGAATCCATGATCAAAGGAGAAGTTCAATTTGTCAACTGGACAAAGTTTGTTTGGTTGAAAACGTTTCGCCGCTCATCCGAGAGGCTTCGTCAGCTCTGGTTATTGAACTGGTTAGACCCTGCTTATATCTAGCTGCCGGGAGGCGCGTCCTACAATGACAAAAGCTCTGAAAACGATCCCCCTAATCTGTCTCTTTGTTTTTCAAATTACTCTGACGGCTAGTTTAGACCCCCTATTCAACGTGCACATATCAATTCTGTAGATCCGAACATCAAATTCACCCGTGAAGATGCCAAGGATAACACATTGGCATTCTTAGATTGTGCAGTAACGATAGGAGGAGACCGGCGACTCCAAGTAGAAGTCTTCAGGAAGCCCACACACACAGACCAATACCTGCTTTTTGATTCACACCACCCACTGCAGCACAAACTGGGAGTTATTCGGACATTACAACACAGGGCCCAAGTGGTGCCCACAAGCACAGAGGGTAAGGAGAAAGAAGAACAACATGTGCAGGAAGCCCTCTCTGTTTGTGGATATCCTAAATGGGCTGTCAACAAAACCAAGAGAGACAAGGACAATAAACAAGACAACAGAGAATCCGAACCCAGGAGGAAAGGGGTAGCGATTCCGTACCTGGCCGGCGTTTCGGAAAAACTACAGAGGATTTTCAGACAATATGAAATTCCAGTTTATTTCAAACCCACAAACACTTTAAGACAAAAACTGGTCCACCCAAAGGACAGAACACCGAGCCACAAACAAAGCAATGTGGTCTACTCCATTCAGTGTAGTGAAGACTGCAGTGAGCGCTATATTGGGGAAACAAAACAGCCACTTCACAAGAGGATGTACCAACACAGACGGGCGTGCCAGAGTGGACCGGCTTCTGCGGTACATCTTCACCTAGAAGCCACGGGCCATTCTTTTGAGGACAGTGAGGTTCAGATCTTAGCCAGGGAAAAGAACTGGTTTGAGAGGGGAGTTAAAGAGGCTATTTTTGTCAAAAAAGAGAATCCGTCATTAAACAGAAATGGGGGAGTTAGACATAACTTGTCTCCCATTTATAATGCGATTCTTAGACCAGTCAAACAGAGCCAGGGCAGAGGGGTGGAGAGGGTCGTTAGACGTTGAATAGGGGGTCTAAACTAGCCGTCAGAGTAATTTGAAAAACAAAGAGACAGATTAGGGGGGATCGTTTTCAGAGCTTTTGTCATTGTAGGACGCGTCTCCCGGCAGCTAGATATAAGCAGGGTCTAACCAGTACAATAACCAGAGTTGACGAAGCCTCTCGGATGAGCGGCGAAACGTTTTCAACCAAACAAACTTTGTCCAGTTGACAAATTGAACTTCTCCTTTGATCAAGTCACGTACACATTTAAAACTTCATTTCTAAAGAATAAAGAATCACAAAAGTTGATAATATATACAATTATTCCATCAGACAGTTAAACAGATAATCTGATGTGTCGTCCACCTTCATTATAAACTCGTCATACTGTAACTCACTGTCAGCAGTTTGAGGACATTTCCACATTAAAAAGATCATTTTGGTTTTAAATCGGTAATCGCTATGGTAACATTTTTGATCATTCTGAAACACATAGAAAGGGACTCTACAACGTTGTGAATTGGGATTTCATGGGCAGACAACCTATCACATATTTGTTTTGTAATAGATGTGAGCATTAAAGGTCCCGTATCACGCAAAATGGACTCTTGTGAGCTGTTAGCCATGTTATAATGCTGTTACGTCATCAAAAACACACCTGGAGTTGTGTTTTGTTTCATTCACACACATTTGGGTAATCCTTTATTGTTAGTCTGTCTGTATCTTCACAGTTCAAATGCTCTGTTCCACCTTGTGATGTCATGAAGCGGTAGTTTTCAAGTGAACAGCTACTTTTACCTTTTGTTCAGTAGAGATGGGCAATTCCAGGCCTGAAATCATTCAAATAATTCTAGTGAAGTATGAGTTTAAAAACACATTGAAGCACTTCCTGTATTACCACATTACGACATCACAAGGTGGAACAGAGTGTTTTAAGTTTGAGAGAAGAACTCAGCCTAAATATGCAGAGTTTGTATGTTAAATATGGGCGAATTAAAGAAAATGTGATGAGGAAACAACATTATAGTATCAGAATAGTGTAATATGGGCCCTTTAAGTGAAATCCCAGTTCAAGCGTGGCTCTTGTGGAGTCTCTGTGTATTGACGTGGTTGTGTGGGGTTCCTCTTTTGTCACATCTTATCCTGTGTTGTTGATGCTTGTTGTTTTGGTGTTGGGAGGACAGTGCGTCGTCAGCAGCAGTTCTCTTTGATTCTCCAGCTCCGGCTGAACACGCACTTCCCTCTCCCCAGCCTCTTTCCTCGCCACACAAACTGGAAGTTACACTGTCGGACACTCACATACTCACAAACTTCACATTCAAAACAATAGGGTTGAGTGGTTTAGGATAAAATGTCAAAATGTCTCTTGAGATTTTTCGGACAAGTGTAGCCATCACATTTGAGATTTAAAGGAAAAGTAACGTTTTTTTTTACTATTTGAGCCTTATTTCGGTAATAAAACAAGTTGTTTTACTCACCCATAGCACTTTGGTGTCATATGGAGCATTTCCGGAGATGTTTTAGATTAGCGTTAGGCTAACGCCGTTAGCCTAGCGCGACTTATAGCCATAGCTCGGGGCATTCCCTGAGCATGTAATATGCCCCGTGCGGGCTCCAAATAACACAAACTTTAGCACTTTTCAAATCATAGAAGCTCGATGTCTTACTCTACAATTTCGTTTGAATCAAAAGTGGCCTGTAATCCGAGATTTATCCATAGTTTACAGCTTTGCGTTCCATGTTTGGGTCCCGGGAGCTGAGAGCACAGTCCGCACATGCGCACTGGCCTCCGCATCTACTCGAAACTATGGCTAAATCTCGGATTACAGGCCACTTTTGACCAAACGAAATCGTAGACTAAAGACATCGAGCTTCTATGATTTGAAAAGTGCTAAAGTTTGTGTTATTTGGAGCCCGCACGGGGCATATTACATGCTCAGGGAATGCCCCGAGCTATGGCTATAAGTCGCGCTAGGCTAACGCTAATCTAAAACATCTCCGGAAATGCTCCATATGACACCAAAGTGCTATGGGTGAGTAAAACAACTTGTTTTATTACCAAAATAAGGCTCAAATTGTAAAAAACATTACTTTTCCTTTAAGTTAAATAACAGGATTCTGTACAAAGTTCAAAATTCAAACGCATCCTGAAGAATTGACAAAATGATTTAAAGATGAACTGAGAAATGAACACAAGAATCATTTCAGGACATTTACATATCAAAGTTTTTGTTTTTTTTTTGTTTATGGAGGAAATTGTGGTGTTTCAAACATTTCAGCCTTTGCAATTTGATCATTTCATCCTTTCAACTTGTGTTTTTAGTTCAATTTTGAATTAGTTTTGCAGACCTACCTGGAACTAAACCTGGACTAGAACAAGACTAAACAGAGACTAAAGCAGGACTAAACCAGGACTAGAACAGGACTAAACAGAGACTAAAGCAGGACTAAACCAGGACTAGAACAAGACAAAACCAAAACTAAACCAGGACTAAATTAGGACTAGAACAGGACCTAACCACGTCTACATCAGAATTAAACTAGTCTTGGACTTTCCACTGACAAGTGTAAATTATACTGGGAGAAATGGGTTTGTTAAATTAAGAAAGTGGGTACTTGTGTAGGTTTGTATATATGTATAAATCTATTCTATTTGTTACTGGAACGATTATACTTTATACTGTGTTTCACACATTCACACCCGAGCGCCTGAGAGAGCGGCAGCTGGTTACAGTAACTGCTTTTTTTTCTAAACATCTGCCTTTTTGATTTAATTTTGTTTGTTTGCACTTTATTTTATTTTTACTTACTTTACTTACTTTAGCCTTCCAATAAACACTAGCCATGTTTTTTGGGCATTTCTTTTCTTGATTTCTGCTCGCCTCCTCGTGTTTGGCTGTGTGGCTCAGCAGAGCAGTCTCCCCACTGGGTATTCAAGGGAACAGCTCCTGCCTCTTTTAGAGTCCTCAGTACTTTCTGGATCTAAACCAGAGGAATTGCGGAGAAGACCGCACAGAGGATGCCGCGCTGGAGTGAAAGTGAAACAGCAGAGGAGAAAATACAGCAACAGCTAAAAGTCCAACTGAGGCAGGGGCAGGAGGCATACGGGAGGAAACTGGAGGCTAAACTCAAACAAAATAACACTAGAGAGGGTTGGAGGGAAATGAAGGCTATTGTTGGTCTTTCCAGATCCAAGGAGCAGGACAGTAGCCCAGACAGGTCAAACCTACTCAATGTGCATTTTAATCGTTTCTTTTCTCCTGGCACCTCCATCTCTACACCTCCCAGACACCCAACCCACACCTCACCACAGACCACTCATCAGCCCATCACCTCTGCTCCCACGCCTGTGCTCATCCCCATGGAGGAACCCAGCTCAGTATCCTTGTCACCTGGGCAGATGAGAAGGCAGCTGGAGAAAGTGCACCAGAACAAGTCTCCAGGACCTGACAAAATCAACCCCCGTGTGCTAAGAACTTGTGCAGCACAGCTCACTGGGGTCCTGCACTTTCTTTTCGCACTGAGTCTGAAGCTTGAAAGGGTACCGGTGCTTTGGAAGACCTCCTGCATTGTGCCAGGGCCCAAGAAGCATGTCCCATCTGGACTCAATGACTTCAGACCAGTTGCGCTGACGTCTCATGTCATGAAAGTGTTTGAGAGACTTGTTCTGGCTCAGTTCAGACCCCTGGTGGCTCCATCCCTGGACCCTCTCCAGTTTCCCTCTCAGGCCCACATGAGTGTGGAGGACGCTGTAATCTATCTTCTGCAGCTCACTCACACCTGGATAGTGTTAAGGGCTCTGTGAGGATATTGTTCTTTGATTTCTCCAGCGCCTTTAACACAATCCAGCCCTCTCTGATGGGTGAGAAACTGCTCAGGATGGGTGTCAGCTCCTCCACTGTCTCCTGGATTACTGACTCCCTGTCAGGCCTCAGTGCGACTGGAGACCACCCTGTCTGACACTGTGGTCAGTAATGTAGGAGCCCCTCAGGGTACAGTCCTGTCTCCGTTCCTGTTCACTCTGTACACCTCTGATCTCCAGTACAGCTCCGGGTCCATCTGCAGAAGTTCTCTGATGACTCTGTGGTGGTTGGGTGCATCAGGGATGGACAGGAGATGGAGTACACTGAGACACTGATTGCAAATTTTGTGGAATGGTCCCAGGCAAACCATCTGCTCCTGAACGTGGACAAGACCAAGGAACTGACTTCAGGAGGATGAGGTCACCTGTGGAGCCCATCATCATCAAGGGTCAGGAGGTGGAGATCGTGGACTGCTACAAGTACCTGGGCGTTCATGTGAACAACAGGCTGGACTGGAGGGACAACTGTAATGCTGTGTACAAGAAGAGCATGAGCAGACTCTACTTCCTGAGGAAGCTCAGGTCTTTCAGTGTGTGCAGTAAGTTACTGGAGATCTTCTCCCAATCTGTGGAGGCCAGCGCCCTGTACTTCGCGGTGGTCTATTGGGGGAGCAGCACCAGTAAAAGAGACATCGGACGGATTGACAAACTGATCCATAAAGCTGGTCACGTGATCGGCTGTGAGCTGGAGACATTTGTCACAGTGAGGGACAGGAGGACACTGGACAAACTGCTCTCCATCATGGACACTCCTGCTCACCCACTGCACCAGACCATAGAGGGACAGAGGAGCTCATTCTCCAACAGGCTCCTACAGCTCCACTCAAACAGTGAGAGATACAGGACGACATTCATACCATACTCCATACAAGTGTACAACAACTCACCTTATGTAACAGATAATACTCCCTACAACTGTACAACAACTCACCTTATGTAACAGATAATACTCCCTACAAGTGTACAACAACTCACCTTATGTAACAGATAATACTCCCTACAAGTGTACAACAACTCACCTTATGTAACAGATAATACTCCCTACAAGTGTACAACAACTCACCTTATGTCACAGATAATACTCCCTACAAGTGTACAACAACTCACCTTATGTCACAGATAATACTCCCTACAACTGTACAACAACTCACCTTATGTCACAGATAATACTCCCTACAACTGTACAACAACTCACCTTATGTAACAGATAATACTCCCTACAAGTGTACAACAACTCACCTTATGTCACAGATAATACTCCCTACAAGTGTACAACAACTCACCTTATGTCACAGATAATACTCCCTACAACTGTACACAGCTGGTACTGAACATCATATTTTATGCTGTATTTTATATTTTATTACTACTTCTATTTAAATCTGATTGTACATATACAGTATATTTATTATCATTATTTTATGTATATAATTATGTCTCATCTGACACTGGTCTGTTGCTCTTTGGTTGCTATTCCACCTATTTTTTTCTTTCTTTTTCCCCTCTGTTATATATCATATATTATATTTGATGAGTGAGCTACTGTACCCAAAACAATTTCCCTTGTGGATCAATAAAGTTTGTCTAAGTCTAAGTCTGTCTGTTGTTTTGATATCTGCTCTGTCTGGATGCTCTGTGTTGTTTGTGGTGTCCTGTTTTTTATATATACAACAAAAGCTTGAAAATACTCATAAAAATAAAGTATGAATAATTTTAAAAAAGAAATATAGAATTAAACTGGGCTCAAACAGGACCAAACAAGCACAACTGTGAATCAGACTTTGATCCACAAGGGAAATTCCTTGGACAGATCACACAACACAATATATTATAATAACAAAGAGAAAAAATATAAATGGTAATAATAAATTCTAAATAAGTAGCAAAAATAGCAAGAGACTGGTGTCAAATAAGTGTCAATAAGTGGTGTCAAATATAAATGTATACAGTATCTACAAGTAAAAATAAACTATAGGAATATAATAATATAAATACTGTATATCTCTTGGGCTATAAGAGAAACCAGAGCCTTGGAAAAGAGACAGACTTTTATTGTTGGTTTCACAATGACGAGATTCATGAAGTGAAAGTGAAACTATGCAGTGGCTGTGGGAGTGCACAGACACACCAGCACTTTGATTGCATTACAGCACTTCTGAGAGAGCTAAAGCACATGTGAAACTCTGCTGTACTTTTGGGGGGTTTGGTTTGTGGTTTTGGAGCTCAGGTCTGCAGAAGTGGAATTGAAGAGCAGTTACAGCTGGACTGACCTGGGACTCAGTGTGGCTTTTATTACTCAAAAGTTTTGAGCTTCAAAACTGAAAATATGCAAGAAGGAGAATATAATCCCAGGTACAGTAGTTGACTTTCTTGTATTCTTTTTGTGATAAATTATTATTGCTTACTTCTTTATTTCTCTATTGTTACTGTTGTTTTAAGGTGCTCTATCAAATCCTCTCAGTCTTTATGTAGTTTAAAGGTCCTATATTACACAAAATTAACTCTTGTGAGCTTTTAGTCATGTTATAAAGTCATGTTGTTATCTCCTCAAAAACACACCTGGAGTTCTGCTTTCAAACATGTTTGAGTAATCTTTATTATTAGTCTGTTTACATCCATATATATGGAGGGTTTGTGTGTTAAACAGGTGTGAATTGTACAAAACACTCCAGGTTTGTGATGAAGAAACTACATTATTACAGAGACAGCATATTTTTGTGTTTTACTGGACTTTTCCTATGTATATATTTATTTTTTGTTGACTCTTATGTGAAGCACATTGGTCAGCATTTGTTTTAAATGTTCTATATAAATAAACTTAGAGGAGAAAATGAAACCTAAATGTTTTACATACAGGGTTGGGCTCCAGTCACACAGATCAGAGATAAGAAAACACACACACACACACACACACAGACACACACACACACACACACACACACACAGAGAGAGACACACAGGGATACAGTTAATGATTATGTATGTTATGTCATAAAACATGTTAGACAAAATTGACTTTAACCAATTGTTTCTCCTTCTCATTCACCCTCTCAGAGTTGTATTTGGAGTGATTTGTGCATGTTTAAGTCATCTTTAATCGCTTATTTTCAAGATGTCATATTGTGTTTCTGAGAGCATAGCAGAGTTTTGTCGTTAACAGTAGCTTCCGTTCTACCCATACTGTAGACTCTGTAAAGAAGTGGACTACCACTCACATGAAGCTTTCGATTCGATAGTAGTTACAGGAGAGAATTTGGAGCCAGGATCTATATTATGAGTAGGATTTTTTAAAGGACAATCTAGTGAAAATAAAACCAAGATCAGAGCAGGTTAATATGAAAATTTTAAGACCAAAATGACAAGGCTCACAGCAGCAGTTACAGAGAGAGGGGCCACAATATTCCAATGAAAGTCACTGGGAGCCGGGGTCAGAAGGTGCCTGTGTTCTATCAATTTGAGCTACTGCACATGTGCAGGCCCCCAAGTGCTGTTACAGTTTAAATGCCCATCAATTTGAGCTACCCGAGGCAGAGATGGGATAAATTTCCCTCCCTGGATTGTGTGTATATATTTTTGAAATAAATGTTTGTTGTAATGTTTCTTCTGAAGTCCCTTTTTCTGTCCTCATCCATCATGACTAAAGGACAAGTCCTTTGTTATTGGTGCCCTATAAATAAAACTTAAAG
The DNA here is from genome assembly GCA_036785185.1 of Paratrypauchen microcephalus. Lineage (NCBI taxonomy): Eukaryota > Metazoa > Chordata > Actinopteri > Gobiiformes > Gobiidae > Paratrypauchen > Paratrypauchen microcephalus. The sequence continues at coordinate 807,150 of JAVJIX010000181.1, read as the reverse complement.
GCAAATTAACGTTTTTTTACAATCTGAGCCTTCTTTCGGCAATAAAACAAGTAGTTTTACTCACCCATAGCATTTTTCTGTCAATTGGAGCAGTATCGCAGAACTTATGTTGAGCCGTTCTGTTCTAGTAATGATCCCGTATCCTTAACATGGTGCTGTATCATTTGCTCGGGGCATTACTTTGCGGTGTCCAAATAACACAAACTTTAGCACTTTTCAAATCATAGAAGCCCGATGTCTTAATGTAAGATTTCGTTTGAAGCAAAAGTGGCCTGTAATCCGAGATTTATCCATAGTTTCGAGTAGATGAGGACGCCAGTGCGCATGTGCGGACTGTGCTCTCAGCTCCCGGGACCCAAACATGAAACGCAAAGCTGAAAACTATGGATAAATCTCGGATTACAGGCCACTTTTGCTTCAAACGAAATCTTACATTAAGACATCGGGCTTCTATGATTTGAAAAGTGCTAAAGTTTGTGTTATTTGGACACCGCAAAGTAATGCCCCGAATACTCACGCTAACGGATACGCTACAACATAACTTTCTTCAAACAGCTCCAAATGACACGAACGTGATATGGGTGAGTCAAACGACTTGTTTTATTACCGAAAGAAGGCTCAGATTGTAAAATAACGTTACTTTTCCTTTAATTGTCTGGAATTGTCCCATCTTCAGTGTCCCCAGTATCACAAAGGTGAGGTATGCTACCTCTAGTGGATGCATTATTTAGAACAGGGGTATTCAACATTTTTCAGGCCAGGGACCCCCAAACAGATGGCGAACTGGGCCAGGGACCCCCTACTATATATACGGCATAGAATTGTGTTTTAGATTAAATTGAGCTTAGTGTCATGTATAAACATTGCTACTCTGTTATGGTACATCCAATACAAGGAAATAATACACAGGTTAATACTGTATTTTACACTATAAAATATAAAATTATATTATCTTAAAGTGAAATAAAAAGATTTGGCCCCCTGCAGTACCTCCACGACCCCCCTGTTGAAGACCTCTGATTTAGAAGAAGATATAGTCCAGATTTGCTACCTCTACCCATATTCATATAAATGAGTGAATAATAATATTGGCCTGTTGATATGGGCTACCTTTAGTCGGAGCCCTATTTGATAGCATAATAGTGAATCCAAAGAAATCTGTTGTAAAATTAGCTCGGGTCCTCTACCAGAGGCCTGGGAGCTTGAGAGTTCTGCACAGTATCTTTGCTGTTCCTGTTCTGCACTTTTCTGGACTGAGATGTTTGATGTTTTCCTGGGATCTGTTGTAACCTCCTCCAGGAGGAGTTACAGCCCCGAGTGCTCCGATCACCACGGCACCACTGATGCCTTCACCTTCCAGGCCTTCTCCACTCACTTGGTATTGCAATGTCCACCAGCACGACTTTGTTCTGGTCGTGGTGGTGGACAAAGCAAAAAAAAAACAACAAACTTTTAGTAGCATTTTTCATACAAACCAATCATTACATTTTCTTTTTCAGGACAAGGCTGGAGGAGTGGCTGTGCCATTATGTCCTGGACACATTCTCCTACATAGAGACAGTAAAACACTTTGTGGATGGACTCTCCAATTGGATGCTGATGAGAGAGACAGAGTTAATCATCCTGCTTGACATACAAGACAAAGCAGCCAGTGTCCAGCAAATGGCAGAGCTGCAGGAGGAGCTGAGTGCCTCTCTGAAGACCTCCCTGATGGGGCTGCAGACTCTGGGCCTGTTCCTGGACGCTGTGGAGAAACTGGCCGTCACCTCTGTGCACGTGTTTAAGGAGGAGAACCCAGTGCTGCTGCTGCCTGAAGGGGGTGATCTGGGCACAGTGCAGGACATCATCACTGTAGCTAAGAACATCTGCCCCCTGCTGGTGGAGTTCAAACGAGACGACAAAGACTTCTTTAGCCCCAAACTGCAGAACGTGGAGGTGCTGGCCTATCAGCTGGACCAGTACATCAAGTCTGTGCAGAGGATCTGTGGCACCATGAAGAAAGGGTAAAGAGACTTTATGTTGTTAGAGATACTGGAATTGAATAATGTTGTGTTCTTGGGCAAGACACTTCATCCTCCTGGCATGTAAAGCCGGGGGTCCATCTGTGACAAAATATTTATGATCATGGGGAAAAATGTTTGACTTGTGGCTAAAAATTGTAGGTCATAGGTTTCAGAGTGAGGCTTAGAACCATCACACGACAAAAGACAAGCTGTGACTGATATCAAGTGTCTGATATGTTGGAGTCTTGGTCTCAGAGTGAGACTTCCTCTCACTGCATTTGCATCTTTTATCCAACAGTAAACAAAAGAGCTTCTGAGTAACAGCAGAAGAGCTCTGCCATGAACCATCGCTCCCGGATTCCTTTAATTTACAAACTGGTACTCCAGTTATGGAGACGATACCACAAGGAAACTGGAGCCTGATATAGACTCAGAAAAAACACTTTGGTTGTAGTCACAACTGATTTTGTGCACATTCTTGTGAAGTGTGACATTCAACAATCATATAAGACAAAAAAATATATCATATCATGGAGTGGGCAGTTATGGCTACAAAACAAGCTCATATAACAAGAGAGTGAGTGTCAAAGAGTCAAATCATGTTAGGTTTGTTTGTGTACCCCAATATTACAAGGGTCAGGATGTTTTAGAAACAGCATGAAAGTAGAAACTTTACACATAAACATTACCATTGAACAAAATTGTCAAAAATGACTAACATGTAAGCGACTGTTTACTTTACAGGCCTTTGAGCGACTTCAGCTTTTTCAAACCTGTGGTGGACATCAGTGAAGGAATCTCAGAGGACAATGTTCAAAAGATGCTGGACCACATCACTCTGCTCCAAGAACTCAGGTAAGACATGTTTGATCCTAACGATCCCTGAAGCAGTCCCCTCTGTATGACCTGGTGTAATATCAGGTTAACAGAACCTCACAGTATGTTCTAAACAGGCCTGTCCAAACTATGGACAAATGCAGCCCTCAGGCCTCCTGCTAAATGATCTATCATCATAAGTAAATGTAATGTACCACAGTGTGTGTGTTCTGTGGTCTTCAGGCAGGACGAGGCCTTCAGGATGGTGTTCCTGTTCCAGGAGGAGTACTGCAGCAACTTCATGCAGCGCTTCAGTGAGTCTGAGCCCAGAATGCAGCAGTTTCTGGTGGAGCTGGAGAACAGTGCGGTTCAGTTGGACCGCATGAACCTGGGCGCACGTATCTCCAGTGTGACAGGCAGCTCTGTGGGGGCTGTGGGAGGGTTGTTGTCCATCATCGGGCTGGCTCTGATCCCTGTGACTGCAGGAGCCTCTTTGGCTCTCACCATGACCGGGGTGGGCCTGGGCATCACCAGTGGAGCCAACAGTATAGTCACCACAGCAACCGAGATCGGAGTGAATCGCACCCAGCAGAAGAGGGTCAGTGAGACCTTCCAGAAGTTCATGGAAGATGTGTCGAACCTCCAGGACTGTCTCCTGGAAATGATACAGAATACAGTAGATGGCCAAAGTATCCATCCAACTGCTGGACTGGCCATGTGCAAAGATGTGGCGTCAGCAGTTATTAAAACTGCTGCTCTGGCCCCACGGGTGGCCTCCGAGCTGCCTGACGTGGGGCAGGCTGCAGCCCGAGGACCCCTGGCCCTGTCCAGCGGAGCCAGAGGAGGCTTCATCGCTCTCAACGCTCTTTTTCTGGGAATGGACGTGTTCTTCATCGTCAAAGACAGCATGAGTTTGGCCCGAGGCACTGAGACTGAACTGTCCAAGTTCATCCGTGCCCGATCGGCTCTGTGGCGCTCGGAGGTGACGTCATGGCAGAAGGTCCACAAGCTCCTGGAGAAAGGGGAACCGTCCTTCAAGAGAAAACAAGTCATTCTTATAACTGAGTTTTACCCCGAGGAGGAATACCAATGAAATGTGTATCAGTCTGCATGGTCAATATGAGAGAATACAATATATATTTTTTATTTTTATATTGTGATTCAGTGATTATCTTTTTTTATACAATTTGATTACCATTAACCCTAACCCTAAGGATGGCGAAACAATATAGATTTTTATCAGAATCAAGAATTTCATTTCATTTTATTTCATCATCTTAATAATCAATCAATCAATCAATCAATCAAACAATATTTATAAGGCGCTTTTCATACAAAATTGTAACACAAAGCGCCTAATAATAAATAGTCATAAATAAATAATAATAATTCATTTTATTTAAAAGCCCCTTTCAGAACACCCAAGGACACTGCACAAGGTTAAAAACAAATAAAACAAATAAAAAGCACAAACAAATAATACAATAAAACATTTGGCGGCACAGGTTCGATCCCCGGGTCGCCCGAGCCTCTCTGTGTGGAGTTTGCATGTTCTCCCTGTGTCTGGGTGGGTTTCCTCCGGGCACTCCGGTTTCCCCCATCAACCCAAAACATGCACCAGGTCAAATCCTCCAGCTGAGGTCCTGACCAAACCGAAGCAAAGAAGAGTCTGGATGTATCCGCTTTATCCGATATTCAGGTCGTGGGGGCAACAGTTCAAGCAGATCTGTCGCCCAGATCTCAATGCACCAGCCCCCATAAATCCTCCTGTGGGTGGTGGGTCCAGGGGATGACACAACCGGCCTTGATGTAACTCTCCTAACATGGGGCCACACAGGGGCTCTCTACCAGTGTACACCGACACTGGGGGTGAGGACCTGTTTTAGTCCTGATTTAGACCTGGTTTAGTTCTGGTTCAGACCTGGTTTAGTCCTGGTTCAGACCTGGTTTAGTCCTGGTTCAGACCTGATGTAGTCCTGGTTTAGTCCTGGTTCAGACCTGGTTTAGTCCTGGTTCAGACCTGGTTTAGTCCTGGTTCAGACCTGATGTACTCCTGGTTTAGTCCTGGTTCAGACCTGGTTTAGTCCTGGTTCAGACCTGATGTAGTCCTGGTTTAGTCTTGGTTCAGACCTGATGTAGTCCTGGTTTAGTCCTGGTTCAATCCTGATTTAGTCCTGGGGTTTAGTCCTGGTTTAGTCCTGGTTCAGACCTGATGTAGTCCTGGTTTAGTCCTGGTTCAGACCTGATGTAGTCCTGGTTTAGTCCTGGTTCAGACCTGGTTTAGTCCTGGTTCAGACCTGATGTAGTCCTGGTTTAGTCCTGGTTCAGACCTGGTTTAGTCCTGGTTCAGACCTGATGTAGTCCTGGTTTAGTCCTGGTTCAGACCTGGTTTAGTCCTGGTTCAGACCTGATGTAGTCCTGGTTTAGTCCTGGTTCAGACCTGATGTAGTCCTGGTTTAGACCTGGTTTAGTCCTGGTTTAGTCCTAAATTGTGGGCCGGTCTCTAAGTTAAAAAAAAAAGAAGGGCATCGGCCCCTAGGACTGTCGGCCCACCGGGAAAATGCCCGGTGTGCCCAATTACCAGTCCAGGCCTGGGGTGAGGTGAGGTTGAGGAGGTGAGGAAGTGTCTTGCCCAAGGACACAACAGCAGCATTCTTCTGTGGGAGCTGGAAATCAATCATCAATCTGGGAAGCACCAAATTGTTACATATTTCAGGTAAGAGAAATGATATATTTTGTTGTGAATGTTACGAGAGGAAAAGTCTTCTGCATTTGAGGGACACGTGCTACAAATGAGCAGCTGTGGTTCCATCGTCTCTAGTTTGGATGGAGGTTTTTCACGCTCTGTGCTCCAGTTCCAGTCCCTTCTGGATTCGAATAGAATGTAGAATGTACAAAGGACTGGCTGGTCAGGCTTGTGTAGTCCAGATAACACGCATCAGAGGAGAGCACAAACCATGTTTTCAGAAAAGAACCAAGAGCTAAAGGACTTTTGAAGACAGGGAAGAGCACAATTAGGATCTACATTTTATTTCTGTGGCCCAAAAGATCAGTGCACTTCATAGTTTGGATTACACAGGCCAGGTGAATCATTTCTTCGAATCAAAACAAGATCGTCACCAAACCATGGACTGGAGCTTGCTTTTTATGCACACTCACTTGTGAAGAACACAGTCTGTTGAGTGTTAATATTCTATCAGTCAGATTGTTGACAGTGGACAGCAGTGGTTGTTGATAATATTCCGTTCACAGGCGCTTTGACATTTTTACTGACAATTATTTGTAAATATGAAATTGCATGTCAAGGTTCTCCAGGTCTGTTTGTGATGAGGAAACATTACAACATATATCAGGAAATATGATAATGGGCCCTTTAATGTAAATAAAAATACATTTATAGAATGTTGATACATTTATTTAACAATGACAAAATATACAAAAACAATCTGCATCCACAGTTTTTAAAGTGCATTTTAAACCCCTTATACTTTATTTTGCTTCCTGCAGTTTACTAAGACAGTGTAGGCTATAGCAGTCAATAAAAATACAAATACTAAATACAATCCCACTTAAACTCAGATTTTGTAGACAGCCCTGTGTCTCCAAAATCAGGCGGCATCACACCATTCTATAGGCCAATACTATTTATTTATTTATTTATTTATTTGTGTCACACCAAGATACTTGAATTCTGTGACCAATTGTAATTCCTCTCCTCTCAAAAATACTCCGGAGGTTTTTATTTAATACAGCTGGGGAGCAGGTCAAATGAATATTGTTCAACATCGTCTTGGGTCTAGTCAGTAAAATATTGGCCCAGTTCTACATTTAGGAATTTACCACATTTTACCCAGTTGTTGGCTTCACTACGATGACATTCAAAGTAAACATGAAAGTGCAGTGCTGCTCATGTTTGGTCTTTGGTAGGATGGGAGTGCACGTGTGAGAGGAGTATAGAATTAAAGGCAGGTACAGCTTATTTTTGACTTCTAGGAGAGCAAGAGTGAAAGTCAAGCTCATCTAAACATATGAGTGTTTGGTCTGTGCTTTTATGAGCTCACGGCTCAGTTTGCAGAGCTGAAAAGCAGTTAGAGCTGGAATGACCTGCAGCTTTTGTACTTGAAAACTGAAAATATGCAAGAAGAATATAATGCAAGGTAAAGGTGGAAGGTGAATCTCATATTCTTGTAATGATGAATGATTATTTTTTAACTATTTATTCTTCTATTTATTATTATTCCTATTGTTATTGTTGTTTTAATCAGATCTTCTCAGTCTTTATGAAGTTTAAAGCTCCTGTTTTACACAGAACTCTTGTGAGCTTTTAGTCGTGTTATAATGCTGTCCTCAAAAACATACCTGGAGTTCTGCTTTGTTTCATTCACACATTTGTGTGAATTTATTCATCATTATTTATTTATTCATCATCTCTCTACATCTTCAAAGCTCAAATTGTTCTGTTTCAGTTGTGATTTCCTGAAGAAGAAGAAGAAGAAGAAGAAGAAGAAGAAGAAGAAGAAGAAGAAGAAGAAGAAGAAGAAGAAGAAGGAAAGAAAGAAAGAAAGAAAGAAAGAAAGAAAGAAAGAAAGAAAGAAAGAAAGAAAGAAAGAAAGAAAGAAAGAAAGAAAGAAAGAAAGAAAGAAAGCTCGTCTTTCAGGCGCCCGGGGACCATCTCCATGATCTTCTTGCTCGGTTTGGTCAGGACCTCAGGAGGATTTTACCTGGAGCATGTTTTGTGTTGGGCTGCAGTGGTAGTTTTACCTTTTACCTTTAGTGCAGAAGAGACGACAGTTCCAGGGCTAAAACTATCCATTCTAGTGAAAATGTATGAAGTATAAAAACATTACCTGCATTACAACATGACATCACAAGGTGGAAGAGAGTGTGTTCAGTTTGAGAGAAGAACTCAGCCTAAATTTGCAGGATTTATAATGTTTCCTCATTACAAACAGGCCTGTTTGTAATGAGGAAACAACATTATAACAGAGATGAGGAAATAGTGTAATATGTGACTGAAAACCTGTTCTCTCTGGCATTTACTACTATAGACAGCATATTTTGGCGTTTTACTGTACTTTTCCTATATATTATGTTATCTATAAACATTCTGTAGTTTTAATGTGCTATATAATATAAATACACTTGAATTGAACATAAGAAAAGATTTGGCTCTCAGACTGTACAATGAACAGCGCGGCCTGCACATGTCACTTGTAGTAATCACTACTGTAACATAATTTTACTGTTACAATCCAGTCATTTACCTATTTATTTATTGAATCGGTCCATATGATGCTCTGTAGATAATAATAATAATAATCCATAGTTATAGCCACTTATTGTACAAATACTAATAGCCTCAAGTCACTTAACCTGCTGTTTATTCTTATACATATGAGGCACTGTACATAACCATAGTCATAACCACTCACTGGGCAAAGTTTTGTAGCCTTATAGCTTTACTCTGCTGACATAGGGTTGTGTTTTTGTCTAACTGCAAATCAATAGTATAATTTATCTTCATCTTTATTCCGACTGCAGACAGAAAGAATAGAAATAGGAATATGTTATGGTTAAGGAACTTCCTCCCATCATATCAATTAATGTAAAGATTTCAAGATAAATGCAATTTTTTGCAATAATGTTCTCACAACAACTAATTAAAATGTTGCAACAGTAGACTGTCTGCAATATTACAAAACAAAAACAAATATATTTAAGAAGACTCCCACTCACTGTCTCACTCTTGATTCACTTTTATTACAACAATGTTTCAGTTACTCTGACTGTACAGCGTGCAGTGTACAGCGTGTTGTGCTTCTGTGCTGCATGACACCGATGACACTGATAATATATAATACACCTCTGAGTCCCCATGTTAACATTTTGGTCCAGGTCAAAGGAACCCAAACTTTGTACTAATAAACGTGAACCAAGAGTGAGGTAGTGTGCATGAGTCTTCTTACAAATGACTAGAACTAGAAAAAACAAACATGTGTGTCCAAGTAATTTCTATTGTGGATCAATAACATTTGTCTAATCTATACACCATCTAAATTTGCCCATCTATACACCTGTCAATCATGCCCATCTATACTTGGGGAACAGTGAACAGTGACTCACATATGTGTAAAGTATTGGAGAAGTGTTTATTCTGGATCTCAGGCGACCTAACTCCCAGTCTCACAAGTATCCTCCAAGATGTCCTAATAGTAACAAACCATAAACAGGGACAAACTTTGTTTGAGGCAGAAGACACTCCTGAGGCTCCTGTAAATAATCCCTTAAGCACTTGGAAACAACACTGTTGCTGATTTCTTCAATTTGGAGATTAAAGTACCTTTGTTTGGTAAAGTACAGATTTGTGATTGGCCACACGGTCTGTGGATATTTCAAAGTACTTTTAATGCAAAATTTACTCTTGTGAGTTTTTAGTCCTGCTACTTTATCACTTTTCTGGTGGAGTGTCAACTAGATGCTTCTTTCAATAGAGATGTTATTTCTTTGCCTGGAATGTGCCACAATATTGTTGTTATCAGTGTGCGTGACAGAAATGCTAAAGAGCTCAGCTTGTATTGATAATAAAGATTTCTAAACTAACAAAACAAAAAATAAGTAGCAGAAAACTATTGTTACCATTGATTTCAGTCGTCATCATTCATATTAGTTTAAATCCGTTTTGAAGGGCGAATTACGTGTGTTGTAAACGAGAGTGGCCACTTGAGGGCGCACTATAGCAACTCTTGGCCTTGTCTATGGTGAAACTTCTTGCTATAAAAATCTTACTTCTTAATTTTAAAAACTACATCCAAATCAACTCTACTGTAAAAGATATACATATATAAATAAACTGTGGGAAAGTGACTGAAACATGACTTTTGGTGGTCCTTTATTTACGTTGATTCTGACGGTAGAACGCTCAGGTGTCCCGTCCCAACATGGCGGACGCTCAGGTGTCCCGTCCCAACATGGCGGCCGCTCAGGTGTCCCGTCCCAACATGGCGGCCGCTCAGTCAGAACGCGCAGCACAAACTGAACAATAACGCGGCTTTTATGACTTCTATGTTCACGACACTGTAGGAGGCGTCTCCTCACGGGTGTGTCAGAAGTTGTCGAACCAGCTGATGATGTGGAGAAAACGAAACTATAGACGCGTTACTTACCTGCACTCCGGATTAGAGGCTTTATCTCACAAATGTTTTTGGACAATCTGCTCTTCAAACCTCTTTAATGCACAATGGAAGAAGCGACAAGAGGCGAACTACCGCAAGAGGAGGAAACATCCACGAGGTAAACAAAGCACTTCCTAAGTTTCTAAATTGTTGTAAAAGCGTATATGTATAGTGTATTCCCGGTGGATCACATCACAAGGTGCTAGGAAGCCAAAAACTAGTAGGCAAATAGTTTTTATATCGATCAAAATTAGGGATATATATAATCGAATGTATATGAAGGGTAGGTGGTAGGCTACATTTAAGATGATGAACATTTTTGATGTACTATTTACGTAACAAACAAAAAAAATTACAAAAAAAATGAACGTGGGCTACACAACGTCTCAAATCGGAACACCCGTGCTCCTCTGGCGACATCTGCTGGACACCTCGGCAAACAACATTGGAAGTCAACATAATGTCAGTACAGTGGTACCTCACCTTACGAAATTAATTCGTTCCAGAAGTGGTTTCGTAACGTGAAAAATTCGTAAGTTGAGTAGCTATTTCAATGGAAAAAGCCTGATTCGTTCCAAGGCCCCGATCCAAGTTTTTTTTTTATAGTGTAACTTTTTTTTATAGTGTAACACTGTGTTCTGGGTCCTGATTGGCTAAGAGACTAGACCAGGACTAAACGTGAACTAAACCAGGTCTAAACAAGGTCTATACCTGGACTGGACCAGGACTAAACCTGGACTAAACCAGGACTAGACCAGGTGGATTAAAGCGCCGCGTGCGGGTCTATTTCCTGGTTTCTCACGAGTCACAGCTGAGGCGAGCAGCGAGGAGGGGACCGCACGCAGTCCGAGCGCATGAACGAACGCAGGTAAGAGCCACGGTGGTTTAGACCTGGTTTAGACCTGGTTTAGACCTGGTTTAGACCTGGTTTAGACCTGGTTTAGACCTGGTTTAATCCTGTTTTAGAGGAGGCACGGTTTGAGCACGGGTCTCGTGCTCGCACCCCACGCCGGGTCATGCTGCGCTATCACACATGTGTCCGCGCACACACACCGCCCTCCCCCTTCCCCCCCCACGCTTCACTGTTAATAATTTTGTTGAAAATCTATGAAAGCTTGAGTGTTTAAACGAGAGACAAATGTGAGAAAAGTTTAAATCCAGTCTGAGAAAAGCGTATAATGTGTGTATCTGAGCGCATTATTTGAATTTTTGAGATTTCGCGTTTCATAACTTGAATTTTCTTTCGTATCTAGAGACCAAAATTTACCGTGAGGGCGTTTCGTAACTTGGAATTTTCGTTTGTTGGGTCTTTCGTAAGGTGAGGTACCACTGTATTTTTATTTAGTTAAGTATTTATTAATTGTAAAATAATATAACCTACTCACATTTCATAAAGGTAGACTTGGTGCACTGGCCGCTTACAGATAAAGACACATAACAACCCTAACCCATGTAAAAGTTTAGAAAAAATGTATAGTTTTGATGTTTGATGTTAAAAAAGACTCGTTAAACATGATTTCAACAAAATAAAGGTATTTTCTCATATTTGTTTCTGTCAAATGATCATCTCTGTGTACATTAGAGGACTTTTGCCCCAATGTGATCTCATCATTTCCAACCAGGAAGTAACTTTTTAAACCTAAAAAATGCCAAACTCAGAAAAAAAATTGAATTTTATTTTTATGATTTTATCTGTGTTTTAGTAAAATGAATAGTCTCCTAGGCACTTTAAAGGGTCTCTTTTCCCCTGTTTGGGAAACCCAGCCTTATAAAACTTATCAACAAAAACAGATAGTAATAGTAAGTAAGTAAGTAAGTACAGATACTTAAGCAGAAGTAAAAAATATCATGTGAAAAAAATAACTATTAAAGCACCCGTTTAAAAATGTAAAAGTATTTCACATAGAATTTGAGATCTAATACAGGTCCAAATGTAGTGATTTTAATAAAGACTTTTTTTCAGTTTTTATTTTTTGTATATTTATATTTGCTCAAACTATGACCTTGATTAAAAAAAATTCAGCCTTTTCAACAATTCTCATATGATTTAAAAAAAAAAAAACAACTTTCACTTTTCAGACTTGTTCAAAAATGTGGTGGAGTAGAAAGTACAGATACCTGCTGTAGTGAAATAAAAGTAAAAAGCATTCTGAGTTAAACATATAATCCAGAAGGCTCCTGTCAACATAAGAGATAAGCAATATACTCGACAAACTTGTGACAAAGTGAATGATTCATGCTGTTTACATTCTGTGTGGACAACAGTAGCTCAGCAGGTACATACTCTGCATATCTGCTGCCATTGTGTCCATGAGCACGACACCTCGCCTTTGACCACAGTGTCTTCTTACTTCATGAACACGTGAGTGGGAATAGGGCCTAAAAAAAATAAATCTAAGTTTCCGGTTGCCGACCGACCCTGTTGATTTGCATGCGACCCAAATTATTTTATTGGACTTAATAAAATAAATTTGATACTCAAATTAATTTTACAAGCTTCGGTTAAAAAAGAAAGAAAACTAATAGCCTACTGTATTTTTCGATTTCCGCGAGGCTACAATCGACGTAATTCACCACACCTGCGCTGCAATGTGTACGGGGGTCCTCGGGTTACGACGGTAAAAAAAAAAATTACGCGTCATTCCGTCTTACGCGGTTTAGCGTGGTAAGCGACGTAAACAAACGAGAACGGCGGAAGAATACGCTTTGTTGTGGGGCGAGTCGCTCTGGGAGTTCGAGGTGACACACACACACACACACACACACACACACACACACACGAAATGAAATAAATTTTCAAAATGTCCATATTCCCACAGGAAAAAAAAATAAATACAAAAAATAAAATAAATTCCCTACCTACCCATGTCTAGAACTGTCAACAAATCGGAAACCAACATTTATTTTTTTTAGGCCTAGGGGAATGGAGTACAATAATGTAAGAGCTGTTTTGGCCTATACTCTAGATCAGGGGTTGGCAAACTTTTTGACTCGTGGGCCACAAAGGGTTCTAAAATTGGACAGAAGGGCCGGACCAGGGGCAGGTGGATTTAGTGTTTTAATCCACCTCATAAGAGCAAAAAAAACATGGGATATGTAGAAAACGTGTGCTTTATTTCAATTAAAATTTAACAAAAGCATTACAACAAAATGTCAAGTACCACAGTATTTAGCTATTTATTGAAATGACTCTTAAAACACAGAACATTTAATTAATAAAATACAGCTTTTTTTAAATTACCAACAGTTACTATTTTAAAGCACTGAAAATTCTGTTCTCCTTCAGGTTCTTATGTTCTTTCGTTGACTGCTTGTTAGCATAGTTAGCATGGTTTGTGGCAAAGTGACGGCTGATATTATTTTCTTTAAAAACCGCTACAGTCTCTTGGCATATCAGGCATACAGCAGCTGAGAAGTATTCGGTGAAAAAATATTTACTTGTCCACTCCTTATTAAACACTCGACATTCTCTGTCCACTTTTCTTTTCTTAGCACAAACGTGGAGCAAAACGCCGCACCTCAACAAAAGTCAATGTATGTAGTGCGTCAGTACGACGGCGTATAAGGGCCACACGAAGAAAAAAAAATAATGCTACTACGAGATTAAAGTCGTAATATTTCAAGAGAAAAAAATGCTACTACGAGATTAAAATCGTAATTTACGAGATTAAAATCGTAATTTATGAGATTAAAATCGTAATTTACGAGATTAAAATCGTAATTTACGAGAATAAAATCGTAATATTACGAGATTAAAGTCGTAATATTTCGAGAATAAAGTCGTAATATTTTGAGAAGAAGAAAAAAATAATGCTACTACGAGATTAAAGTCGTAATATTACAATTTTAATCTTGTAGTAGCATTATTTTTTTTCTTCTTGAAATATTACGACTTTAATCTCGTAATATTACGACTTTAATCTCGTAGTAGCATTTTTTTTTCTCGAAATATTACGACTTTAATCTCGTAGTAGCATTTTTTTTTTCTTCATGTGGCCCTTATACGCCGTCGTACGTCAGCTATTGGAAAACGCCAGAATTGCAGGGAAATTAAAACATTAAAACATTAACAAGGTTTATTAATATAATTTCTTCAAGTTAGGCGGGTCGGATTAAAAAGCTTAACGGGCCGCATATGGCCCCCGGGCCGTAGTTTGCCCATGCTTGCTCTAGATACTTTCTTTTTCAAGGTCCCACATAATGCTATTTTCTGATCTATGTCATAATGTTGTTTTCTCATCACAAACAGACCTGGAGTTGTGTTTTGTTTCAGTCACACACACATGTTTAACACACAAACCCTGTATATTTAGGGTTCTGAGTTCTTCTTCCAAACAGAAAACATGCTGTTCCACCTTGTGATGTCATGTGGTAATACAGGAAATGTTGCGGCCCACCTCTGTAGACCTCTGAGGGATGTAGATCTGGAGAATAATAAGTGACATTCAACATTCAAGATTTATTGTCATACGCACAGTAAAGAAACACGTTTCCCTGAACAGTGAAATTCTTACTTTGCTGCCCACCCTGGATGCCAAGAGCAAAACAATTAAAATAGATAAATAAGATAAAGAGAAGCATGTAAAAAATATAATCAAATAGAAACAATCTTTACCGAATATACACTATGAAAAATATAGGCTAGGTGCTATGTACATATTTACAGATAATGTGCAACATTGGTTTTATGTGCAGCTGTCGGTAGTAAAAAAAACAACAAAAAAACAAAACAGGAAGTGTAGACTTGGTTGATAAAGTGCAAACAGGAAGTGTAACAGTCCTGCCTGCAACTCAACGTCAATAAAACTGTAGCAATTTTCTTTACCAAATCCTCTAATCCCATAACCCATCATGACATCTTTGTACATGGACATAAACTCAAAATCGTGCAAGAATACAAATATCTCTGAGTACAAATGGACACTAAACTCACTTTCAAATCTCAGGTCAATAAAGTCTGCAACAAAATTAAATTCCATCTCTCCAACTTCCGTTTCATAAGAGCACAGCTCTCACTCAACGCCGCCACAGTCTATATGCAACACAAACAACACCCTCACACCACTGCAATCATTATACAAAAGAACAATAAAAACACTTTACAAGAAACGAATCCAATATCATCACTGTGAAATATTACACAAACTCAAATGACTGAACTGGGACAATATGATCAAATACACAAACCTTCTGTTTAAAATTATACATGGTCTCTCTTCACCCGACACTTTCACAGTTCATTACAATAAGATCATCCTCAAGCCGGGTAACCAGGGGGGCAGTTAGAGTAACCAGGGGGGCAGTTAGAGTAACAGGGGGGCAGTTAGAGGGGACTGCATAATCCCACTCAGGAAAAGCACCTTTGGACAGTCCTCTTTCATCACTGCAGCACATCAATGGAACAATCCTCCCAAACATCAGACTCACCATCAGATCACACTTTTAAGACTCTTTTAAAAAAGTGGCTAATTGAAAATCAGCACTGCACACATTAATTTCCTTTTTGTTCTATCCTGTTTGTTGTGTTACTGAGGGGGTCAGATGTGTGTGTGTTCTGTGTGTATGTGTTGTATGTATTGTTAATGTTTTAAGTGTGCATGACTGTCACTATGAGTGAGCCTGAAAACATGTAAATAGTGTAAATAATTGTGTATGTACATTGTTTTAACCTGTTTTTTTCTTAGATTGACAATCTAACATCTGTCCAGGGACTGCAGATGAAAACTAGCCTCTTGGATAAATCTGGTGCATTTACAGGAATGTTCATTAATGCAGGACTCTCAAGTTTTGAAGTTCGGTCGGAGTGAGATTCACTACACCCTTCGTGGTGTAGTGAATCATTTTAGCCCTTTTTTGTATGTGTGAAGCGATTTATTTATTTATTTATTTATTTATTTATTTTTTTTACTATTTGACTCAAACCTGAATTGAATTAGATGCATATCTGAGTGATATGAACACAGGGAAAATAAATAATTATCAGCAATTTATTTTTAATACAAAATAACAAAATGAACACAATAAAAGAAATATCTGTCCTGCTTAACTTAATACTGTATAAATGAATATAAACAGGGATGAAAGTGAGCAGGAATGGAAAAAGCTGAGAGTCACTGAAAAGCTAGGGGGGTCCGGGGGCATGCCCCCCTGAAAAATTTTTGAACTGTAGATGCTCTGAGATGCTCTGGGGTCATTTCAGCCACTTTGCACTAACTTCTCACAAAATGTGACTTGCACTGGATGGACTCAGTTCGGGATGTGTAGTCTGGACAGGAGCTGCTGACAGCCAGACTCGAGCACATTTCTAAATGATCATCAGTCATGGTGGAACAGGACTTAATGATCTTCATGTGGGAAAAGGCTGACTCACATAAATAAGTTTTCATAAATCTATCTCCATTTTATCTGATAAATGTTAATTTCAATCTTATAATAAGCTAAGCAAACTGCACTGCACTTAAACACTCTGCCCCTACCTGGAGTCACATTCTCTTACTGGTTTTGCAGTGGTATTTACCTCGCGTAGCGTACACAGGCTCCTCCTGTGTGAAAAGGAGGACGTGAAGTGAAGGTACACGCTGTAGCAAACATGCTGCGCGCGCCGCTGCTCCAGTCGAGCGCGCAGGCTGCAGTGCGAAGCTCCGCGCGGCCCCGCACACCGGTAAAAGTTTATTGCTAACGGCAGCGGCTGTAATGAAATATGATTGCACTCATCTCGAGACCAAGACCGGTGTCGTAGTATTCGACACCAGTCGACTGGTAGATCAACGTATTGGGCCCCTGTTTTAGACACTTATTTTTGATTCACACGGTAATACGGGACAAAGTGCGTCCCTTTTCAGCTCAATACGGGACGCGGAATTTTGTTTCTGAATACGGGACGATTCCGTTTTTCAAGGGACGGTTGGCAACCCTAGGTGCGAGTGTCAATTTTTTCCGAGGAGCGGGAGGGGGGGGCTGTGAGTGAGTTTTTTTTGCGCTGAAAACGGCACGGTGCATAACTAACTCTTCTGAGCCACACAGACCGATTTTCTGGGCACAGAAGCGCTGTGCGCTGCGCTTGAATTGCGTAACTAAATTTCAGCGTGAGAAATGCCATGTGTGGCGTGTGAGCGTGTGAACACGTTGAATTGCGTGTGTCACACTCTCAAAGCGTGAGACTTGAGAGCCCTGATTAATGTACACTGTCCCTGTCAAATAAATAAATAAAATAAAAATAAATAAACACGGTTGCTATAGTACAAACAGGAATGTAAACATTGGAGCAGTTACATGTGACTGTGCAGGGGTGACTGCAATGTTCTTAAAAGAAAGTCCGCTTTCTCTCAATCTGCCTTCTCCTATAAAGCCATCAAGGAATGGAACGGGCTTCCAGAAAATTTGAAGAACATGGCAGATTATCTCAGCTTTTCACGGGCTGTTAAAAACTGGCTTCTTGACCATCAGTCCTGCTCACACTAAAAATACCAGACGGGTATTTGGCCATCAGATGTTACCCTCGTGGGTACCATCTGATGGCCACTAGAATACCAAGATCATTAGTGTCATATTACTGTCTTGTTTACATTTATAATACCAATAAGGTACGGAGCTATCAGATGCTACCCTTGTGGGTAGCATCTGATAGCGACAACACTGTATTTATTCTGATATTTATTGCATTTTATATGTCTTGCACTTTAATACCTTGTAGTTTGCACTAGGTATCGAAATCTACTCTGAAATTTATTGCACTTTAAATGTCTCGCATTTTAATAACTTGTAGTTTGTACTAGGTATCGAAAATTGCACTATGTATTGAAAATTTTGCACGCCTGTATATTGTTTTTTGTATTGCACCTTTTATATGTAATTGTTTTTAATGTTTTTAATGTTTTTAATGTTTGTTAAGGACTACAGATGGAAATTAGCATTCTGCTAAATCTGGTGCAGCCATCTTTTTAATGTACCTGCACATTGTCCTTCAAATAAACAAGTAAATAAATGTGCAGCTGTAATCTGACAGATTATCTTAACAGTTGGTCAATAATAGTGCAAATTACTCATGTGCAAGTATCGGTCAATCAATGTCCAGGAGGGGGGGCTATTGCTCAGCAGTTCAACAGTCTGATAGCAGATGGGAAGAAAGAGTTCTTGAGTCTAGTAGTCCTGATTTTCACACTCCTGTACCTCCGGCCTGAAGGTGGGAGTGTGAATAGTCCATGTTGGGGGTGGGTGGGGTCTTTGATGATGGAGGCAGCTCTCCTCTGGACTCTGCGATGGTAGATGCTCTGCAGAGAGGGTTGAGGAGTCCTGGTGATCTTTGTGGCCGTCTTAACCACTCTCTGCAGGCGTTTGCGGTCCTTCACAGTAGTGCTGCCGTACCACACAGTGATGCAGCTGGTCAGGATGGACTCAGTGATGCAGCTGTAGAAGTTGCTGAGGATTTTGGGCGGCATGCCAAATTTCCACAGCTTCCTCAGGAAGTACAGCCGCTGTTGAGCCTTCTTCACCACCTGTGTAGTGTTGAGTGTCCAGGTGAGGTCATCACTGATGTGGACCCCCAGGTATTTAAAGGTGCTCACCCTCTCCACCTCAAGGTCCCGGATAAACAGTGGCTGATGAGGTCTCCTCTCCTTCCTCATGTCCACTATCATCTCCTTGGTCTTGTCTGTGTTGAGAGTGAGGTTGTTGTCCCCACACCATGTCACCAGACTGTCCACCTCCCTCCTGTAGGCCGCCTCATCTCCACCTGTGATACGACCTATCACAGCGGTGTCGTCAGCAAACTTCAGGATGATGTTCTCGGGGTGGGATGCGACGCAGTCGTGGGTGAACAGGGTGTAGAGGATGGGGCTGAGGACGCAGCCCTGTGGGGTACCGATGTTAGTGGTGATGCTGGCTGAAGTTCTGTTTCCAATCCTGACAGACTGGGGCCTGCCAGTCAGGAAGTCCAGGAGCCAGTCACAGAGGGCAGGGTGTAGCCCAAGTGATGTCGGTGGGGGATGACTGTGTTGAAGGCGGAGCTGTAGTCAATAAAGAGTATCCTGACATAGGAGTCTTTATTTTCCAGGTGGGAGAGCGAGACAGGAAGGCGGCGGCGACCGCGTCAGAAGTGGACCTGTTGGGCCTGTAGACATATTGTAGGGGGTCGATAGAGTCCGGTATGCTGCTCTGAATGTGGGGCAGTACCACTCTCTCGAAACACTTCATAATGATTGAAGTGAGTGCTACTGGCCTGTAGTCATTCAGGCAGGATGGGGGTTCTTCTTGGGGAGGGGGATGACGGTGGTGGTTTTGTAGCAGGTGGGGACAGTGCGATGGCTGAGGGAGAGGTTGAAAATGAAGGTGAAGATGTCGGTCAGCTCATTTGCACATGCTCTGAGGGTAAATTACTCCCACAAATACCGTCTGGACCTGGGGCTTTGCGGGGGTTGGTCCTCCTCAGGGCTTTGTGTACCTGGGCTGATGTGACCTGACCTGTATAGTGGGTACGATGTTCTCACCACAAGTGCTGATATACCCACTACATAGTCAGCATAGTCATCTACACTGACAGAGGAGTCCTCCCTAGTAGCTGCGGCTCTAAACATTTCCCAGTACGTGGCGGCAAAACAGTCCTGCAGAGTGCTCTCAACCTGGTGTCCAAAGTTGAACCTGTCTGGTGACAGAGTCTGACTGTTTGAGTCTTTGTCTGTAGGCCGGGAACATGAACAGAGAGATATGGTCTGAGTCTCCAAAGGGGTGGGGTGCTGCCCTGAGTACACCCCTTACATTACTGTAGACATGCTCCAGAGTGTTCTTGCCACGGGTGGGGATGTTAACATGTTGTTGGTATTTGGTGAGTACAGTCCGTAAATTGCACTGATTGAAATCACCAGCGACAATAAAAACAGCATCAGGATGAGCCGTCTCCAAATCACTGATGACGTCATAGAGCTTACTGAGAGCAGCTGTGTAGTCGGCGCGCGGGTGAATGTAAAGAGCGACCAGAAACATGCATGTGAATTCCCGGGGTAGATAAAAGGGACGGCATCTTGGCAGTAAAAGCTCCAGATCTGGTGAACAGTGCTTATAAACAGTCCGTACATCTCTACACCACAAGTTGTTAACACAAATACACACACCACCCTCTGCTGTTTTACCGGAGGCTCCAGTTCGATCCCCCCGTGCAGTGAATGCGTCTCTAGCTGAACAGTGGAGTCCGGGACATGTTCCGAAAGCCAGGTCTCGCAGAAGATATACGCGCATTCCCTCTGCGATGTAATCCTGGTTCGTAACTCGTCCAGTTTGTTTTCCAGAGGCCACACGTTCGCTAAAAGGAGGCTAGGTAGCGGTGGTTGGCTTTAGCCTAGCATGGATCCCGCCTCTCTTGCCTCGCTTGCGACGCCGTCTGCGGCGCACCTTCCTCGGGTCCGCGTGCTCACTCGAGGTCGGTGCTTCGGGGCCTTCCTGGGGGTGACGGCGAACAAAGGGCTCCACTAAAAAAGCTAAAAAATCGGCCACCTTAGTAGAGCTAGCAAATAACACGTCCGCTGCAGGGGGCGCCATGCCTACCATGCTAGTGACATTCTAGTCTTGTCTCTCTCACAGGGAGGCAGTAATCTTAATAAAAATTATTGGTAACACTTTATAATAACGGTCGCTTATAAAGCATTAGTAAAGCATTAGTAACACTTAGTAAATAATGAACTAATTATTACTAAATATTTAACAAAACATTTACAAATATTTGTTAATGAGTAAGAAATATATTAACAAATATTTGTTAATGTGTAACAAATATTTAGTTAATAATGAACTAATTATTTAGCAAAACATTTACAAATATGAATTAATTATTACTAACTATTTAACAAAACATTTACAAATATTTGTTAATGAGTAAGAAATATATTATCAAATATTTGTTAATGAGTAACAAATACTTAGAAAATAATGAACTAATTATTTAACAAAACATTTACAAATATTTGTTAATGAGTAAAAAATATATTAACAAATATTTGTTAATGTGTAACAAATACTTAGTTAATAATGAACTAATTATTTAGCAAAATATTTACAAATATGAATTAATTATTACTAACTATTTAACAAAACATTTACAAATATTTGTTAATGAGTAAGAAATATATTATCAAATATTTGTTAATGAGTAACAAATACTTAGTAAATAATTAACTAATTATTTAACAAAACATTTACAAATATTTGTTAATGAGTAAGAAATATATTAAGAAATACTTATTAATGACAACCTAATTATGTTTTTGTAAATGATTATATAGCCTACAAAAGCTCACTTCAATATGTGTAACTCACTATTACCGCTTATAAATGATCTGTTCATGTCTACAAACTATTAACAAAGCTTTTTGGACCCGCTAATATAAAGTGAAAACACATCCTCATCTACAAAAGCTCAATTCAATATGTGTAACTCACTATTACCGCTTATAAATGATCTGTTCATGTCTACAAACTATTAACAAAGCTTTTTGGACCCGCTAATATAAAGTGAAAACACATCCTCAGCTACAAAAGCTCAATTCAATATGTGTAACTCACTATTACCGTTTACAAATGATCTGTGAAAACATATAAGCTTCAAACTATCCTATCACAATTACCTTTTACAAATCTTTTGTTCATGTCAACAATGTATTCATAAAATCTCAAACTTAACCATGATTATTTTGTATTTTATTACCTTATGTCATTTATTATCAGGTTGATCACAGATACAGAACAAAATATAATACAGAACAGAAATACATTAACACTGGCATTTCATTTGTATAACATGAAAACATTGTACAGTGGTACCTCACCTTACGAATGACCCAACAAACGAAAATTTCAAGTTACGAAACGCCTTCACAGTAAATTTTTGTCTGTAGATACGAAAGAAAATTCAAGTTACGAAACGCGAAATCTCAAAAATTCAAATAATGCGCACTCAGCCACATTATACGCTTTTCTCAGACTGGATTTAAACTTTTCTCACGTTTGTGTCTCATTTAAACACTCAAACTTTCATAGATTTTCAACAAACTGTATTAATAGTGAAGCGTGGGGGGAAGCGGGAGGGGGGAGAAGCCTGCGCGGACACGTGTGATAGCGCAGCATGACCCGGCGCGGGGCTGACAGCAGGTCTAGACCAAGGTCTAAACCTGGACTGGACCAGGATTAAACCTGGACTAAACCAGGAGCCGCGGTGGTCTAGACCTCCTCTAGACCTGACCACCGCGGCTCTTGCATGGCTCTCGTTCATGCGCTCAGACTGCATGCGGTCCTCCTCGCCTCAGCTGTGACTTGTGAGAAACCAGGAAATAGACCCGCGCGCGGCGCTTTAATCCACCTGGTCTAGTCCTGGTCTAGTCCTGGTTTAGTCCAGGTTTAGTCCTGGTCCAGTCCAGGTTTAGACCTTGGTCTAGACCTGCTGTCAGCTCCGCGCCGGGTCATGCTGCGCTATCACACGTGTCCGCGCAGGCTTCTCCCCCCTCCCGCTTCCCCCCACACTTCACTATTAATACATTTTGTTGAAAATCTATGAAAGTTTGAGTGTTTAAACGAGAGACAAACGTGAGAAAAGTTTAAATCCAGTCTGAGAAACCAATCAGGACACAGAACACAATGTTACACTATAAAAAAAGTTGCACTATAAAAAAAAAAAACTTGGATCGGGGCCTTGGAACGAATCAGGCTTTTTCCATTGAAATAGCTACTCAACTTACGAATTTTTCACGTTACGAAACCACTTCTGGAATGAATTAATTTCGTAAGGTGAGGTACCACTGTATTAAGAGTTAACTTTGAACATTTTGGCAATGTCATGGAAGAGGCGGCCTAGGGGTCCATTACGATGACATTTCCCTAGCCACTCCTGCCATTCGATCACTGCCAGATGATTCCGCAGCAGTTCTTCTGTGCGATTTCCCCGCAGCCTCCAAACTCTTTCTTTGTAGGTCCTCCAGGCCCTCTCTATATGTTGGGTGTGTGCTCCTGTTTGGGCATCCACAAATGAAACGCTGTGATTCACGGTAAAATGTCTATAGCCTAGCTGGGGTAGCTGTCTATAGGCACGCCACTCATCACTAATTATTGTTGATCCTCTCCTTGCATGGTGGACTATCAGAGGCACCAGGTCTCTCCTTGTTCTCCTTTCCACCAGGCGGAGAACTGGCTTTGTCCTGGTGCCTCGTTTATATACACCCAACATGCCGAACACCCACTTCTTTCTCTTCCAGGCACCAGCCACTCTGCCTCTACCATACTGAAAAACAAATGATAACCCCATGAGCAATGTACAAAAAAACATCTTCATGGAACAAAGACTGACTCTAAAAGCAATGTAAATAACCCTGTTTATACTATGCCATGTAATTGTAAGCTAATAATCACAGTAAGTGTACTTACTTTTCTCTTGTGCCGGAAAGCACTTTCATCTATTGTGATGAACTGCTTTAGTCCCCCAATGCGCTGTCCTGTTCTCCTTTTTAACTTCTCCATTGCAGCCACACAGACCTCACGGATTTTTTTGGCCATCTTTGTCAGCGATTTGGAACTTCCCGTGATGCCATCTTCCATCATGTCAACCTGACGTAGCTGAAGTCCTTGACAGAACCTTAAAATTTTTAAAAAATAATGAAAAACAGAAGCAGCAGGACATGTGCAATAGCCAGTTTAACCTCCTGAGACCCGGCCCATTATTTTGTGTCCTTTATAGTGGACATTGAATTAACCAGTCTTTTAAGTGTTTAGAGATACACTCTAGTTTGTGGCTACACTATGATAAATACATACATAAATAAATAAACCAGGTCTCAACTAGGACTAAACCAGGACTAAATCAGGAATAAACCGAGACAAAATAGGACTAAACCAGGAGAAAATCAGGACTAAGCCAGGTCTAAGTCAGGTCTAAACCAGGACTAAACCAGGTCTGAACCAAATTTGATTCAGGTTTAAACCACGTCTAAACCAGGAATAAACCAGGTCTAAACTAGATCTAAACCAGGAATAAACCAGGTCTAAACCAGATCTAAACCAGATCTAAACCAGGACTAAACCAGGACTAAACCAGGTCTAAACCAGGTCTAAACCAGGACTAAACCAGGACTAAACCAGGTCTAAACCAGGTCTAAACCAGATCAATACATAAATAACAATATAATAAATAAATAAATAAGAAATTAAGATGTTGGTCATCAAAAAAACGTGTTTGATTTAACACTATTACAGTCCATTACAGAGGACACGTTACAACATTATGAATAAAAATAAAATTAACAAAATGTAAATGCTAAAGTGTTCATTTACCTCCAAATGGAAAAAAAAAAAAAAGAAATACACCTTTTTCTTTGGGTCCCAGGAGGATATGAAGGCTCCATAGCTTTTTATCTATATTGTACCTCAAGGAGAACTCACATGAGGCAGCAACACATTTAATTGTTTTATTTTGTAAATAGCTCTTAGGTACTAAACCTGCTACTTTTATAATGAATTGATCACTTATACAATAATACTAATACACTTCAGTAGTCATTGAACTCCAAGTCAAAAATATATCACATAACCATATAACAACCCTAAACAAGCCATTGTTGGTGTGTGGAACATGATCGATGTTACCATTAGGGTCATTCATAAGTCAAATGGAGGTTCTCAAAAATCCAAGTAGTTTTTTTTTCTGTTCTAAATTATTAAACCATGACCTCTTTCCTTTTTCTCCATTTTGTTATACATTGTTAAAGGAAAAGTTTGGTATTCAGTCTACTTCAGATTTGCTGCGTATGTGCACTGTCAGTTGGTGGGAAACACCGATATGTTCTCATTTGATGCATGTTATTTTTTTTTAGATGTAGGCCTATGTTATTTGCTACATAATAATGTCACAAATGTCCAAGTTTATCTCTCATAAATTTGTTAATTTTTCCTCGAAATATTACCTCCCTCTCTATATTGCCCTAATATGCCATCATACCATTCACATCTGGAAAAAAAATAAAAAATCCAAAAAAGGAGACGAAAAGAAACTTACCTGTACACAAACTTCAGCCAGTTGAACAGGGTGATTTTAGAGCGGCTAAAAATGGACCTGTCCCTGATGGACTTCTTCACTTTTCTGTGGTGCCTTTGACACCTCCTGTAAGGAAAAAGTGTTGGAGAGTCAAAGACATATGAAAACCACAATGGCTCATCCCATTCCCTTGCAAAACAATTTGCCTTAACTTAACCTTAACATGACTTACCATTCAAAGCAGTCGTTGCAATCGCTCCTTCTCATCTTCATTCTATGTCCACATTTATTGCATTTCATCTTCTTAGCAAGAATTTTTTTCTTCTGCAACCATTTAATCAGCCGCAAATGTCTTTTCTCTGTTTTCTTTCCCTCTGTAAGCTCTTTCAGTTTTCTAGCTAAGTGAGTCATGTTTTCTTACGATCTCTTATGTGTGCCCGCCAGAATCGCCCGCCAAATCAATTTGATCCTAGTCCCGACAGAAATAGCCAATGAACGGAGATATTACGACAGGCATGGTCCCTCCCACTACATCATCGTACCTAAAAATATAAATAATGTTATCTATCATTAATTCAGGACTCGTGTTTTAAAAACAATTTGATCATATTATTTTTGCATTGTTATTACGTCTGAATAAATAATTATAATCATAGGCATAATATATTATACTATTAGATGAGATCACTCTGATTGGTTGTTTCAGAAGCGTGACTTTGGCAGTGCGGGAGAGATTGGCAGTAGCGCCAGAATGTGTTAGTCTACTTTCGCTATGGCTGCGCGTAGACGCGTAGGACGCGGCGACAGCGCAAACTTATCGCAAATGATCTTGGGGCCGCTGAAGATTCCGCAGCTCCCGACACTCTGCCAGAACCAGAGAGCTTTTTGGAGGAAAGGTTGAGTAAAGAGGACAGTGGCTGTAGCACAGGTAAGCATTTTCATCTGTGTGGATATTTGTATTATGCAACCTGTTAAATATAACAGGGCTCTGAGCGGGGTCGTGCGTGAGACTGCGTAATTTTCGAGGAAGGGGGGGGGGGGGTTGCGAGTGAACAATTTTTCCCAAGGAGTGGGGGTGTGAGTGACTTTTTTCGCTAAAACGCGCGGTGCCTGCATTATCTAACCGATTTTCTGGGCACAAAAGCGCTGTGCGCTGCGCTTGAATTGCGTAACTAAATTTGCGTGAGAAATACCACCTGTGGTGTGTGAGCGTGTGAACACGTCGAATTGCGTGTGTCACACTCTCAAAGCGTGAGACTTGAGTTGTACACGATCTTACATCGCCATAATTCAGTCATTCAATGTATAATGTGAAAGCCTGAGTATGTTACGGTGCTCTCATATTTAGTACCGTACATTACACCTTTTAATGTGGCCCAAAGGAAGGGTTATTTGGTCATTTAGCTGCGTCATTCAACCAACTAGCCAAAAGTTCGCTAGCTAGCCGATTGGTTTAGCTTTTTGTTGGGTCGGCATGTCATTTAATCGTTCTGGTAAGGCGTGCTTTAAAATCCAACTCAGGCCCCGTTTACACGTGCTAGGTATTTTGAGAAACTAATATTTCTCTCCCTCCGTTTTCCAACATAAGCCCCGTTTACACGTACACTGGTATTTTTAAAAACAGAGACCGGAGATTTCCAAAATCCCCACTTTTGAGTTTTTAGAAAGAATCGTTTTCAGAGCAAAAATCTCCGTTTGTGTGGAAACAAAACTGGTATGTTACGTGACTTTCACCCGCGGGAACCTGGGTTAAAATCCCCACCAGCAATGAGCAAGCCAGTGTGGGTCCTTGGGCAAGACCCTTCACGGTACTGCCCTCCCCGGGGGAAATGCAGAAGTGAATTTCTCCCGTGTGTGCGATCAATAAAATCTAAAATCTGAAAATCATAAATCAATATTATAACCATCTGATTTTATCAGCAGCAATGTTAATGTCTGCTGATATTAACTAAGTACAGTGGTACCTCACGTTACAAAAGACCCTACAAACGAAAAATCCAAGTTACGAAACACCTTCACGTTAAATTTTGGTCTCTAAATACGAAAGAAAATTCAAGTTATGAAACGCGAAAAATCAAATAATGCGTGCTCAGATGCGCGCCCTGCAACGTAATTACACTATATCAACACACACGAGGTTAGGTTCCAGAAATAACCCGCAACGAGAAATCCCTGAAGTAGGACAACTTTATATTTTACAATTATTCTACATATTTTAAGGCTCTAAATGCCTCACCGCACACATTATACGCTTTTCTCAGACTGGAATGAACCTTTAATCACATTTCTCTCTCGTTTAAACACTCAAACTTTCATAGATTTTTCAACAAAATGTATTAAATAATGAAGCGTGGGGGGAGACACGACTCCGGAGCACTGCGCGAGGAGCACCTCACCGCGCGGCGCGCAAGGAGCACCGCTAGTCCTGGTCTGCACGACCGGCACCGGGTCTGCAAGCACAAGATAGAACCACGGCGCCCGGACCATGTCCTCTGGAGCCCGAGCAACAAACCAGCCGCACGAAACCAGCAAAGAGCACGTGGTGGTTTAATCCTGGTTTAGTCCAGGTCTAGACCTGGTCCAGTCCTGGTTTAGTCCAGGTCCAGTCCAGGTTTAGACCTGGTTTAGTTTTGGTCTAGACCTGATTTATTCCACGTTTAGTCCTGGTTTAGTCTCTTAGCCAATCAGGACGCAGAACACAATGTTACACTATAAAAAAAAGTTACACTATATAAAAAAAAAACTTGGAACGGATCAGGCCTTTTCCATTGAAATAGCTACTCAACTTACGAAAAATTCACGTTACGAAACCACTTCTGGAGCGAATTAATTTCGTAAGGTGAGGTACCACTGTACTGGTAGGCTATCAGAGTGTTATTACCATATTTGAAAATCCAAAAAATATTTTCACTGAATATATATATATAATATATCATTCAGTGATGGAGAAACTGGAGGCAAGTTTTTTTTTTTAAAAAGGGTTAAAGACATACCCTATGTACAGTTTTAAGGAATACTATTGACATGTTCTCCCCTTCTTTGTCTGTCATGCAGCGACAGCCCCAACTGCGATGAAACAGCTTGAAGAGGTTAAAAAAAGAGAGACCTTTCTAAAAAGAAAACTAGATGAGCTGACAGCAGAAAGGGACACTCTTTTGGAGGAGTTGTCACAGTGTAAGTATTGTAGTTCAGGGATGAAAGTGGCCAATCATGAAAAAAGCGGAAAGTCCCCCCCCCCCCCGGGGGAAAAAAAAAATTCCGGGGGGGGGGGGGGGACTTTAATAAATAGCAATAAAACGCATTTTTAAACAATTGTAGTGTTTTTTATTTTAAAGTTTATATCAAAACACGGCACTGACCCCGATTTTGCGACATCAAAGTCTGATAACGAGCCGAGAGAGCGCACTCGCGGCGCAGCTCAGGACGTGCGGTGTCACCAGCACCAGAAGAGCACGCAAGCTCACGCGGCCCCGCACACATGTAGAAGCTTAATACGAGACATGTACTTTTGTTTCTGAATACGGGACGATTACATTTTTCAACGGACGGTTGGCAACCCTAAACACAATTATACATATAATACACACCCAAAATTACCCAACGTATTTGGGAAAAAAAAAAAAAAAATTACCACGCGGCTAAAAAAAAAAGCGGAGATCCGCTAAAAAGCGGAACTCTTTCATCCCCGTGTAGTTAAATGATTAGAGTAAAGCTTTATTTAATGACCCACTGGGCAAGAACAACATAACAAAGAGTAACAAATGATACACTTTATAATGTACCAACCAAACAAACTTTTTTGAACAGTCTGCTTATGCTGAATATGAAACCTATTCCCCAAAAGAGTTGCACAAGTGAAAAATCGTCTCAAAATGAGCCAAAAATCGGACCGTGTAAGCCCAGCTGTGGACACAGACACACATGCAAAATCATACAATAACAAATCCATGTTGTAAAACACTTAATTGCCTGATTGTAGCAAGATTGTACATACTGACTATATCGTACATCACAAGAAACAAAGTGATGATGTCGCAACTGTGTTTTAATGTTATGCCTTTTCCTCTGCAATAGACAAGAAAAAAAGCTGTGCCGCAACTGTGGATGTGTCCGAATCAGACATGTCAGTCTCTTCATCAACTTCCATAGAGACATCTTCATCTCACTCATCCTCCTCCTCATCCTCCTCCTCATCATCTGATGTGGAGAAGAACAAGAACAAGAAGAAATATAGCCGCAAGCGGCGATGATCGGCCCTCGCTTGCACTCGCAGCCCCCTGCTAACGTGCCATTTTCCTATTCCCATGAACCATCTATGTACCAAATTAGGTGTGGCTACACCAAAGTTTTTGCCGGGCATCCTAATGGCAGGGACAGATGTTTGACCTGTTACCATGGCAACATGATGTGAGATGGAGTGGGGGTGTCACTGTGTTTTTTAATCGAGACCATGTCACGAATGTGTGGTCCAAATTTGGTGTGTCTACGGCAAAGTAAATTTTTTCTGTTCCATGCAATCTCCCTAGGGGGCGCAATTACGGCCAATTGAGATTTTTTTATATCAATCTGTGTAGGGCCGGGGTGTCCACCAACGATTAAAGTTTGAGTAAAATCGGCCAAAGTATGTGCGAATTATCACTCGTCGAAGTTTGACAGGAAATGGCGCCTTCGCCACCAGGTCACATGGTCTATCCAAAATGGCTGGTTGGTTGCCTAGCAATGGTATAGTATACTTTTTGTTTATCTTCCCATGATGCATCTGTGTACCAAATTTTGTTTGACTACACCAAAGTTTTTCCAGAGAATCCTAATGACAAGGACAGATGTTTGGCCTGTTGCCATGGCAACACGGTGGGAGATGCCCGGGGTCATCTTTGAGATTTTTGATTGAGACCCTGTCACGAATGTGTGTACCAAATTTGGTATGTCTACAACAAAATAAAATTTTGCACTTCCCTAGGTGGCGCTATAGCGTCCATTTCAGATTTTCTTATAGAAATCTATTCAGGGCCGGGGTGTCCACAAACGATTGAAGTTTGAGTGAAATCGGCCAAAGTATGTGCGAATTATCACTCGTCGAATTTGATGGCGAGCCACAAAAACAAACCTGAAATTTGTGGCGTTGTCACGGAAACACCGTTCACTCTTTTAGAACGCTTTTAACAACTTTTAATGTCCCACTTGTCTAGATGATACAGCACGATTCTGGTGAGTCTGGGTCAAAAACCCTAGGAGGAGTTCGTTAAAATACGAGGACAGGAAAATGCACCCTCGGTGCCAGGTCACGTGCTCGATCCAAAATGGCCGACTTCCTGTTGGTCGCTTAGCAACCGCATAATATACTTTTTTGTTCCTTATCTCATGATGCATCTGTGTACCAAATTTGGTTTGGCTACGACAAAGTTTATGCTGGGCATCCCATTGGCGACGACAGATGTTTGACCTGTTGCCATGGCAACACGATAAGACATGGCGTGTTGACGTCATTAAGTTTTTTGATCGATACCCCGTCACGAATATGTGTACCAAATTTGGTATGTCTACGACAAAGTAAAATTTTGCGCTTCCATGCAATCTCCCTAGGTGGCGCTATAGCACCTATTTCAGATTTTCTTATATCAATCTGTTCAGGGCCAGGGAGTCAACGAACGATTAAAGTTTGAGTGAAATCGGCCAAAGTATGCGCAAATTATCGCTCATTGAAATTTGATGGCGAGCCGCAAAAACGAACCTGAAATTTGTGGCGTTGTCACGGAAACACCGTTCACTCTTTTAGAACGCTTTTAACAACTTTTAATGTCCCACTTGTCTAGATGATACAGCACGATTCTGGTGAGTCTGGGTCAAAAACCCTAGGAGGAGTTCGTTAAAATACGAAGACAGGAAAATGCACCCTCGGTGCCGGGTCGCGTGCTCGGCCCAATATAGCGGACTTCCTGTTGGTCGCCTAGCAACGCCGTAATATATTTTTTGGTTCGTAACGAAATGACCTATCCACCACCCGAATTTCATTTATCTACGACAAAGTTCATTTATCGGGTATAGCCATAGGCGCAATGTATTTTGATTTTTGAGGTGGCGCTGTGGAGCCATTTTTTAAGATTTTTTAATACAGATTATTTGTAAATTCCTTTTTTGGCGTT
The DNA here is from genome assembly GCA_036785185.1 of Paratrypauchen microcephalus. Lineage (NCBI taxonomy): Eukaryota > Metazoa > Chordata > Actinopteri > Gobiiformes > Gobiidae > Paratrypauchen > Paratrypauchen microcephalus. The sequence continues at coordinate 776,012 of JAVJIX010000181.1, read as the reverse complement.
CTTGAATTTTGCGCAAAATTTCGTGAGTTTTCGTCCGTGGGAAGTACCCGAAACCTGAAAAAGTGGTCGGGAAAATAATAATAATAATAAGAAAAACCAGAACAGTAACAATATAGTGCCACGAGTGGTGGCACTATATATATCAATGGAAAGGGTGCGCGTCCAGTAACGCACCCGTGGGGTCCATTGACAACTACTAGCGCGTTGCACACGTTCCACGCTGGTTCTGCAGTGCTTCGCACCGCAGAACGGTTACAATAGGCCCTATGCGCTCTTCAGCGCTCGGGCCTAACAAGAAGAACAAGAATAAGGACAGACACAGAAAGCACAGCAAGGACAAAAAGAAGAAGAGCAAGGGGAAGAAGCCTAAAAAGGACAAGACTTTCATTAGGAGAGGTATTTTCCAATTTTTCATTGTTCTTGTTTAGATTCAATGTGCTTTTGAATTACAATAAGTTGTAGTGTTTGTGCAGCATTTTATTAATTGTAATGGCTAAAACACTGCAAAATCTGATACAAAGTCAGGCATTTTATACCAAACACATCTCGAAGGCTTGCAGACTCCTGGAGGGACAAACTGTGAAAGGGTTTTAGTTATGACTATCAATTATGGCTAATAGGTGCAAATGTAATATATCTGTTTATCCTGTAGCAAAATGGATTTAGCTAATACTGTAGTAGATGGGAAATAACAGTAGCTTTTTAAAGTCATAAAGTACACAATTGCATACATAAGTTAAAGGTGGGGTAGGAGATCCTGGAAAGACAGTTCGAGCAAGCTAAATTTGAAAATACACCTCTTCAGACTCCCCACTGAAGTCACACCTCCAGAGCACAGGAGGAGCATACACCAGAACTTACACAAATCTGATGTATGGCTTTGGAGTACTTAAAATTCTATTGTATGTGCAATCACACAAAAGTCCAATTATCTCTGTTGGGCATGGCCATGGCATTGTGTCGACCTTTTTTGTTCATCTTAGTGAGATACACATCCCTACCAAACTTCATGCATGTAGCTGAAAGTGTATGCCAGCCACGAGGCTCCATGCGTTAGGGGGTGCTATAGTGTCCTTGGGCCCAAAATTACAGGAGTTTTCCTACATGGCAAACTCCTCAAAAAGGCTCAAACGTGTGAGGAGAAAAAACAATAATAATAATAATAATAAATACGAAACAGAGCAATAATAGGGTATTCGTGGCTTCTGCACCACAAATATAAATCGCACCTGAGCATTAGTCGCAGGACCAGCCAAACCATTAAAGTAAAGGGTGACTTGCAGTCCAAAAATATGGTAACTCATTATTTGTGTTTTTGTGTGTGTTTTTATGTATTTGTAGCCACGACTCCCGAGGATATATTGAAGCGCTACAGGAAGGTGCTACATGCATACAACAGAGGAAAAAACCTCCGGGACTCTTACAGATCCGTGGGAGTGGACAGAAATACAATCTGCTATGGAGCGCCAATTGCGGAATTGGCAATTGTCTCCCCTACAAAGTTTGAGGAGCTTTGTGGAGATTTTTCCCAAGGAGAAAAGCTGTCCCGTTTCATTGAGAGGTGCCAGGAAGCGATCGCAAATGACCCTGACCTAATTCAGAAAGTTGAGGGGAAAAAGAAAAGTGGGCAACTTCTCCCCCTTAAAAAGAGGCTATAGGTCCAAGGCTGCTATTATATTTCATTATTGTTAAAGTTAATACAGTGGTACCTCACCTTACGAAATTAATTCGTTCCAGAAGTGGTTTCGTAACGTGAAAATTCGTAAGTTGAGTAGCTAGTTCAATGGAAAAAGCCTGATTCGTTCCAAGGCCCCGATCCAAGTTTTTTTTTTTTTTTATAGTGTAACTTTTTTTATAGTGTAACATTGTGTTCTGCGTCCTGATTGGTTTCTCAGACTGGATTTGGACTTTTCTCGCGTTTGTCTCTCGTTTGGACACTCAAACTTTCGTGGATTTTCGACAGGGTGTATTGGTGGTGAAGTGTGGGGGGAAGGGGGAGGGCGGACACGTGTGTTGGCGCAGCATGGCCCGGCGGACACCGGCAGGTCTAGACCTGGACTGAGCCGGGACTGAGCTTGGACTGAACCTGGACTAAACCTGGACTGGGCCAGGACTGGACCGGGTGGATTGAGGCACCGCGCGCGTCTGTTTCCTTGTTTCGTTTCGGGTCGCGGCTGGAGCGAGCCGCTGCTCTGTGAGCAGCTTACGCGGGCAGGTCTGGAGCGGGTCTGGACCGCCGCGGCTCTTGCGTGCGAGCGGCGGCTCGCTGTGGCTCGAGGCGAGGCAAGGGGGTGGACGCACGCACGGCGCTCCTCTAGACCTGACCAGGTCTAGAGGAGTGCCGTGCGTGCGTCTAGGACTCACCGCGGCTCTTGCATGGGTCTCGTTCATGCGCTCAGACTGCGTGCGTTCCTCCTCGCTGCTCCCCTCAGCTGTGACTTGAAACAAAACCAGGAAATAGACCGCGCGCGCTTTAATCCACCTGGTTTGGTCCTGGTTTGGTCCAGGTTTAGTCCTGGTCCAGTCCAGGTTTAGACCTTGGTCTGGACCAGCTCCGCGCCGGGTCATGCTGCTATCACACATGTCCACGCAGTCTTCTCCCCCCTCCCGCTTCCCCCCACACTTCACTATTAATACATTTTGTTGGGAATCTGTGGAGGTTTGGGTGTTTGAACAGGGGACAGGTGTGAGAGGGGTTTAAATCCAGTCTGAGAAAAGCTATAATGTGTGTGGCTGAGCGCGCATTATTTGAATTTTTGAGATTTCGCGTTTCGTAACTTGAAATTTCATTCATATCTAGAGACCAAAATTTGACGTGAAGGCGTTTCGTAACTTGAAATTTTCGTTTGTTGGGTCATTCGTAAGGTGAGGTACCACTGTAGTTTGTATTTCCTCAATAGTTTGTTTGAAGATGTGTGAAGAGTCCCTGAGTCGTCCAGGTAGAATCCATGATAAAATGAGAAATTCAATTTGTCAACTGGACAAAGTTTATTTGGTCGAAAAGGTTTCGCAGCTCATCCACGCTGCTTCGTCAGTTCTAGTTAGAGTGCTGGTTAGACACTGCTTATATCTAGCTGCAGGGAGGAGTTAACTATACTGAAATTATTCTGAAACTATCACACCTATTTGTAATTTGTTATTGAGTCATTGTGTTATTGTGTTAACCATGCCCTGTGGAGGCCCTGTGGTTTCATTTGTTTTTTTGTTTGTTTGTTTTTTCATTTTCTGACTTTAAATAAAATATCAGTTTATTATATATGCAAAAGTCATTTGTAAATATCAACATATCATTTGTAAACAGTTATAGTGAGTTACACATATTGAATTGAGCTTTTGTAGATGAGGATGTGTTTTCACTTTATATTAGCGGGTCCAAAAATCTTTGTTAATAGTTTGTAGACATGAACAGATCATTTATAAGCGGTAATAGTGAGTTACACATATTGAAGTGAGCTTTTGTAGGCTATATAATCATTTACAAAAACATAATTAGTTAGGTTGTCATTAATAAGTATTTCTTAATATATTTCTTACTCATTAACAAATATTTGTAAATGTTTTGTTAAATAATTAGTTAATTATTTACTAAGTATTTGTTACTCATTAACAAATATTTGATAATATATTTCTTACTCATTAACAAATATTTGTAAATGTTTTGTTAAATAGTTAGTAATAATTAGTTCATATTTGTAAATGTTTTGCTAAATAATTAGTTCATTATTAACTAAGTATTTGTTACACATTAACAAATATTTGTTAATATATTTCTTACTCATTAACACATATTTGTAAATGTTTTGTTAAATAATTAGTTCATTATTTTGTAAGTATTTGTTACTCATTAACAAATATTTGATAATATATTTCTTACTCATTAACAAATATTTGTAAATGTTTTGTTAAATAGTTAGTAATAATTAATTCATATTTGTAAATGTTTTGCTAAATAATTAGTTCATTATTAACTAAATATTTGTTACACATTAACAAATATTTGTTAATATATTTCTTACTCATTAACAAATATTTGTAAATGTTTTGTTAAATATTTAGTAATAATTAGTTCATTATTTACTAAGTGTTACTAATGCTTTACTAATGCTTTATAAGCGACCGTTATTATAAAGTGTTACCAAATTATTTCTTTATTCCTTGAAAGGCTAAAAGTTCCCTTATGTATCAAAAGGGTTCAAATCATACAAAGACGCCAAGTATGGCGGTCAACAATCTGTGTGCTTCACCAGATTGCAAACACCTGAGGAGCACAGGAGGAGACCTCCTAAATGTAGCCTACCCAACGGCTCTACTGGTGACACACAAGGCACATGGCTCCAACAGGAAGTGCTCCACTGTGTTTTTAAACTTCATACACCTTCACTAGAATCATTTGGATGATTTCATCCCTGTAATTTTCAGTCTCTATTGTACTAAAGGTAAAAGAAATATGCTTCAGGACACCTCAAGTTTTTTGTGTCATTTTGTGTTTTGGAGATGACAGATTAATAAACCAGGATTACTCAAACATGTGCGAATGAAACCAATGAGTTTTGAGTTAGACTTTTTTTTTTTTTTTTTTAATTCTTAGTCATGGGGATGGTACAAGATCTTGTGAGACAAGAGTCTCATTCTTGTGGGCCTAATCTCGTGGTTTGTCTGGTGAAAATTGTGTCTCCTCCCAGCCCTAGTCATAATCACTATTTGCTTTTCTTTTTTTCTCTTGTGTTGAGCAGGGCATACCTGATGGAGGCGCTGTACATTTACATCTTGGAGACCTTCTCGTACATTGAGACACTGAAGGATTTTCTGGATGGACTGTCCAATTGGATGCTGATGAGAGAGACAGAGTTAAACCTCCTGCTTGACATAAAAGAGAGAGCAGCAACAATTGACCTGAGCCTGAGCTGTGTTACCAAATCCCAGGTAACTATGTGATTATAGAGAAATGCCCTTTACTGCCCATGTATAATTAATCATTTACAACATGTTTCTAAAATAGCTTTGTTGAGAAAACAGCTCACCAAAGTTTAAAATGACCAATGAGCCAAATTAAAGGTGCACTATGTAGGGGGTCCGTGACCTATTCTATGGATGTCATTCATTTGCCTGAAATGTTCCACAGTATGACATTAAACAGCTCTATATTACATTCATTCATTCATTTTCTTCCGCTTTTTCCGAGTTCGGGTGACGGGGGCAGCAGTCCAAACAGATCTGCCGGCCCCCAGGGATCCTCCTGCGGGTGGTGGGTCCACGCTTGATGCAACCAGCCTTGATGTATCTTCTGTCATGGGGGTTCTCTACCAGTGTATGCAGACACTGGGGGCAAGGTGTTGTGTCTTGCCCAAGGACACAACGGCAGCTTTCATCTGTGTCATCAATCATAAATGACTGGGAATATATCACTTTACACAGCGCACCACGCTGTTATATTTTTCAGGGAAACTACACAGTGAGCACAGACATTGGCAGTGTGATTCCAGCTCCCACAGATGAATAGAGTTCTTGTGTCCTTGGGCAAGACACTTAACTCACTTCACCCCCAGTTTCTGCATACCCTGGTGTGTGAATGAGTGAGTGGTTCCTTGTTGTGAATCACTTTGAGTGCCTTGGTGGAAGGTGGAAAAGCGCTTTATAACAACAATCCAAGATGGCGGCATGGACATACGCAGCAGCTGCTCTCTGTCCCAACGTTACAGAGTTTTTGTGTGTTTTGTCGTGTAAACAACATTGTTTTTGTTCGTCTTTGTCATGTGAGCCTCCTCAATGGCGCGCATACAGTCGGGAGCAGAAACAACACTATAAACAACTCGTATGTCAAAGAGCTATGGGACACACTAAGGAACAGTGGTCTGTTCTGGAAGAGCTTACCACCACCGACCCCAACTCCTTGATCTCACCCGCAGTGGAGGCGCCGCAAGCGATGCGAGAGGAAACAGAAGCGGGATAAGCGCGGAGGCATCTGAAACGGGCTAGCTGTAAATCTGCACAAACCGGCGATCCCCACCATCGTACTGTCTAATGTACGCTCGCTGGATAATAAGCTGGACCGTGTACATTTACTTCAGGCTACTCTGAAGTCGGTGAGAGAGAGTTATGTCCTTGTATTAGTGGAAACATGGCTCAACGACAGCATCCCCAACAGTGCCATACAACTCGACCAGCTAGCATGGTACCAGGCAGACAAAACTCTCGTCAAAGGAGGTAAGACTCACGTGTTTATATGAACAATTCCTGGTGTCGGGACGCTGTCGTGGTCTGTAAACACTGTTCACCACTGCTAGAGCCTATGATCATCAAGTGCAGAGTACCTGCCATAGTACTTCACAGCCATAGTACTTGCTGCTGTTTATATCCCTCCTAGTTCCAACAGGAGCGAGACGGTTAATCAAATCAAATCAAATCAAGCAATATTTATAAAGCGCTTTTCATACAAAATTGTAGCACAAAGCGCCTTACAGTGGTCAAGGATTAGAAGATTGACCTTTATTGATCTCGCACAGGAGTTGTTTCTATATTTGACCCGGGGACCATCCACATATGGTCTGTGAACTGTACCAGCACATGAGTGAGCAGCAAACTGCCCATCCAGATGCTTTTCTCATTCTGGCGGGCGATTTCAACCACGCAGACCCAAAGTCTGTGTTTCCCAAATTACAGAAACACATCAACTTTTCTACAAGGGAGAAAAACATACTAGACGGTGTTTGTAGAATCCCTCAGTCGTCCAGGTAGAATCCATGGCAAAAGGAGTAATTCAATTTGTCAACTGGACAAAGTTTATTTGGCCAAATACGTTTCACAGCTCATCCACGCTGCTTCTTCAGTTCTGAACTGAACTTCTGAACAGTTCTAAACTGAAGAAGCAGCTTGGATGAGCTGTGAAACATATTTGACCAAATAAACTTTGTCCAGTTGACAAAATTAATTTCTTCTTTTGCCAAGTTAGACAATGTTTACACTACCCATAAGGGAAACTACAAAGCCCCTTCCCTCCCCCACCTTGGCATCTCTGACCACATCACTGTCATGCTAATGCCACTTGTCAAAGTCACCAGACCGGTTCAGAAGCAGGTATGGGTGTGGCCAGAAGTGTCTTCAGAGGCACTGAAAGACTGCTTCTCCACCACAGACTGGGAGATATTCAAACAGGTTGCCACCCACGACAATACCATAGATCTACAGGAATACACAGAGACTGTCACTGCCTCAAAGTGCATTGATGATGACACAGACACCAGGACCATCACTGTTCGGGCCAGCCAGAAGCCATGGCTCACAGGGGAGGTGTACAGGCTGCTGAGGGTACGGAACGCTGCCTTCAGAGCTGGAGACGAGGTGGACCTAAGAACAGCAAGAACGCGTGGCATCAGAGAGGCTAAGAGACAACGCTCTAGGAAGGTAGCGCAGAACTTCCAAGACAGCAGAGACGCGGGGAGTCTGTGGCAGGAACAGGAAACAGCTCTTGTTAAGACAAGCCAAGAGAATCCAGTTGATGGAAAAGCACAGACATCTTTTCCATCCACAAATGCATAAAGCTTTTCAAAATAAAATGTTACATACTCTAAAATAGGCTGAAGTAAGTCTGTTGGCGTTGTCATGAGTGCATCACCTTCATCTCCACCTAAGCCACACTGTGATTGGTCTGAACCACAGTTGACCTGGGCAATCGCAACAGCAGCAGCTTAGATGGATTCTCTAGAGTTTGTGAACTCACAAATACCATGAAAATGTATCTATCTGTCATCCTTAACACATTTGCCATTATTTGCTAATTGCTTCCAGGAGAAAGGAAAGGCGTTTGTGGAGTTTATGAGGAATAAGTTGTTCCCATCAGAGGCAGAGCAGCAGAGGGGAGAGCTGCAGGAGGAGCTGAGTGCCTCTCTGAAGACCTCCCTGATGGGGCTGCAGACTCTGGGCCTGTTCCTGGACGCTGTGGAGAAACTGGCCGTCACCTCTGTGCACGTGTTTAAGGAGGAGAACCCAGTGCTGCTGCTGCCTGAAGGGGGTGATCTGGGCACAGTGCAGGACATCATCACTGTAGCTAAGAACATCTGCCCCCTGCTGGTGGAGTTCAAACGAGATGACAAAGACTTCTTTAGCCCCAAACTGCAGAACGTGGAGGTGCTGGCCTATCAGCTGGACCAGTACATCAAGTCTGTGCAGACGATCTGTGGCACCATGAAGAAAGGGTAAAGAAAGTCTATGTTCTTAGAGATAAAAATACTGGAATAGAGTACAGTCCCTGACAAAAGTCTTGTCACTTCTCCATTTGGTAAAAAGAACATCTTGTAACCTGACTTTTAATTAATCCATTGGTTTTAGAAATGGCTCATATGAAAGCTAAAACTCTCCCAAATGATGTTTAATATACTAAAATAGATTTGCTTCACTCAAGAAAGATTGATCATTTAATGAACACAGAAAGGTCAGATTTTGGCAAGACAAAAGTTTTGTCGCCTACAGAGGGTAATGTGAAAATTGAACAAATAATTGACTTCAAATACAAAAATATGTTGCATAACATCAGTGAATTAAATAGTGGTGCTGTGAGATCCATATTTAATATCTTGTATGACTTCCATGAGCTTGAAGGACTGCATCCATGCGGTTTGGCAGTGATTCATACAGTTTATTGATGAAGTCATCAGGAATAGCAAAGAAAGCAGTCTTACATGCCTCCCAGAGTTCATCAAGATTCTTTGGTTTTGTCTTCCATGCTTCCTCTTTCATTCTACCCCAGACATGTTCAATGATGTTCATGTCTGGTGACTGCGCTGGCCAGTCCTGGAGAACCTTGATCTTCTTTGCCTTGAGGAACTTTGATGTAGAGATGGAAGTATGCGATGGAGCACCATCCTGCTGCAAAATGTGACCCCTTTTATAGCTGGGAATGTAAGATTTAGCTAATACTTCTTGATATTTTAGGCTATTGATATTGCCTTCCACCCTGCAAATCTCTCGCACACCGCCATACTGTATGTAACCCCAGACCATGATTTTTCCAGCACCAAACTTAACTGTTTTCTGGGTGAACCTCGGATCCATGCGGACTCCAGTAGGTCTCCTGCAATATTTGCGGTGGCTGTGATGTAATTCAACTGAAGATTCATCTGAGAAATCCACATTTTGCCACTTTTCCAGCGTCCATCCTTTTAGCAGGCTGTGGGCCTTAGCAAATGCCACACGTTTTTTTAATTGCCTTTTGTTTAGTGCTGGTTTCTGGGCACTGATTCGACCATGGAGGCCATTTCGAGCCAGAATTCTACAAACTGTTCTGGTTGACATGGGGACTTGAGGTGACCAGGCCTGGTGGAGCTCTTCTGCAGTGGAAAAGGGGCTGGCCTTGGATTTTCAAGCCAACAAACAGTCCTCCCGAGCAGTTGTCTTGTGGGGTTTACCGGACCTGGACTTGTTAAAAACATCTCCAGTCTCCAGAGACACATTGAAGGTGTCAGCCACTTCAGCAGTGGATTTGGTCTTCAACCTCTTGATAATCAATGCTTTGGTCTCATGGTGAATCTTAGGCATGTTGTCAGAGGTCAAGTTGCAGTTGATGTGAAGGTCTGGTGTGTTGGGATTCTTTTTGTACACACCCACTAATTGATTGACAAATTATTGATCACAGGTGAGGCTGTAATCTAGGATTGGGTGCAAGGCGACAAGACTTTTGTCTTTGCAAAAACTGACTCAGTGGGCTTTACCAAGCTGTGAACATTAGAATGCTTTTCAGCAGTTTCATTTGGCACCAAAACAGTATTTCAAAATCTGCTGGGATTGAAATGAGACATTTCTTGTCAAAAATAAATTATTAGATATATATTTGGGGGGCACTTAAGGTCAACTTGTACCCAAACGACAAGACTTTTGTCAGGGACTGTAATGTTGTGTTCACTAGAGATACAACAATATCGTTTTCTCAATATTTGATTTGCCTGGTTTACACCAGACCATATCACAAGTGATATATGGTCTGGGTGCCACCTCGTAGTGGAGGTGTGGTTTACGATCGCCAACGGCCGTTTATTGGGCGTTACGAATGTCTATCATTTGGCGTATACGTAGCCCAGAGCCAATCATGTCAGTTGTCAGTTCAAACTACAAGTTTCCGTTTGTCACGTAGTACGCGACACCGTCTTTCCACCCCTCCCCGCTCTCTGATTGGCTCCCAGAATCAGGAGCCCTCGCTTAGCCTAGTTGCCAGGCTGTCTTTTAGATCGGAATGATTGTGCAAAGCAGCCTGGGATTTCCCAGGTTAGGGCAGGATACTCATTTGATTCATTATGCGTCACAGAAAAAAAAAAAATCTGCTAATGAGCAAAATATAAATACATGAAGTATTTTACAGTATAGTAAGGAAAATATTGAGTCATAGCTAAAAATTGTATGTCGTAGGTCTCAGAGTGAGCCTTAGAACCATCATACGAACAAAGACGAGCCAATGTCAAGAGTGTCTGATATTTTGGAGTCTCAGAGTGACACTTCCTCTCACTGAGTCTGTATCTTCCCTGATTTCATTTACGAACTATTTACAAACTGCTAACTGGTACAGTTATGGGGACATTACCGCACGGAACCTGGAGCATGATATTCAGTCTGAAAATGTTTATCTGTAAAGTAGAAACTTTACACATAAACATTACCATTGAACAAAATTGTCAAAAGTGACTAACATGACTGTTTACTTTACAGGCCTTTGAGCGACTTCAGCTTTTTCAAACCTGTGGTGGACATCAGTGAAGGAATCTCAGAGGACAATGTTCAAAAGATGCTGGACCACATCACTCTGCTCCAAGAACTCAGGTAAGACATGTTTGATCCTAACGATCCCTGAAGCAGTCCCCTCTGTATGACCTGGTGTAATATCAGGTTAACAGAACCTCACAGTATGTTCTAAACAGGCCTGTCCAAACTATGGACAAATGCAGCCCTCAGGCCTCCTGCTAAATGATCATAAGTATCATCATAAGTAAATGTAATGTACCACTATATTCTAAGTCCAGTGTGTGTGTTCTGTGGTCTTCAGGCAGGACGAGGCCTTCAGGATGGTGTTCCTGTTCCAGGAGGAGTACTGCAGCAACTTCATGCAGCGCTTCAGTGAGTCTGAGCCCAGAATGCAGCAGTTTCTGGTGGAGCTGGAGGACAGTGCGGTTCAGTTGGACCGCATGAACCTGGGCGCACGTATCTCCAGTGTGACAGGCAGCTCTGTGGGGGCTGTGGGAGGGGTGTTGTCCATCATCGGGTTGGCTCTGATCCCTGTGACTGCAGGAGCCTCTTTGGCTCTCACCATGACCGGGGTGGGCCTGGGCATCACCAGTGGAGCCAACAGTATAGTCACCACAGCAACCGAGATCGGAGTGAATCGCACCCAGCAGAAGAGGGCCAACGAGACCTTCCAGAAGTTCATGGAAGATGTGAAGAACATCCAGGACTGTCTGGATGACGTCACATCTGAAACTTCTCCTCTGGATGCTGTGGACATAGCTGTGTGTGCCGCACAAATACTCGGCAAAGCAGGTTAATCTTTATTTCACTAACAAGGACCACACTACACCAATGAAATACAATAAAGATATTTACTGACAGTGGATAGATGAGATGGTGGGAGGAGACTCAGGGTGGGGGCTCCATCTCTAATCCAAAATGGTCACCCAGCTGATTAACTCCACATTAATGCACTTAAACGATGTTCTGTTGGCCTTTGTTGGAGGACTAAGTTTATATGAGAATTGATCATTGCATCTAGATAAACCACTGATGCATCATAGTTCAGTGTATTTAAAGTAAGAAATGCAGAGTCAAGTTAATCATCAATTTTGTGTTGTCACAAAGAGAATATTACTACCAGTAATATTATAACAATATTATAACAACTGGACCAAACAAACTTGGTCCAGTTGACAAATTGAACTTCTCCTGTTATCATGGATTCTACCTGGACGACTGAGGGACTTTTCACGCATCTTAAGAAAAACTACGAGCCCAACATCATTGGACTGGTAAGAAAGCTGGAAAAGGGCACAAGAAATCTAGCTGAGAAGAGGAATCATCTACGCTTTAATCTTAGATGTCGGCAGGAGCAACTTATTCCCAAGGTTCTACAAAAGAAAGCACCGGAACCAGGACTTAGGGCAGACAGGTTAACCCAGCGTTACCTGAGAGGTATACTTAGCCTTAGAATTAGCCGTCTCAATTATGAAATTGATAACTTAAAATTTGAAATAGACAGCTTACTAAACAAAATAACGGGTCTAGTGCCAAAAGAAATGTTTCACAGGATTAACGACTTCATAGCTACGGGTCAGTTGAGGCAGCACAACAAAACCAAAGAGCGACACATTAGGAAGTTTGCACAACTCCAGAATCAACATAGAAATAACCCCAAGGATCGGAGTGACAGTAGGAAGGAGGACAGACCTAGCCAATCGGTGCACAAAGAACGCTGGGTGAAAAATCTTTCCAACCGGGTACTCACTCAGACAGAGAAAGAAGTTCTGTGCAAAGGACTGAATTTCTCTGTGACTCCTAATCACATCCCCACGGTGGATTACATCACGGCAGCTGAAACCGCCATTAGGAACAACAAGCTCACAGAGACAGAAGCTGGAGACCTTAGACTGAAATTAACAGCTGCACTGAGCAATGCTAAACTTCCACCCTCTAACGTAACACCAGAGGAGAGGAAGGCCATCATTGCTCTAGAGAGGGACCAGAGCATCCAAATCCTGCCTGCAGACAAAGGGAGATGCACGGTGATCTTGGACGCAGCTGATTATGAGGCTAAGGTGAACAGCCTACTCAGTGACACGACAACATACGAAGTACTGAAACGGGACCCCACCAATGGGTACAAAAAGAAGATCATTGATTTCTTACAGAAGTTGAGGAAAGAAGAAGTCATTGATCTACAACTGTATTACAGACTGTACCCTGGCGATGCTATCCCGTGCATCTATGGCCTCCCGAAGATTCACAAACAAGGAGTACCACTCAGACCCATTGTGTGTAGTGTTGACTCTATCACATATAATTTGGCCAAACACCTAAAAACCATCTTGGCTCCATTGGTGGGTAACACGGAGCACCATATTGAGAACACAGCTGAATTTGTAAACAAAGTTAAGTCTCTCCAGTTTGGTCAGGATGAGACAATGGTTTCCTTTGATGTAACCTCTCTTTTCACTTGTATCCCCACAGCTGTAGCGGTCGAAGCAGCGAGAAGGAGTTTACTACAGGATTCCAAGCTAGAAGAGAGAACCAAACTTTCTCCTGACCAAATCTGCCAACTGCTGGAAATTTGTCTAAATACCACCTATTTCCAGTTCAGAGGGAACTTCTACAGGCAAATTCATGGCTGTGCGATGGGCTCACCGGTCTCCCCTATCATGGCTAATTTATACATGGAACAATTTGAACAGAGTGCCTTAGCCTCATATCCAGGCACTCCTCCCACACACTGGTTTCGTTATGTTGATGATAATTTTACAAAAATCAAAATTCAAGATTTGGAACCTTTTACTGCACATATCAATTCTGTAGATCCTAATATCAAATTCACCCGTGAAGATGCCAAGGATAACACATTGGCGTTCTTAGATTGTGCAGTAACGATAGGAGGAGACCGGGGACTCCAAGTAGAAGTCTTCAGGAAGCCCACACACACAGACCAATACCTGCTTTTTGATTCACACCACCCACTGCAGCACAAACTGGGTGTTATTCGGACATTACAACACAGGGCCCAAGTGGTTCCCACAAGCACAGAGGGTAAGGAAAAAGAAGAACAACATGTGCAGGAAGCCCTCTCTGTTTGCGGTTATCCCAAATGGGCTGTTAACAAAACCAAGAGAGACAAGGGCAAGAAACAAGATAATAGAGAATCCGAACCCAGGAGGAAAGGGGTAGCGATTCCGTACCTGGCCGGCGTGTCGGAAAAACTACAGAGGATTTTCAGACAATATGAAATCCCAGTTTATTTCAAACCCACAAACACTTTAAGACAAAAACTCGTCCACCCAAAGGACAAAACACCGAGCCACAAACAAAGCAATGTGGTCTACTCCATTCAGTGTAGTGAAGACTGCAGTGAGCGCTACATTGGAGAAACCAAGCAGCCACTTCACAAGAGGATGTACCAACACAGACGGGCGTGCCAGAGTGGACCGTCTTCTGCCGTATATCTTCACCTAGAAGCCACGGGACATTCTTTTGAGGACAGTGAGGTTCAGATCTTAGCCAGGGAAAAGAATTGGTTTGAGAGGGGAGTTAAAGAGGCTATTTTTGTCAAAAAAGAGAATCCTTCTCTGAACAGAAATGGTGGCGTAAGATATAATTTGCATCCCATCTACAATTCCATTATTAAGCCTAGATCAAACAAACAGGGAAACAATAGGGTTAGCCAGGTCAGGGCCAGAGGTGTGAAAAAGCAGGCGTGTAGGGATGAATAGGGATCGTTAAGCTAGACGCCAGAGAAACAAAAGACCGAAACCAATGAGATAGTTCCGGAAAGTAGTTAGCTAGGTAGCTCCTCCCTACAGCAAGATATAAGCAAGTGTCTTACCAGTATTCTTATTAGAGCTGATGAAGCCTCTCGGATGAGCGGCGAAACGTTTTCAACCAAACAAACTTGGTCCAGTTGACAAATTGAACTTCTCCTGTTATCATGGATTCTACCTGGACGACTGAGGGACTTTTCACGTACCAGTAATATTAGTCAACCTTGTCGGATACTTGTAAACATATATACTTTTAGCACACTTATTGTATTTAGTTGAGCCCTTTTGGTTTCTATTAATCTGTTTGCATTTTTTTACTTCCTGCTTGTGTGTTTTTAGGTGCAGTTGGAAAAGGCATTGATTCCATGGTGGACGCTGCCTCTGCTGTGAAACTGCTGAGGACTGAGGAAGCGGTGTCCAGTGCAGGTAAAGTTTTGGCTGAAGAGGCAGGAGCTCTGCGTAATGCCCCACGGGTGGCCTCCGAGCTGCCTGACGTGGGGCAGGCTGCAGCCCGAGGACCCCTGGCCCTGTCCAGCGGAGCCAGAGGAGGCTTCATCGCTCTCAACGCTCTTTTTCTGGGAATGGACGTGTTCTTCATCGTCAAAGACAGCATGAGTTTGGCCCGAGGCACTGAGACTGAACTGTCCAAGTTGATCCGCGCCCGATCGGCTCTGTGGCGCTCGGAGATGACGTCATGGCAGAAGATTTACGAGCTCCTGGAGAAAGGGGAACCGTCCTTCAAGAGAAAACAAGCCATTCTTATAACTGAGTTTTACCCTGAGGAGGAAGTCCAAAGAGAGGAGCAGATCATATGGGAGACACAGAGTGAGAACAACGAAGCTCTGTCTGAAGCAGCGGGCGACCAACCAACAGATACAGCAAAGCAGGGCTGTGTGGTACAATAGTGCAGGGTTTTAGGCTGTAGGATGAATAATGAATATCCTAAAGCCATACTATTGGTCTGAAATATTAGATAAACCAGCCTTAAAGGTACTGTACCTGAGTTTACTGTCTTAAAAATGAAATAGTTCTGTTTTTCATGGTAAATGGTCACATCTTTATATAGCACTTTTCACCTTCAAGGCACCCAAAGCGCTTTATAACAAGGAACCACTCACCCATTCACACACCAGTGTTCACAGACACTGGAGGCAAGGTTAAGTGTCTTGCCCATGGACACAACGGCAGGATGTGGAATGCATTCATCTGTGGGAGCTGGAATCGTACCACTAACCTGTGGGTCAGTGGATCTGACCGCCCAACCACTGATGTTTATGTCAAGAGCAGAGTTCAACCGCCAACCTTTGGACTGAGCTACTGCCGCCCATGTTTAAACTGAGGACTGCAGATGGAAATTAGCTTTGAGCTAAATCTGGTGCAGACATCTTTTTAATGAAAACTGCACACTGTCCTTAATAAACTAAACTAAAACTAAACTAAACTAAATGGATGGCAGTGGTCTAAAGTTCTTGCTTTACCTTGCGCATTCTGAGCATCAGAAGCACGTTAGTGAATGTTCTGCAAAGTTTCACTAATTGATGTCAAAGTAAATTTGTGTATTCCTACAGGTGGCGCTGTAGCGCTGACAGCTGTGTCTGACATGTTAATGGAATCAGGGTCACGCAGTGTATAACTGATAAAGTTCAGCATGATCGGACTAAGCTTGTGCGTGTAATAATTGTTTCTGTTTTGGTGGAGTGTGTGCGCCTCTGCTCGCCAAACGTGGAAAAAAGCCAATCCGTAATATATTTTTCTCCAATTCACCTTTTGGCTTATCTCATTGTTCTCTCTCACTGTTCCAAATTTTGATTGCAATAAACTTTGCATGTCCCTACTCCCATAGGCGACGCTGTTGAGTCAGGTCGCTTTGGTTCCAGGACCGGTCGAAGTGATGCCCCCATGTGGGACTTTTTCTCCACATTTGATCATTTTGTCAGAAGAAAATAATAAAAAGAAACCAATGAAGTACAATGCCCCTCGCCATTGACTTCATTACTGGCGAGGGCCAAATATATGGTATGTGTACGGTTCTGACCTCTGTAAGAATACACATTGATCTGGTGTAAAAGCACTTTATATCTAAGGTGATGGTGATGATGCTTGATTGCACCAAAGATGGTTGTATATTGTAATTTAGAGTAATAAATTTTTTCACTTTCAAAATGTTCTTGTTCTATCTTCTACAAGTAAATCTCTGAGAGCAAATACAGCAAAACTGTTCCAGATTTTATTTTAATAATAATAACGGAGAATACACAAGACATTTCCACAGACATTTTGTGATAGAAAACCATTAACTGGAAGTTCTGCAACCCTACAGGGCGGCACTTATGGTCTTTGTGAAAAAGGTCTGTTATAGAGCCATGTGTGCCCACAAACATGGGCCGTATTTGTGGGCTGCCTGAAATGGGACAGGCCTTGTTGCGCTGATCGTGACGGATCCGGATGAAAATGCAGCTGACGAAGGCTTCAGTCTTCAGTCTGTCAATCCTTATGTCTTATGCTCAAACTCAAACTCCTTTCTTTATGCAAATAGTAAATGATAAAAGGAGAAATTCAATTTGTCAACTGGACAAAGTTTGTTTGGTTGAAAACGTTTCGCCGCTCATCCGAGAGGCTTCGTCAGCTCTGGTTCTAGTGCTGGTTAGACCCTGTATATATCTCGCTGCAGGGAGGAGCTCACTACACTGAAATCGTTCTGAAACTATCTCAACTAATCTGTATCTTTTTGTTATTCGAATTTCTCTGGCGTATAGTTTAGCATCTCTATTCAGACTAACGACCGTCTCCACCCCTCTGTCCCTGACGGTCGTTAGTCTGAATAGAGATGCTAAACTAGACGCCAGAGAAATTCGAATAACAAAAAGGAACAAATGAGTTGGGATAGTTTCAGAGCTATTTCAGTGCAGTGAGCTCCTCCTAGGGCTGAATAGAGATGCTAAACGAGACGCCAGAGAAACAAAAGATACAGATTAGTTGAGATAGTTTCAGAGCTATTTCAGTGTAGTGAGCTCCTCCCTGCAGCTAGATATAAACAGGGTCTAACCAGCACTAGAACCAGAACTGAAGAAGCCTCTTGGATGAGCGGCGAAACGTCTTTGACCAAACAAACTTTGTCCAGTTGACAAATTGAACTTCTCCTTTTATCATGGATTCTACCTGGACGACTGAGGGACTTTTCCCAAATAGTAAATGTTATTCAAAAAATGTGCAGCCCTCAAATTGGGACATGGCTATTGTGAATTTTGTAAATCGAGCTCACTGGGCCTTTGTGACTCACCTCTCCACCCTTCTTGGGTTACAGTGTCCATCACAAAAGGGTCACCAAATAATGATGTAAATCCATCAAATCTTGTCTACTGTATATTTCCTTACGTGTGTCTTGTCAGTGCTAAACCAATGAAATGTCAGGAAAGTCTTTATAGCCACATCAGGCTGCTTCTGATTGGTCACATTTACAGTTGATCTCTTTTTTTTTTAGCCAATTACTGTCTCTAGTCCCTCGCTTCGGTCTTGTTTACTTCCCAAAACAAAGATAAAACATTATTACTAATCTGAATGAGACTATCTGTCACCGCTGCTGAGACTCACAGTAAAATAAAGAGCCCCGTTGCACTTAGAGTATCTATAAAGATGTTACACAGGAAAGAGTCATTAGACAGATTACTCGTTACTGGTAAACACTGGGGTTTGTTAGGTTTGCCGCTCCTCCAGTATGAGGGCTCGGGGTAGAGTAGGTCAAATATCAAAACAAGTACTCAACTTGAACCACATAAGTACACAGGGTAAGAAGGGGGACCGGAGGGTGTATTCTAATTATCGGGGAATCACACTCCTCAGCCTCCTCGGTAAAGTCTATTCCAGGGTGCTGTAGAGGAGAATCCGACCAATGGTCAAACCTCGGATCCAGGAGGAGCAGTGTGGTTTTCGTCCCGGCCGCGGAACACTGGACCAGCTCTATACTCTCCATCGGGTGCTCGAGGGTTCATGGGAGTTTGCCCGACCAGTCCACATGTGCTTTGTGGATCTGGAGAAGGGATTCAATCCTCGTGGGGTCCTGTGGGGAGTGCTCTGGGGTATGGGGTCCTGTTTTTTTTACTAAGGGCTGTTACATTTGTTTTATACTTCTGTTCATTAATGTGCATTGTCCCTATGAAAGACTGAAGCTGTGTTCGCATTGCCGGTAGTAAGTCGGACCTGTTTCAGGTGCATGTTGGACTCCAGGGCTGCCCTTTGTCACCGGTTCTGTTCACATATGGATAGAATTTCTAGGCGCAGTCAGGGGCCGGCGGGAATCCGGTGTGGGAACCACAGGATCTCATCTCTGCCGTTTGCAAATGATGTCCTGATGGCTTCATCGAACCGGGACCTCCAGCGTGAAGCCATGGTTCTCGACCGGAAAAAGGTGTCTCGCCCTCTCCGGGTGGGTGAAGAGTCCCTGCCTCAGGTGGAGGAGTTCAAGTATCTTGGGGTCTTGTTCACGAGTGATTGGAGGATGGAGCGTGAGATTGACAGGTGGATCGGTGCAGCATCGGCAGTGATGCGGCCGCTGTACCGGACAGTTGTGGTGAAGAGGGAGCTAAGCCAAAGCTCTCAGTTTACCGGTCAGTCTACGTTCCGTGGATGGTGTCAGGTATCCTAAATGGTGCATAGCAATCCCTGAAGACACAAAGACAAAAACAAAAATGAAATTCTGACTTAAATATATAATATTTAATAAAAATAACATTGGCTGTTAAAAATGGCAGTGACGGCATAATGGTGGCAGTTTTAATACTGTATATACTTTTTATACATTTTTATTGCATTTAATATTGCATATTGCATTTACTATGTGTAGGTTGTGCTCTTTTTCTTCTTTGTGTTATTGTCTGTTTGTCCCTTCAATTGCACAGCTTGGGATTTGATGGGTGCTGGTAAAAACCCAACATATTCTGTACACAGGAAAGGAAGACAAGAGAGATTAGGTTTTTCACTTGCAAGCGGAGAACAGTCAGAGAGGATGCCCAGGTTACAAAAAATGCTCCTAGCCCATTCTGCTCTGAGCGTCCTGGTTCTCTGTGCCCCCAGCTTGCTATTTATTCAGTTTTTCACATCCCTAGTTTACACGTGGTCTGTCCTGCCCATAAGGGGTGGGGGAACATGTGGCAGGACAGCCGACAAAACATAATCATTAAAACCAAAACATAATCATAACACCCAACACACTTATAAGATAATTCCCAGATATGACATCTTTCACAGGGACAATGTCCCTGAAACTTAGATACTGGAGGAGCCAAGCTGTCTGCTTACGTCTCCCCTCAGATATCTGGCCTTTCTGTAACTCAAAACATATAATCACAAGTCACGCACTTTTAAAGCTTAATTTCTACAAATTAAAGAATCACAAAAGTTAATAATATATAATTATTCCATCATTTCCCTCCTGTTTATTAATTTTTGTTATATCCCGTGTAACCTCTTCTTTGCAGATTTTCAGTTACCCGTTCATTGTTATTGTACACTCAGAGGGTGTCTAATTTCTTGGACTGTTTCTTGGAATAAGTCAGTCAATTCATTTTGTAAATCTGTTTCTTCGTCAATGGGTGTCGCTAGGGTGCCCTCATAACCTGCCAGTAAATGCATCATTCCTTCCGTGTCTTGTGTTAAGGGTGAGATGGCAGTTGTAATTAATCTATTAATTAATGCTCTTAGACATGGAATACAACAACACCCACATAAGGTCAAAATTGCTGCAAATACTGCTACTGACACTAGGACTGACGTTACCAGGGCTTTGTATTTTCCAAATACATCCAGCCAGCCGTCCCACATGGAAGTATCTACCCCCGATTGGTCCTTCATTCGCTTGTTCATAGCTCTTAGGCCATCCAAAGCCTTAGTGAGTTTACCTTCGGGAGCGGTGTTATTCGGGATAAACGCACAACACACATCCCCAAAGATTGCACAAACTCCTCCTTTCTCGGCTAATAACATGTCGAGCGCTATGCGATTCTGGAAGGCCATGAGTGAGGTAGCTTTAAGTTGGTCCATCTGTATTTCTTGAAATGGGTATTGTGGTTCTGGAAATTTACCTCTAGTTGGTCTAAGATTTCCTTGTGGATTATGTTTTGCACATATTAGGCATCTTCTACAAAAAATTTTTTTAGTAGTTATTATTAAATACTGCGTATTTATCATAGATACCATCCCTCCTGTTGAGACATGTGATTTACCATGGCTCAATATTGCTGCATATCTATATAAATTCTGTGGTAGTATTGGTTTATTTTCTGGTCACATATATATGTCGTTTTTTATTTGTGCTCCTTTTCTTTTCCATAAGTTTATTTCAGTTTTAGGGCTTTGTTCTTGCATGTCTTGTAGGTTTTTTTGTTTAATTGGGTCCCTTCCATTAAAGAATATGTATTTATTTTGTATTCTGCTGCGTCTTTAGCTGTTTTATCTGCCATTGCATTTCCTCTTGTTACTTCATCTGTTCCGGATTTGTGTGCTGTACATTTACAAATCGCTATTTTATTTGGTAATTGTACTGCTTTTATTAATTCTGTTAATAATTCAGCATGAGTTACTGGTTTTCCTGTAGAAGTCTTCATTCCTCTATTTTTCCAATATTGTGCAAATACGTGAGTTGTCGCATATGCATATTGACTATCTGTATATATTGTTACGTTCTTGCCTTTAAATAATTTGCATGCTTCTGTTAGTGCTACTAATTCTGCTGCCTGTGCTGAATAATTTGGAGGTAATTTATTTGCTTTTAATACTTTATTTACTGTTGTTACTGCATACCCTGTCTGTGTTTTTCCATAATTGTCTTTTTTAGATGATCCGTCTACAAATACAGTTTCTGCTCCTTCAATTGGAGTATCTAATAAATCTTCTCTACATTTTGTTGATTGTTCTACTAATTCTTTACAATTATGTGGGATTCCGTCATCCTCAGTCGGCATTAAAGTGGCTGGATTTAAAACTGCACATCTTTCTATGGTTAAATGTGGTTGTGAATATAAATTTGTCATACATGAAAGATGTCTTGCTGGTGATAAAAATGAGTGGTTGCTCTGTAATAGTAATACTGCTACAGCGTGTGGTACTTTGAGTGTTAATGGGTGAAATAACACTACTGTTGCTGAAGCTTCTACTGCTACAGGTGCTGCTACCACGGCTCTCAGCCAGTGTTGGTATAGCTTGCACTACACTGTCAAGTTTAATTGAATAGTAGGCTATAGGTCTTAGTTTGGTTCCATGCAGTTGTGTGATTACTGAAGTCATGAATATGCCTTTACAATCTACCATTTGCACAAAGGGTTTTGAATAATCCGGTAAGGCTAGACTTACACTTAAAACTAAAGTTTGTTTTAGATCACAGAATGCCTTTTCTGCTTCCTGCATCTATTTTAATTTATCTTTCATTGCTATTGGAGTCTCATATATTATCATATTGGAGTCTTATATTATCATTTATTATCATTATTACTATTTTCCATTATTATTATTATTACGTATTACTATTTATATTATTTATTACTTACTTTATCCCCTCCCTGCCTGCATGCACTTTTTCCCCTCTTGTCCAAATGTCCTGGAGCTACTGTGGCGAGTAAATTTCTCCTGTGTGAGATCAATAAAGGCTTATCTTATATTAGTTGACTTAATGGATGTGTTAATTCTGCATCACATGGAATCCATTGTCTGCAGTAATTTGTTAATCCTAAAAAAGACATCATTTGTTTTTTGGTTTCTGGTTTTGGTGCATTCAGGATAGCTGTTTTTCTATCATTAGTAACTGCTCTGCCTCCATTACTGAGAGAATATCCTAAATATTTGACTTCTTGTTTACAAAATTGTACTTTATTTTTACTTGCTTTATGTCCGTTTTCTGCTAGATATTTTAATAACGCTATTGTATCTTTTTGGCATGTTTCCTTATCTGGTGATGAAATCAAAATATCATCCACGTAAAGTAAGATTTGACTTCCTCCTGGAGGTGTAAATTTAGACAAATTCGAACTCATAGCCTGTGAGTAAATTGTGGGAGATTCACCGTAACCTTGTGGTAACCTGGTATAAGTATATCTTCTATTGTTATAGGTAAATGCGAATAAAAACTGGCTATCGTCACGAATTGGAATTGAAAAGAAAGCATTTGAAATGTCTATAACCGTAAAGTATTCTGAATTTGGTTGTAATGAATTTAGAAGTGTATGTGGATCAGGAACACATGGAGCTCTCTGAATCACTGCTTGGTTTACTGCTTGTAGATCTTGTATCATTCTCCATCCTACAGATGGCGCTGCTTTTTGTACTGGAAATGACATGTATTGGCCAAAATAATGCTTGTCTAGTCCACTTGTGACATCCTGTCTCAGCTGTTGGTCCTGTAGTTATCCAGTCTGTACATTTGAGTCTTTTGAGATACACTCTAGTTTGTGGCTGCACTATGATAAATAAACTAGGACTAAACCAGAACTGAACCAGGTCTAAACTAGGACTAAAAGAGATCTAAATCAGGTCCAAACCAGATAAAAAAAAATAAAAATAAAAATAAATAAATAAAATAAACTCTTTTTCTTCGGGTCCCAGGAGGATATTTGATATAATATAATATGAAAAGCAGAATTAGACGTATAGTAGATTTGCCAGGCGGAGTGCAAACATGCGCCCTGGACACGGCCAAAAGGTGAGGAGTTGTACAGTTGTAGGGAGTATGTATGAAGGTAGTCCTGTATGTGGAGTTTGCGTGTTCTGCCTGTGTCTGGGTGGTCTTATTCCATATGGTGAACAACTCCAGAAGCATTACCATTTGGAAATCTGAATCTGATGTTTCTAGGGGCCTAAATTCCTCAGCTCAAGTAACTATTGTAAATATTTTTTACTCTAATAGTCTGCATAATAATCTGCATAGATCTTTTCTCTTAACTGTATTATCTCTACAGTGTTTAACTGCCCTTTAAAATTATATTTTGTTGTCCATAATTTCAGGTATTTTATTTTGTCTTTATTTTGTTGCGCAACAATTTTATAATCCTTACTCTGAAGTTTTGTCTGTTTGTTTCCCATTTTTTTGGTCAATTTAGTCCAACCTTTTTAATCCAGAGTGGAGTCACTACAGGTTGGGATGTGTTTTTGTTCAGACAGTAATAATCAGTATTGTAGTATTTTTCACTTCAACCTGTCACTGTGCAATGCAGGTGGAAAAATTTTGCCTTTGCATCTACAATACGTTACTGTATTACTCTGAACAGTTTATATGAATTACAGTGTTAACGGCCTGTAATTCCAGTCATACACACTTTCACACAGAACTTTTATTCCTTTGAGTACGATTTTCACGGTCTTTTATTATCTAGCCAGTAACTAACCTGTTACCCGATAAAGGGAAACCGCTTCCTTCAGTAATTTACTAACTGTATGTGACTAACCTGTCACCCGTTAGAAGGATACTACTCCACCCAGTGTTTTACTACCTGCCAGTGACTCTCCCGCCACCCGATAGAGGGACACTAGTCCACGTTTTACCTAATAGAGCCTAGGATTTTTAGGGTTTTCTACACGCTATGACCCTCAGTCACACACGTTTTAAACTTAGACGTACTCACTCAGTTCTTTTAGTCTGGTTGTCTTCCTCCTTCGGTATCCCGTCAACCCTCAGACTCCAAGCGATGGTTGAGAGTCGGCCGGTAAAGGTTTCAGATGCAGTGGCCACTGTCTTTCCCGAATCTCAGACACCTCCTGGAGTCTTTAGGTGTATTGGGATCCGGCTTACGAAGGACCATTTGATGGGTGCTGGTAAAAACCCAACATATTCTGTACACAGGAAAGGAAGACAAGAGAGATTAGGTTTTTTCACTTGCAAGCGGAGAACAGTCAGAGAGGATGCCCAGGTTACAAAAAATGCTCCTAGCCCATTCTGCTCTGAGCGTCCTGGTTCTCTGTGCCCCCAGCTTGCTATTTATTCAGTTTTTCACATCCCTAGTTTACACGTGGTCTGTCCTGCCCATAAGGGGTGGGGGAACATGTGGCAGGACAGCCGACAAAACATAATCATTAAAACCAAAACATAATCATAACACCCAACACACTTATAAGATAATTCCCAGATATGACATCTTTCACAGGGACAATGTCCCTGAAACTTAGATACTGGAGGAGCCGAGCTGTCTGCTTACGTCTCCCCTCAGATATCTGGCCTTTCTGTAACTCAAAACATATAATCACAAGTCACGCACTTTTAAAGCTTCATTTCTACAAATTAAAGAATCACAAAAGTTAATAATATATAATTATTCCATCAGGATTAATAAATAAAATATATATAGCTTGTATGTATGTATGTATGTATGTATGTATGTATGGATGGATGGATGGATGGATGGATGGATGGATGGATGGCGCTGACCAGGGTTCGATTCCCTGACGGGGAGACAGAATGCTTTTAAAAGCCTTTGAAGTCCTGATTTAAGCCTGTACCGTTCTCACCATCCATGCAAAAATGCCAGTCTGATTGGGGCTAATTAAGGTGCAATGCCAACATCACTGTGTGCCTACCACAGTCTCTGTGGCGCAATCGGTTAGCGCGTTCGGCTGTTAACCGAAAGGATGGTGGTTCGAGCCCACCCAGGGACGAGGCCTATTTTGAGGACTGGTTGACTGCGGCCGGCCACGATTTGACCAATGTCTGTCCGAGTTACTACCAAGAATTGACCAATCATGGCACTAGTTGCTGCCAAGAATTGACCAATGACAGCACGAGCTCCTACCAAGAACGCACACGCTCGCATATGAAGCCAAGAACACGAAAACTACAGAAGACAACAGTAAACAAAGTTAGTATAACGCAACATTTAATCACTTTTAAATCGATCGTTCACCCTCCGTGGTATTTACTATGAATACAA
Organism: Paratrypauchen microcephalus; assembly: GCA_036785185.1. Classification (NCBI taxonomy): domain Eukaryota; kingdom Metazoa; phylum Chordata; class Actinopteri; order Gobiiformes; family Gobiidae; genus Paratrypauchen; species Paratrypauchen microcephalus. The sequence goes on along the minus strand of JAVJIX010000181.1, from coordinate 750,613 downwards.
CGTACAAAGACACACTTTACATGGGACTTTGTAGAGAGGCGACGTGAATTACTTATGATGAACACTTCATCTGGGAGCTCTTTCGGATTTGCTGGACAGTATCTCATCTTTGCTTTTGGTAAGTCATGTCATGAAATGTGTTTGTCATATCACTGTTCTATTTTAGCTTAAATGTTTAAGGGGAGAGTAGCTCACTGTGTGTGTGTGTGAGAGAGTGTAGGTAGGGGATTTTTTTGTCTCATTTATAACATTTAACTGGCTTTCTTTATCTGACAGACATGGAGCCAGTGTATAATTAGTGTGACTGTAATTGTGATTGTGATGTTTTGTTGTGTGTTCATTTGTCAGGAGTTCTGCTGGTCACACGTTCCAGCCCAGTGGGCAGACTGCACCCAGCTGGAGGAGGCCATCTTTATCCAGCTCTGTATGGTCATCTCTGGCCGGAAGAAGACTCCTGAGGGCAAAAGTGAGAGCCGGTGGACTCAGGTTATCCATGCCTATGGTAACATCCGTCAATGCATTTTAAATAATGCATTAGTGATGGAGGAGACCACCATCCATCTGCCCGAGGTGAACACAGCCACTTTGGCACAGTGGTGAGTACATATATATATAGTGTGACTAAGGTAAGATAAGATAAGACTTTATTGATCTCACATAGGAGAAATTTACTTGTCACAGTAGCTCCAGGCAGAGACAGTTTGAACAATAAAGAAAGTGCATGCAGCAAGAATAAAATAAAAGTGCATGCAGCAAGAATAAAATAAAATAAGTAACAATAAGATAAGTAATAATAATAATAATAATAAAACAGTAGCTAGGAGAGTATGGGGAAATATATTGCACGTTTGGCCTATATCAGGGTGGGGCAATTATTTTTCCCCAGGGGCCAAATGAGAAGCAGAAAATATTGTGGAGGCCAAAAGTTTGAAGTCGACTATGGTTATTCATTTTATTTCTATGTTGAAATCAGTAAATGTCGTTGTTTACAGAAGCTGTAAGTTCTGTGTTATTATTAAGTAATGAGAGAGTGAGGTTTTACCAAAACTGAATTTATTCAGTAAAATAATTCAAAACAATGGTAAACATGAAACATTTGGAACTCTTTTTCAGTCACATTAACCCCACAATGTTTTCTGAGTTTAACTTTCTTAACTTTGTATTAAGACACCACAGTGTCTTTGTTTGACAAATATAAAACAAGACCAACTGCCAAACTGTGTAGAAAAAAAGTCAAAGTTGCATGTTTAGTGTGTTTTTCTTGATCAGTGAGAGAAATGTCGCCTCTGTTGAGCTTTAACAAGTGCATCAGAGTCAGGTTCATGTTTGAGGTGGAGATTCAAGATAGTTTATTTGTCATATGCAGAATCAACACAAGGTCAACAATGCAATGAAATGCTCAGGATCAGAAGAACCGTTGACTCGCTAAGATACTAAGTACTAATAACATGCAATAATAATAACATGCAATAATAGTACATGGTAAAAAAAAGTGTTGCAAAAGTGCAGGGGAAGAAGTAAACAATATAATAAACAATATAATAAAATATGTAATAAAATGTAATAAAAAAAATACAAGGTACAATGTACAAGGTGCAGGTAGGGTTAAATCAAATAAGGTGTAAGTATTTCACAGATTGCACATAATATGATATAAATATTGCACATAGGTTATTGCACTGATTATTGCACAGGTAACAGTAATTTACAGTGAGGTAGTGACAGACATGATACATTCATACAGAGCAGCAGCAGTAAACATATTATGCATAATGAAAGGTAGTTTAGTGCAGTATTATTGAGAGTGAGAGAGAGATGTGAAGTCCCACAGATGATCATCAGTACAAATGCATCAGTACAAATGCATTATGTACAATTTTGAAACTAGGTTTTATTTTCTTAATTTCAAACAACCTTTCGCGGGCTGGTCAAAGTCGACTCACAGGCTTTATTTGATCCCCGGGCCTTGAAATGCCCAGGTCTGGCCTATATAGTAGTAGAATTATACAGTCACTAACAAAGTAACAAAACTTTATTTTTGAGATTTTTTTTTAAAAATTAGCATTCTCTTTTGTTAATATTTTCATTCAGGTACAATAAATGCAATAAGGTGCAGGAGACCTTTGCCTCAGGCTCCACTGGCAGCACCAGTACAGCAAAAGTCCAGCACTACGCAGGAGGCTGTCCAGGCTGTGGATGCCGGTCAGAACCCACACATGTTTCCGCTTCAGGCAAACACAGCTGGCACAGCAAAGGTGAAGAGGAGGCCGAGTCCAGGTCCACCCTGATATGGCCATTGAATAAATTTATTGGAAGCTAAATGTCTTAAAACATAAAGAATCTGGAGCCACTGCTGAATTTAAAGAAAAATGGTAGAATCTGGAGCCACTCCTAAATGATTACAGAAATGGTAGGTATGGTAATGAATAAGAAAACATTGCTGCAATATACCAACATACATTGCTATATTACTATTTTAAGATAATTTTGAACATTTCCTATCAATATCACGTCTTTCCAAGTTAGCCACCTAGTCCAAAATGTTCTATTATTAATAGAATGTCTTTTTAGCCAGAGTTCAGACAGGATTCGAACCCGCTGCAGAGGGCGCCATTGTAGCGTATTGTGGCCGCAAACATCGACATGGGCCCAGGGTCTCAGAAGCTCAGCAAGGCAGGGCCTGGTCAGGACTTGGATGGGAGACACTGGGAATTCCAGGTGCCACAGGGGGGCGCCAGTCGCAAAAACCGTCATTGTGTCCTTAGGCAAGACACTTTACCCACATTCTACCGGCTGGTTAGCTCAACTGGTAAGTCATGGACTTTCCCCCTGGGGGTTGTAGGTTCAAACCCCCCCGGCAATGAGCTAACCAGTGTGGGTCCTTGGGCAAGACCCTTCACGGTACTGCCCCCCGGGCGCCGAAAAAAGATGGCTGCTCACTGCTCCTGAAAAAGGATGGGTCAAAGGCAGAAGTCAAATTTCTCCCATGTGTCACTGTGTGTGAGACCAATAAAGGCTTAAGCCTAAGCTTAATCTTAAAAAAATTGCCTAGTATGAAAGTGGAGTGTGCGTGAGTGTTGGAGGTGGTCGGAGGGGCCGATGGCGCAGATTGGCAGACTCGCTTCCGTCAGTCTGCCCCAGGGCAGCTGTGGCTACAAACAAAAAAAAGTAGCTTACCACCACCAAGTGTGGAGCGATTGAACAATGAACTGTAAAGCGCTTTGGGTGTCATGAAAGGTGCTATATAAATGCTATGAATTATTATTATTATGATTAATTATTAAATTCAATTCAATTGACTAAATTCAGCAAATGATTAAATTATAGAGAGATCTGCAGACCAACTAAGGGAGACTGTGCACTACTAGTGGTACATGCACCACAGTTTCAGAACCACTGCTACAGACTATTAGACCAACATTAGGGTGATGTGCGTGAAAAATCCCTCAGTCGTCATTCATGATAAAAGGAGAAATTCAATTTGTCCACTTCTGTCAAGTTCTGTCCAGAAGTGACGAAGCCTCTCGGATGAGCGGCGAAATGTTTTCGACCAAACAAACTTTGTCCAGTTGACAAATTTCTCCTTTTATCATTAGGTTGATGCTGACACATTCACCCCTCACAAGTTCACATTTTCTGAACTTCATTATAGTCGCACTCATCATGTGAATTTGAAACATGTCATGTTTCGGGTACAGCTCTTTACCATGGAAAGAACAGTGCTTCTCTTCCTCTCTCTGCTCTGGGTGATGGGAGTCATTAGGACAACAAAAAATCCTATATTTCACACAGGCTTTAACCTGGAATGATGCTCAGGCCTCCTGCAGACAGCACTACACTGGTCACTATCAAGACTACTGCAGACAATGACCAACTCTATGACACTTGGCTTGGGATGTACCGTAATAATTCAAGTTCTGCCTGGAAATGGTCCAATGCAACAGAAGCCTCTCAGTCAAAACGCTGTGAACAGATTTTGTGTTACTTGTTGAAATGGTCAAGATTCTGTCCAATGCTCAGCCCACAAGCTTACATCACCCATGCACATCAATTTTCTATAAAGATAAAAAATCAGGACACAAAATAATACACTACACAAACCTGATGCGATGTGCAGTAGTTTCATTAATGCTTCAAGTTCGACTCCACTATAATGAGCCCCAGAATGAGCCCCAGACTACAGTAAAGTTTAGCCAACAGCACGTTTCCTGTGCATGCCCATCAGCTGTTTCTCCTTTACATCAGACCCCCAGGATTTCGCGGGCATTTTTTGTGATTGTTTCGGGCTAAAATGCCTGAATTTGCGGGAGCTTTTCCAAAAAGTTGCGATGAAAGTTGCGGTGCTTTTAAGGTTTTTGTTGCGATTTTGTTACGGGAGGAAGTGAAAGTTGCGATAAATAGTTGCGATTTTCGCTTTTTGTAACTAAAATTGAATAATATTTTGAATACGGAGTTATTACTGACAAAGAATAATACAAAGACACAGAGATCACAGATATGGTCCTAAAACAACCTTACCAACATCCAAAATAAATGACTACTAGGAGGGGAACTGTTTCGGTCTTTTGCTGTTATTTTTGTGGGCAAATGGCGCCGCAGACATGTTTCTTTGCCATTAGAAGTCGTGTCCCAGTTCCCAGAGCGCGCGGCTCGGAGCGTGGCCCGAAGGGCATGTGCGTCACACATTTCGACAGAACGCCGGCGCGACGACTGCTGTCCCATTTCTTTTTTGTCCCATGCGCAGTTAACACGCGGTCCGAAGACCGCAGTCGTTAAGTGGTCCGCGGACTGCAGTCGGGGCTGAGCAAGTGTGCACCGCCTTGACTGCAGTCTGAGCCCCCTTCGGGCCGCGCTCCGAGCTGTGCGCTCTGGGAACTGGGACACGGCCGCAGTTTCGTTTTTGTCACACGGAAGTAAAGCAGAATGTTGCGGCTTCCAAACTCAAACCTTTTAGCCGCCGAGAATATGAGGTTGGGTCCTATGGCTCGCAGATTTGTGACGCGCAAAGAGGAGGCTATGGTGACAGATACGCTGAGATCCAGATATGTTTTGTGCATTTATTACAAAAAGAGCGCACACAGCTATGACAGCGCAGCAGGATGAAATGGAACTCATGAAAACCAGCAGGATGAACAGATTAACGTGAAAGATGAATGAATGGTTTGCTACACCCCAACCCTGACTCTCTCCTCTGTGTGACAGGTGAGCGCGCGCTTTTACACGCACACACTTCCGTACGTGCACACACCCACACTCACGTGACCCACCGCCTCTGCCGCACACACACACACAAACGCACCGTGCACCTCATCTCAGTTATGTCTCCTACACAGAAGGAAGTTGGTCGGCGTTCAATACGTCGCCGATGATTGGTCAAAATTAGTAAAAATTGCGGGAAAGTTGCGGTGATTGGTCAAAATTGCAACACCGCCCTGAATTCACGGGGATTGGCTGAAGTTGCGTTGAAGTTGCAAATCGCAACATCGCGAATTCCTGGAGGGTCTGGATAATATAATCAGAAACCTCAATGAGCTCCACACTCTTGGCTGCAACATCCCAGGCTCTCAGTCAGCAGCAACTGTGTTGTCTCTGGAATAGTCCCCTTCAGTTATTAAAATAATGTAAACATATGTTGAGGTATATTTTGACAATATTAACCAATTCAGTTTAAATTATTATGTGGCCTCACAGCAGACTTACAAACTCATTTCCAAATTGATTTGACTATGACGTCAGGGATGACGTGCTAGTATGCATTTGTCTTTAAAACAAGCAGCTGCAAGATGTGACCATCATCTGCCTTTCAAACAAAGCCTTTCCATATAAATGAGCCAATTTAAATGTCAGCCTAAGACATGTCACGAAGGAGTTCTTTGGACAATGAGAGGCAGGGTAAGAAAAACAAACATTGCAGAAGCAATTTATTGTTTTTACATTCACGTACAGTTTGTTACATCTGGTCTCCTGTAAAACTTTAAAGGGTCCGTATTACGCTATTTTCAGATCTTTGTTTCTTCATCCCAAACATACCTGGAGTTTTGTTTTGTTTCAATCATACATGACACACAAATCCTGCATATTTAGGTAGTCTTCTCAAACTAAAACTCTCCGTTCCACCTGGTGATGTCATGTGTTAGTACAGGAAGTGCTCCACTATGTTTTTAAACTCCATACACCTTCACAAGAATCATTTGGATAATTTCAACCCTGGAACTGACAGTCTCTACTTAACAAAAGATAAAAGGTAAGTGTTAACTTGAAAACTACTTTTTCATGACATCACAAGGTGGAACAGAGCATTTTGAGCTTTGGGGACAGACTCATAATAAAGCATTACTGAAATGTCTGAATGAAAAAAACAACTCCAGTTATATTTTTGATAACAGCATTCTAACATGGCTTAAAACTCACAAGAGTTTTACATAATATAGGACCTATAAGTTGCTTGTTGCGAGTGAAAGAAAATCTGGTTGGGGCAAGTGATGCCCAAAATCCTAAACTCTTTATTATATAGAAGTTACTAAGCCTGCATCATGTTTAATAAACATTTATTAAGTCATGCTTTATTAAAGGTGCTGTCCATGGAGATGTGCCCAGAATGTTCCACAGTATGATCATAAACTTGACAATCTCCAAGGAAACTTGCAAGCCATACCATACTGTGGATAATTTATATCAAAGCATTAACATCTCCATGGAGATAAACAGGTTGCGGACCCTTTCCAGAAAAGTTACCTCCAGTGTGCAGCTCCTCCAAATCCGAGGCCATGGTTCTCGACCGGAAAAAGGTGGCTTGCCCTCTCTGGGTGGGTGGAGAGTCCTTCCTCAAATGGAGGAGTTCAAGTATCTCATGGTCTTGTTCACGAGTGAGGGGAGGATGGAGTGTGAGGTTGACAGGCGGATCGGTGCAGCGTGGGCAGTCATACGGTTGCACCGGACCATTGTGGTGAAGAGGGAGCTGAGCCAAAAGGCAAAGCTCTCAACTGGTCAATCTACATTCCTACCCTCATCTATGGTCATGAACTCTGGGTAATGACAGAAAGGACAGAGCGCGGATACAAGTGGCTGAAATGAGTTTCTTCCGCAGAGTGGCTTGGCGCACCTTTAGAGATAGGGTGAGGAGCTCAGTCACACAGGAGGGTCTCGGTGTAGAGCCTCTGCTCCTCCACGTAGAGAGGAGTCAGCTGAGGTGGCTCGGGCATCTGTTCCGGATGCCTCCGGGCATGTCCCACCAGGAGGAGGCCCCGGAGAAGACCCAGGACACAATGGAGGGACTATGTCTCCTGGCTGGCCTGGGAACGCCTTGGGGTCCCCCCAGAGGGCGCTACAGCAAGTGTCTGGGGTGAAGGAAGTCTGGGAGTCAGGGCTGGACTGGGACAAAAAAAACGGCCCTGGCATTTTTGGCTCAGAACGGCCCCTCATAATTAGCGGAGCACAACGGACTAATTTATGTTTGTGTTCCCCAAAGTAATGTATTTTACTATTGTTACGTCTTGGCCGAGGGGAAACACCTTCTTCACTACAGGGTTTGGAGCATCTCGCTTTGGGGGGTGATTTAAAAATTCTTACATTCTAGCAGGCTCTGGACGGGAAAAGTAGTCTACTCTCTCTTCTCTTTCCTCAACAGCCTGGCTCGACCAGACAGGAAGAGGGACAGATTATTACAGTTTATTAAGTGATCAATACAAAACTTAAATTAAAAATAAAAATATTGGGAACTACCTGGAAAAACTGTGGAAATATCTAAACCATCAAAACATTGAGTATCTTTAGGCTATTTTGATAATGTTTTTTGATAATGATCAGATAAATCTCATACTAAGGCAGCACGAGACAGATGTCTGAGCGGAAGTAACGATGCTCTCACTTAAGGTCGCTTAAATCGGCCTATTCAGTGTATGATGTGTGTGGAATTTGTTGTTCATCAAAAAAAGTCTGACCAATGTGGATGCTCCCAGTGGAGTCAGTGTGGAAACATTTACATGATTAGAAGGTTTCTTGTTAACCTAAAGTGTATTCTTAGACTTAGACAAACTTTATTGATCCACAAGGGAAATTGTTTTGGGTACAGTTGCTCACTCATCAAATATAATATATGATATATGCAGTGGTGAAAGTAGTTTTCATTTCTTACAGGTGCTATAATGTCCAGTGCATCACTACCGGCTACAGTCAAATAAGTTTGACAATCCCTGTGTAACAGACTGCGGATATCTCTGCACGAGAGTTTCGGCCCGAAATTCGGGTAGCTTTCAGTTCTCAATTCTTTTCAGTTTCAATTATTTTAGCGGTGCTGCGCACCAGCTGAGAATGTTATACCGGTGCGCCGTTCCGGTGCGCACCGGCTTACTTTCACCACTGGATATATGATGTATAACAGAGGGTAAAAGAACAAAAAGAACAATAGATGGAAAAGCAACCAAAGAGCAATAGACCTGTGTCAGACACAATTATATACTTAAGATAATGATAATATCTACAATCAGATTTAAATAGAAAAGTAGTAGTCAAATATAAAATACAGTATCAAATATGATGTGCAGTACCAGCTGTGTACAGTTGTAGGGAGTATTATCTGTTCAATCAACATGGTTTGTTGTTTAGACTCATAGTAAATATAATCAAGCAAATAGACCACTGTAGATTTCCATCTAAACTTTTTTTTTTTTTTGTTAGCTGCCCTCTAGCTCGTTAACTACGTTTCCAATCCATTTACTGTGTGCTGAAGTGGGCTAATATCATGAGGGAAACAAATGATGAAATGATTTAGCGTGACCCTGTTGGATTCTTGTTAATATGAATTATATTCTTACCACTTGCTACCACAGGACAGCAACATTCATTTATTATTCATGTCGTTTTTGCGCCCACACCCCCAGGCGAAATTCGCCTCGCACTTGGATTTCACCCTGCGGAAACTAAGCGTTTTTCTCATTGAGTCTACATTCACGTAGGTCACCTATTTTGGCTTCAAAACAGCGAACCTTGCCAAAAATTCGCCGTTTTCTATCCATGCGGCATGCCTGTCCATCACCTAAAAGTCCCGGTATTATTTTAGCTGACCTGCTGTGATGCACCTCCCTGGTCACTGTCTCTGTCTCTCGGGTGTCCTGTCAACTGCCTCTGGCTGCTCCTCCTCTCTCTCGAGTTCCCTCGCGTTCCCTTGAGTTCCCTCGGGTTCCCTCGAGTTCCCTTGAGTTCCCTCGGGTTCCCTCGAGTTCCCTCGCGTTCCTCGGGTTCTCTGTCCACAGTCTCTGGCGGCTCCTCTCCCTGTCCACCTTCAGCCTGGGCTGCAGAGGACGTGGAGGCTCCAGCAGCTCCTCCAGAGTGAGGCTTTTTAATATTTTCGCCCGCTAATTCTCCACACCTCCTTTCTTACGCGTTTCCGTGTTTGCCCGCTCATTCGCTCAACAGTATGATTATGAAACTGGCGGGGATCAGTGCAGAGAAAGGGGTGGGGCCACTCTCTATATCCTGATTGGTTTAGTCCACTGTCTATATTGAAGATGGACCAATGGGCCGCCTCCTTTAAATAAGCGACCGGGCTCTAAGTTAAAAAAAAAAAAAAAAAAACAGCACCGGTACCGGCCCCCGCGGACTGTCGGCCCACCGGGAAAATGCCCGGTGTGCCAGATGGCCAGTCCAGGCCTGCTGGGAGTCCCTGCTTAGACCCCGGCCTCGGAAAAGCAGAAGAAAATGGATGGATGGATGAAATACATTTTTTAAAAGTTACTGATAAAAGGACAAAAAAAATCACCTTGAGTTGGGCAATTGAAGTTTGATGTGGGCAAGACAAACAAGAACACGGAGAAGAATGAATTAAGTGGTAAACAATAATCTATGACTACATAGAATTACTTGAGCATGAAGTTTATTTCAAAGTCACTCATTTTCATAGAGTGACGTGAGGTAAACGTGTAGCTCCACAAATGCCATACTCATCCCTCTCTTTTTTTTCCGATATGCCAAATGTCATATAAAACTGCTCATTTAAATAAAGTTGTAGAGGAGGCCCACGTGTCTTCTACAAAGTACCTTTGTGTGCCTTTGGTCTCCATCATTGTCTTTTTATTTGTAGATGACTTAAATAAGGATGATGAGAACTGGGAAGGTAAATTTTTTGGTTCACTCAGAAATGTTTTATTTTCCCTTCTACTTTATTAATGAAGTTGAAGAACTAATCTTAGTGGAGCAGAAAACCCCACAGGAGGCAGAAATCTGACACATGACAAGAACCAGCACTATGACCTGGCCTCACATCCTTTTGGCTGGTTTTAAATATTTTTTAAATATTACGTAAAGCACTATTCAAATGACTTCTGGCTTGTTATTCTCATGCTTGCTTTGGAAAAGTCATAGCATCTGCCTACAGCTCCTCTCATCCTGCAGGTAATAAAAAATATTTCATTGTAGTAACAGTAAAATGTCTCTGTTCATTAATTTTGAAATGTATCACTTTGATATTGTCTTTATTCACATAATCTACTTCTAAATCATCTTTATTTCCATGTACAGCATTTGGACTTTTGTGTATGACATTTGAGCACAAGAATTGTACTATTACTGAAGAAGACATTTTGTAGAGCTGTATGAAGGTGCTTTTCTGGTGGAGGGTCAGTCACCTGCTTGTCTCCATGGAGATATTATTGCATTGTCTAGAGTGTTCCACGGTAGAGATTAAACCTATCTATCTCAAGAAAGACAGCTATAGGCTACATTATAGACCAAATCTGTGGAGAGGCAACTGTATTCACACAGAGTTATTGTATTTTTGAGTAATAGAAACTCCCATAATGAATAAATGCCAGATAGATGTGTTTAAAGTAATATTTTGGAATATTCCAGACAAAGCAATAACATCTCTATGGAAACATCCCGGTGACGGACCCGACATCAGAAAAGCTGTGCAATGCACCTTAACAATCTTCATTATAAATAAGTGGTATAAATGAACCTTTTATAGTAGTAGTTTTTTGTGTGGTTGCATATAATGTGAGTTCTCCCTTAGGTTCTGCAGCCTAAGGGAGCAGAATAAAAGCTGTGCTTTCAGATGTACAGAATAATGGTGCACTGGACGTTGCTGCTCCTGCCTCTGCTCTGTATGGGAGCCACCGCCCTGAAGAGAATAGTACACAGAATTGATACAGAGATGAACTGGCATGATGCTCAGGCCTACTGTCAACAGCACCACACAAACCTGCTCACCATCATAAACCAAGCTGAGAACAACCTGATCATCCACGACGGCTGGATCGGGATGTACAGATACCCTCTTTCTCCCTGGAGATGGGTCAGTGGAGATGCGAACTCCTTCCGGAACTGGTATTCTGGTAATTGATTTAAGACACTTTCAAGCAGATAAATTATAAAATCCATCCATCCATCCATCCATCCATTTTCTTCCGCTTATCCGGGGCCGGGTCGCGGGGGCAACAGTCTAAGCAGGGACCTCCAGACTTCCTTCACCCCGGACACTTCCTCCAGCTCCTCCGGGGGGACCCCAAGGCGTTCCCAGGCCAGCCGGGACACATAGTCCCTCCAGCGTGTCCTGGGTCTTCCCCGGGGCCTCCTCCCGGTGGGACATGCCCGGAACACCTCCCGAGGGAGGCGTCCAGGAGGCATCCGGAACAGATGCCCGAGCCACCTCAGCTGGCTCCTCTCCACGTGGAGAAGCAGCGGCTCTACTCCGAGCTCCTCCCGTGTGGCCAAGCTCCTCACCCTATCTCTAAGGGTGCGCCCAGCCACTCTGCGGAGGAAACTCATTTCGGCCGCTTGTATCCGCGATCTCGTCCTTTCGGTCATTACCCAAAGCTCATGGCCATAGGTGAGGGTAGGAACGTAGATTGACCGGTAAATTGAGAGCTTCGCCTTTTGGCTCAGCTCCCTCTTCACCACAACGGTCCGGTACAACGACCGCATCACTGCCGACGCTGCACCAATCCGCCTGTCAATCTCACGCTCCATCCTCCCCTCACTCGTGAACAAGACCCCGAGATACTTGAACTCCTCCACTTGAGGCAAGGACTCCCCACCCACCCAGAGAGGGCAAACCACCTTTTTCCGGTCGAGAACCATGGCCTCGGATTTGGAGGAGCTGATCTTCATCCCAGCCGCTTCACACTCGGCTGCGAACCGCCCCAGTGCACACTGGAGGTCCCGGTTTGATGAAGCCATCAGGACAACATCATCCGCAAACAGCAGAGATGAGATCCTGTGGTTCCCAAACCGGATCCCCTCCGGCCCCTGACTGCGCCTAGAAATTCTGTCCATAAATATAATGAACAGAACCGGTGACAAAGGGCAGCCCTGGCGGAGTCCAACATGCACCGGAAACAGGTCCGACTTACTACCGGCAATGCGAACACAGCTCCTGCTCCGGTCATACAGGGATCGAACAGCCCTTAACAAAGGGCCCTGAACCCCGTACTCCCAGAGCACCCTCCACAGGACCCCACGAGGGACACGGTCGAATGCCTTCTCCAGATCCACAAAGCACATGTGGACTGGTTGGGCAAACTCCCATGCACCCTCGAGCACCCGATGGAGAGTATAGAGCTGGTCCAGTGTTCCCCGGCCGGGACGAAAACCACACTGCTCCTCCTGAATCCGAGGTTCGACTATCGGTCGAATTCTCCTCTCCAGCACCCTGGAATAGACCTTACCGGGAAGGCTGAGGAGTGTGATTCCCCGATAGTTGGAACACACCCTCCGGTCCCCCTTCTTAAACAGAGGGACCACCACCCCGGTCTGCCAATCCAGAGGTACTGTCCCCGACCGCCACGCGATGTTGCAGAGACGTGTCAGCCAAGACAGCCCTACAACATCCAGCGACTTGAGATACTCAGGACGGATCTCATCCACCCCCGGGGCCTTGCCACCGAGGAGCTTTCCAACCACCTCAGTGACTTCAGCCAGGGTGATGAGTGAGTCCGACCCCGAGTCCCCAGCCTCTGCTTCCTCCTCGGAAGACATGACGGCGGGATTGAGGAGATCCTCAAAGTATTCCTTCCACCGTCCGACAACATCCCCAGTCGAGGTCAACAGCTCCCCACCCACACTGTAAACAGTGTTTGTGGAGCACTGCTTCCCCCTCCTGAGGCGCCGGACGGTTTGCCAGAATTTCTTTGAGGCCGTCCGATAGTCCTCCTCCATGGCCTCTCCGAACTCCTCCCAACTCCGAGTTTTTGCCTCTGCCACCGCCCGGGCTGCAGCACGCTTAGCCCGCCGGTACCCGTCGGCTGCCTCCGGAGTCCCACGAGCCAACAAGGCCCGATAGGACTCCTTCTTCAGCCTGACGGCATCCCTTACTTCCGGTGTCCACCACCGGGTTCGGGGATTGCCGCCGCGACAGGCACCACAGGCCTTACGACCACAGCTACGGGCGGCCGCATCGACAATAGAGGCCGAGAACAGAGCCCATTCGGACTCTATGTCCCCAGCCTCCCCCGGAATCTGGGAGAAGCTCTCCCGGAGGTGCGAGTTGAAGGTGCCTCTGACAGAGGGCTCTGCCAGACGTTCCCAACAGACCTTCACTACGCGCTTGGGCCTGCCAGGTCTTTCCGGCTTCCTCCCCTGCCAGCGGACCCAACTCACCACCAGGTGGTGATCGGTTGACAGCTCTGCCCCTCTCTTCACCCGAGTGTCCAAGACACGCGGCCGGAGGTCAGATGACACGACAACAAAGTCGATCATCGACCTCCGTCCTAAGGGTGTCCTGGTGCCACGTGCACTGATGGACACCCTTGTGCTCGAACATGGTGTTCGTTATGGACAAACTGTGGCTAGCACAGAAGTCCAATAACAGAACACCACTCGGGTTCAGATCAGGGAGGCCGTTCCTCCCAATCACCCCTCTCCAGGTGTCACTGTCGCTGCCCACGTGCGCGTTGAAGTCCCCAGGAGAACAACGGAGTCCCCGGTCGGTGCACTGTCCAGTACCCTCCCAGGCACTCCAAGAAGGCCGGGTACTCCGCACTGCTGTTCCGGCCCGTAGGCCGACACAACAGTAAGAGACCTGTCCCTGACCCGAAGGCGCAGGGACGCGACCCTCTCGTTCACCGGGGTGAACTCCAACACACAGCGGCTGAGCCGTGGGGCAATGAGTAGGCCCACACCGGCCCGCCGCCGTTCCCCGCGGGCAACGCCAGAGAAATGGAGAGTCCAGCCCCCTTCAAGGAGTTGGGTTCCAGAGCCCAGGCTGTGCGTGGAGGTGAGGCCGACTATATCTAGATAGCGCTCAACATCCCACACGAGTTCAGCCCCCCCCCCGCGAGGTGAGATTCCATGTCCCCAGAGCTAGTCTCCATGTCTGGAGATCTGGTCGTTGAGGCCCCTGCCTTCGGCTGCCGCCCAGATCTCTCTGCACCCGGCCCTTATGGATCCTCCTGCGGGTGGTGGGTCCACGGGAGGACGGCCCCACGTCGCTCCTTCGGGCTGAGCCCGGCCGGGCCCCATGGGGAAAGGCCCGGCCACCAGGCGCTCGTTCGCGAGCTCCCACCCCAGGCCTGGCTCCAGGGTGGGGCCCCGGTGACGCCGATCCGGGCGACGTAACTAACCTCGATTGAATACTCATCATAAGGGCTTCTGAACCGCTCTTGGTCTGACCCGTCCCCCAGGACCTGTTTGCCTTGGGTGACCCTACCAGGGGCATAAAGCCCCCGACAACATAGCTCCCGGGATCATTCGGGCACTCAAACCCCTCCACCACGTTAAGGTGGCGGCTCAAGGAGGGGATTATAAAATCCCAAAAATATATTTAGTTAAAATGTTGCCATTAAACACATAGCTTCTTTAGGACTTGCCCAGCCGTTAAGATCAGTAAGTCCTCTGTTACCCCACTTTAAAATCGAAACAATACTGCCCTAACTTCAGTGTATTGCCCTTAAAACTACCATCAAGCTTATTTCATTTCTTTACCTGCACATGGCAGATGTGAACCCTGTTTCCCTCCTCCCTCCCCTCACCTGACCTTTGTTCAGGAACATCTGTCATAATTACCAGGTTATATGGACTCCTTGTTCAATAAATAATAGCTGGAACAATATTTTTAGGACTTCAGTATTTATCGTGTGTACAGTTTGCATTTGGAGGGATTTTATTTTTCTCCGTTAAGATTTGAGCTGTAGAGGATTGAATGAAAACTTCTGAGCTCCTCTTACTACAGCGGTACCTCACCTTACGAAATTAATTCGTTCCAGAAGTGGTTTCGTAACGTGAAAAATTCGTAAGTTGAGTAGCTATTTCAATGGAAAAAGCCTGATTCGTTCCAAGGCCCCGATCCAAGTTTTTTTTTTTTTTATAGTGTAACTTTTTTTTATAGTGTAACACTGTGTTCTGCGTCCTGATTGGTTTCTCAGACTGGATTTAAACTTTTCTCACATTTGTCTCTCGTTTAAACACTCAAACTTTCATAGATTTTCAACAAAATTATTAATAGTGAAGTGTGAGGGGAAGGGGGAGGGGGGAGAAGACTGCGCTCTGACACGTGTGATAGCGCAGCATGACCCGGCGCGGGGCTGACAGCAGGTCTAGACCAGGACTAAACCAGGACTAAACCTGGACTAAACCAGGACTAGACCAGGACTAGACCTGGACTAAACCAGGACTAAACCAGGACTAAACCAGGACTAGACCAGGACTAGACCTGGACTAAACCAGGACTGGACCAGGACTAGACCAGGTGGATTAAAGCGCTGCGCGCAGGTCTATTTCCTGGTTTCGTTTCGAGTCCCAGCTGAGGCGAGCAGCAAGGAGGGGACTGCACGCAGTCTGAGCGCATGAACGAGACCCACGAACGCATGCAAGAGCCGCGGTGGTCTAGACCTGCTCTAGACCTGGTTTAGTCCTGGTTTAGTCCAGGTTTAGTCCTGGTTTAGTCCAGGTTTAGTCCTGGTCCAGTCCTGGTTTAGTCCTGGTCCAGTCCTGGTTTAGTCCAGGTCTAGACCTGCTGGCAGCCCCGCGCCGGGTCATGCTGCGCTATCACACGTGTCAGAGCGCAGTCTTCTCCCCCCTCCCCCTTCCCCCCACACTTCACTATTAATAATTTTGTTGAAAATCTATGAAAGTTTGAGTGTTTAAACAGAGACAAATGTGAGAAAAGTTTAAATCCAGTCTGAGAAAAGCGTATAATGTGTGTGGCTGAGCGCGCATTATTTGAATTTTTGAGATTTTGCGTTTCGTAACTTGAATTTTCTTTCGTATCTAGAGACCAAAATTTAACGTGAAGGTGTTTCATAAACTTGAAATTTTCGTTTGTTGGGTCATTCGTAAGGTGAGGTACCACTGTACTTGTAATTATACAGAATACGTCCGGGGTCAGAGAGCTTGTGGTGCATGCTGAGCACATGCACCTTGGCCAAAAAGTACTTCCAAGTATTTCCATCAAATGCAAGGTCTGTGATTGGTTGATCCACAAAGACTATACACACAACTGATTAACAACAGCTCAGAACAGCTAATGGACAGAAATGTCTGCATGAGCCTAAAATATGATTGTTTATTGTCACAGTAAATAAATACAAATAATGAATATAAATTAAATAGTTTGGATTCCCACGATGAACCTGGACCCTGATGAGCTCCGCAGAAGCTCGTATGGTTCTGTCTGTGTGAGTGCGTCAGCTCTCAGCTGAGTGGGGCCTGATGTTGGACTATAAACTAAAGTGTGTGTACATGAGCAACATTAGCAATTACAAATGCTAGCTTTAAAAGGAAATGGAAATGGAGGCCTCATGTTTAGTTGAATTGTGTTTTTGTTTATAGTGGTTCAATAAAGGTGAGGTACTTCAAAATGAACTGCATGGTTCACATAGTCGTGTAATCCCTCATTGATCCAGGAAGGATCCATAGCATCAAATGACAAAAAAAAAAAAAAAAAAAACTAGGGCTGGGAATATTAACGCGTTAATCGCGATTAGAGTTATGATCGCGAACAATTTTTTAAATCGCGATCAGAGTTTGCCAGCATTTTCCGCAATTCTACCATCCATATGCAGCTCATTTGGTTGTATTAATTAAACTCATTGTCGGTTAAACGCGCTATTTTGTTCCCTCTACGCATCCGTAGGCAGCTCGAGCGGGCTTCAATCATTTATTTACAATTTCTCAAAGTAAGCACTATTACTGGTTCATTGTTACTTTTTCCTTTCTCTGCACTTTTTTGAAATAAAAAAAATGGTGAGAAATACTTTGCATTGTGAGTTTAACTTTAGATTCGAACGGTCTTACTGCAAGATATCAATTTTAAACATGCAAAATAAATCACGATTAATCGCGATTAACTATGAAATTTCTGAGATTAGTTGCGATCAAGAAAATTAATTGTTTGACAGCCCTAAAAAAAACCTTTTGTCCAGTTAATAGAACTGAGTTTCTCCTTTGCTGTGGTTCACATACTTGCATGTGTGTTTATGGTTAACATTCACGTGTACAGTAGCTCTTGATTTCCATTATTATGCTTTTCTCTTCCTTTTAGATCGGTATGAATACGGTAGACACTGTGGCATCATACAGGACAAGGGGTGGAGACCCAAGGACTGTTTGACTAAATTTCCCTTCTTCTGTGAGGATGAACCTCTTCTTTTAGTGAAGCAGAAGAAACCATGGGAGGAGGCTCTGGAGCACTGCAGAAATCTGACACAACATCACCCTACAGTCTATGAGAACCATCGCTATGACCTGGCTTCACCATTCACTCCTAATGACATGGTCAAGGCTCAAGGCATCTTTCAGCTTGGTTTTGATAAGGTACAAGTATTTATGACTTTGTTGCTTATTCTCACCAGCTGATTCTTCATTGACTTAATAATATTCTCTGTTAGGTGTGGATCGGGCTGCGGTACCTGGGAGATCACTGGCTCTGGCTCAATGGACAATACTATGATGACGGTTTACACTGTCCTGCTTTTCACCGCTGTGGCACACTGGAGAATAATGTTACCATTCCTGTTAGTAGAAGGATATGTGTTTATCAACTGTATTTTCTGTGTGCCAGAAAATCTGATTAATCTGATGAATTCCACCTCCAAAATCTTTCATTAATGTGAATGAATGAATGAGTTCTAAGCTAAAGCAGGACTCATGTGGCCTTTGTGAGTGTTTGGCTTTGACTAGAAGTAGAGTTTCGGGGCACCACTTGTCGTCATATTAGCTTGTCAATGCCTGATCCCGTTAGATCTCAGACGTTAAGCAAGGTTAGTACTTGCATGAGAGACCCCTGGGAAAATCAGGCGCCAGTGGGGCACCAGTCGCAAAAAAAAAACGCAAAAAAGCACTCGTCAAAGATTAAGGCCAATTCAACCAAAAGGTTTATGACTACAAAAATGCAAATATTTAAATTTTGAAAAATATGAAAGCTTCACTTCTGATCAGATCAGCGACAGTAATTTGGATAAAAACACATCAAAAGACAGGCACAGTTTTGGAATGGAGGAATGGAAGTTTTACCTCGGCAGGCGTTGCCCTTCTGGAATGTTCTTTGTCCAGCAGAGAAGAGAAGGAGCTACTCTGTGTCTCCCTGTTTCTCTGTCCACTCTGGTCGAAGGTCTGAGTTGAACTCCTCGTCTGAACTGAGCAGGGTCTCCTCAGTGATAAGAGTCTATACCCAGTCTGTAACCACCCACTTACATTTTAGAGGGGAAAATTAAAACAATGAGGTGAAGTCTTGGCTAAAGTTGAGTGGGGGTTGAGGAGAGGCCTGTGAGTTTCCTCTCACATTTGTATTATAAACTATTATAAACAATTACACCATTGAAAACATTGAACGGTTTACACAAAAAATATTCACACGACATTTACAGATCAATATTCAAACAACATTGACAATCTTCACAGCATGAACTGTTCACACCATTCCTCTTGTTTCTGTGGAGACTTTGATGAAACAGCAGTGTCTTTTATATGTGTCTTGGTTATCGCGAGTTTATCTGAATTTACTTCAGTCAGTTGATTTCCTTGTAGGAGACACATTGTAGATGTTTTGGAGAGTATTTGTGTAAGAGAAGTTAAAGCTTGCTGCTGCTTACAGAACAGAACAGAACAGAACTTATCATTCAGGTCCAGAGCCCAGAGAGCTGAAGGGAAGTGGGGGATAGTTGTGCATCCACAGTCATAAAATAAATTATCTAGCCAAAAAGTAGTGGAAATTTCCTACTTAAGGTCACAAGAAGTGGGTGCTTCTCACAGTTTCATGGGTCAACCTGTAATACTACAATTACCTTAATCTGTGTGAATAATATATGAATAATATACATAGACCTATAATATTAATCCTATAAACTACACATGTACCTATATCTATAGAGTTAATAGCAAAGCTTTAAGTGCATGTGACAGGTTTCATGTTTGTGTTTTTACCGCTTTATAATAATCAGATTTTTCTCTTTCCATGTGGCACTTGAATAAAACCTTTCTATTGATTTCAGTTGTAAATGGGATACTGCACTTTTGCATTATTTAAAAAGAACCACAAATTTTAGTTCCAGAAACACAATAAGTTTGATTGCCATTGTCAGTCAAGAATATTCACAAACTAGGAACTTGCTTTGACTTTACAGAGCAAATTAAAACAGCGCGCTTGGTTTGGCAGGGCGCTGGTGCTTAGTACCGTGGCTGTGGAGACTTCCACAGACTTCTATGGAAGATCATTTGTTCCGTTAGATTTTGAATTTTAAATACCGTTGAATTTCTCACTTTGAATTGTTTAACTCTGAAAAAAGATATTTGAATTATTTTTATTCTGAATTTTAATTGCTGAAATTTAGTATACTTTTAGTATACTTTTTCAATATGTTTCAAATTCAAAATAAAAATTTCACCTTTTAAATACTGAACACATATTTTCAAGCCCTCAAATTCAACAGTCAAAATTCAGAGTGTAAAATTTGCAGTGAAAAATTTCACAGCAAAGATCCAAGGAAGAAGCAACTGATGTGAGTGAGGAGGGCAGAGGCTGTTTCCTATTGGCCGTTCTCATCTGTGGGCGGGTTTACACATAAATAAAAGAGATGAGGATGAGGATCTATATAGCCTATTTATTGAATTTTGAACACTTTAAAAATGTACACTTAAATTTCATCAACTGCCATTCAGAAATATAAAAATAATTCAAACATGTTTTTTCAGAGTTAAAAAATTTAATGTGAGAAATTAAAAAGCTAACAAATTATCTTCCATATTTAGTAAACTAAAAAAAAAAAAAGACAACACCACTGGAAATTAATCCAGAAAAAAAAAACATAAGGCAGGAAGTTCCATTTTGAAATAAATACATTTGGATTTATAGTGTTGGAAAATGCTTTAAATTGGTTCTGTTTCCATTCGTTTACAGTAAAAATCTACAATCGTTTTGTTCAGAGTTCCCTAATCTCCCTTCTGGGATTGGCAGACGCGCGAGTGTGGGAAAATTATGTTGATTTATACACGCCCCGTTTTATTTTCCCAAAAAACAAGCCAGTTTGAAATTAAAAATGTATGTTTTCAACGTCACTAATGCTGTTACCTGAAACATGGAGAGGCTTCTTCATGATCTCAACTAACACATTCTGCAAAAAAACAAAAATCACAGATTTTGAAAAAAAAAAACCAACGCATTTTCTGAGAATGTGTAATGCCGACTTGAGGGCTTGAAGTCCGTGGTGCATCACATATTTCTGTACCCATATTTTTCCCCCTGTTTGCGGCCTGTTAATGAAGCACAGGTTGCAGACATTGCCCACATCGACAGTGGTTTTGAATGCTACAGCGGTCAGAGATCAGATGTCATGCCATTATGTACTTGTACCGTCCCACTCCAACCTCCAGCAGCGAAGTACAGCCCGACCTGGACACGCCCCCTCCTTTACACTAGACTAGTGGTGCTAAGATGGGGGCAAGGTGGGGCCCCACGTCTTTTCAAAGAATAATTGCTCTGTTTACTCTGATTGTTGTGGTGCTCTTGACCTTTTACTCTGGATTTACATATGTTAATGAAAATATTCACTGCACCAATCACAAGGCCTGACTAGGCTCCTGAGAATCGTCCTTATGTTAAAGGAAAATTAACTTTTTTTTTACAATCTGAGCCTTCTTTCGGCAATAAAACAAGTAGTTTTACTCACCCATAGCAGTTTGGTGTCATTTGGAGGAGTTTCTTAGAACTTATGTTGAGCCGTTCTGTTCTACTAATGATCCCGTATCCGTTAGCGTGAGTGCTCGGGGCATTACTTTGCGGTGTCCAAATAACACAAACTTTAGCACTTTTCAAATCACAGAAGATCGCTGTGTCAGCGTAGACTTTTAGTGGATTCCAAAACGGCCTGAAACCCGATATCCAGCTATAGTTTCATTTGATGACGTCATCAGAGAGGACAGTGCGCATGCGTGAACTCAGCTGTTTTGTAAACACCGCTAGTCCGAAAGAAGCTAACACCGCTCTGAACTTTACTTTTCTGTTGCGATATCGGGTTTCAGGCTGTTTTGGAATCCACTAAAAGTCTACCCTGACACAGCGATCTTCTGTGATTTGAAAAGTGTTAAAGTTTGTGTTATTTGGAGACCGCAAATCAGTGCCCCGAGCACTCACGCTAACGGATACGGGATGATTGATAGAACAGAACGGCTCAACATAAGTTCTGCGATACTCAGATTGTAAAAAAACTTTAATTTTCCTTTAAAGTTATACAAAAGGTTTATTTGTACGGTACAATTTGTACACAAACTAATTGGAAGTGCCTTACAGAATAAAGACATTAAAATCACAATACAGAAATGTACATATTTAAATAACGGCTACATATTTAATTTACACACTGCATCTTTAAGCAGTGTTCACAGGTTTTAGCTGAATCAGAATTTTTAAAATACAGAGAAAAATACACAGCTCTAGACCACTGAAGATGTCTTATAGCAGAAGAATTTTCTTTGTTCCGTGCAATTAGCAATATTGTAAGATTGCTTGGTCATCTGGTCCACCACACCACAGCGGTTATTCTCTGGACAAGTAGTTATGTCATCATACTGGACTTCCTCTCCACCGACCCACACCCAGCGATCTCCCAGGAACCTCAGTCCAGTCCACACCTGCACATCACATAAACCACATAAATGAACTGCACAAGTCAACACTGTTCTGCTGCAGAGGGTCTTACTTGGTCTGAAATCTGGTTCTTTACAAAGTCATGGTCCTCCTTAGTGAGGAGAGTGGCCAGGTCGTATGTGCGGTCTCCAGAGCTCAGAGACCTGCAGTGGACCAAAGCCTCCTCCCATGTCTTCATTTGGCTTACCAAAAACAATGAGTCATCAATACAGAAGAATTTGTTGGTGTCACTACAGGATTTGCTCCTCCAGGGTCCTTTATCCCCTCTCTGCTTGTAAACACAGTGTTTATCATCATCAGGATCATCTGGGAAAAAAATAAATACATAATTGGCTTATTATTTTTACATGAATCTGTGAAGATCAGTTTATTAGTCACAGTTGGGGGCAGAATGGAAAGTATGTGGACTCCGTGCAGCATTGTAACAGTGGCAGTGTACGGTGAGTGGGGATGCAACAACACACTTTTCTCAATCTGATACAGAACCGGACACACGAGTCACAAAATACATTCAATATTGATACATTTTGAGTCTCTGAAAAAAATTATTTCTGGGACTGAAATTTTTTTTTTTCTGCTAATAAGCAAAAATATTAACACTAAATTAACATGAAACATCACATTTCAATAAATTAATAGTTTAGATTCGAAATGCTTTAATGTTCCAAAGGAAATTCATTCAAGCAAATAAAAAAGCCAGCTAAAGTAGCACATGTGAAGTGTTTTACAGGTCTGAATTGTTAGTAAATGGAAATAAGAAATGTGCTTTCTTTCTATACTATAATCTACTCATTTCTGTGCATTTCATGATGAGTTATTTGGATTATTTCTTCTCTCTCGTCTCTGTGTCTCCCTGCTTTTGTGGAGAATGGAAAGTTTTACCTGTTTCTCTTCCAAACCAAAATAAATGACATCACAGTGCGCTTGGAGAGACATGTACATATCAGTGGCAGCTGGTCAGTAGATGGCCACACTCTCTAACTTGATTTAAAAAAGGATTAAAAAATCACACATAGGGCGACCACCGGCATGAAACAGGAAAGGAGGACACTTGTGTCCAAAAAGGAGGACAAAGGCCCTAAAGTGAGGACATCTTGTTTTTTGTTTTTGTTTTCCCTCGGGGAAGTGGAACGGTCAAGAAAAACAACTTATGAATAATGTATGAAGTCAACATATATTTATTAACATGGAACACCCATCAAAAAGAAAAATGTGGCAAATTATGGTCAAGATGATATGAACAAAAAACAATATCATCACTAATTCACTGAAAAAACACAGTCTTTGCCATGCCATCATATGGCAGAAGAAAGAAATTTCACTTTTAAGAGGTCAGATCTCGCTACCTGGATTTGTGTAATTCGCACAAAATCCCCGAAATATTATTTGCAATTATGAAAGCCGTAATGTAAATATTGTAACGTATTTTAACTGTCGACATTGAGAGGAAACGTAAGTGAAACCTGTTACGCACGGCACTAAAGAAAACAAAATTTTAAGGGACAGTAATAAGGCGATGAAGATGGAAGAAGGAGCCAAGTTGCAGCTCAAAGAGTGGCTGATAGCGCAGATAGAGAGCGGACAATACGAGGGGCTGACGGGCTGGATCAGAATGTTTGCATACGACACAACATCGCAGAGTAGCAAGTGTAAATAATGGGTGGGGATTTATGACGATTTATGCAAGGGTGGCCGATGAGGGTCCGAAAGGAGGACAAAATGTAAAAAAGGAGGACACGTGACAGACGGCCGGACAGACTGTCCGGACGAAAATCCGGACGAATGGTCACCCTAATCACACACCTGACCTGTTGTGATTCAGCTGCTCTGTCCGGCCCAGCCCCATCTCTTCACTGGCGGCATGTTACTACCATAGGCTCATGAACTCACAACTTCAGTACTATGTGCTATACAGTTATGGCGAGTTCAACTTGAGTCTTGTTTCTTCTCTACAGCTGGGCTTTTCTGCCAAGCAAGAACAGAAGCATTAAGCTGAAATGAATGCATTGGCTGCAGTTATATCCTATGGCTCTTGTTTTGATTCACACACTGGCTAGTAGCGGCTAGCTACTTTCACCTAAACGTCCACACAGGAGAGCACAAGGAGACACCCGGAGCAGTGAATACACAGACAGAGACCCATCCCTGGGACCCGGGGCACTAGCTTGCTGCTCTATCAGCCTCTGCCTGCTCATTTCTGCGTGGAAAATGTTCACCTGGGTGTAGTGCGGGTCTATCTGATGCCCTAGTGCTAATGTGAGGCCCAAATCTGCCTGCGCATGCTCCGTACCCCTGAACCTGGTGCCTATGAGTGAGTTCCTGCTCTTGTTCGGCCTGTTCACTCACATTTCCAGTTAAATGCAACTTGTACATATCTCCAGTGTGAACTTTAAACACCCCAAAAGTGTCCCGCATGCCCACTGGAGGACACGAAGACATCACACACAGCGAGTGTGCTCAATGTTTATGGGTGTTGACATGAGTAAATAATATATGCCCTCAATTGTTTAATTTTGTTTAATTGCACATGTACTTTTATTTGTTTTATGAAGGGAGCCAATAATGTGCATGGTCAAGATCATGTGATGTGCAGGTATAAAAAGGGTGTGGCACAGCAATAAATTCTCTTCCGTTATGGACCCCCACAATGAGCGACTCATGCATGTTTATTCGTAGTAATTGTGTATTCTATATTCCATTATCCCTGAGTGTTCACGAGTCTCCGCATGAAGGCTAGTATGATAACAGGTTATGGGCCCAGAAGTGCTCAGTGAGATAGTGAAGGAAAGTCGTCGGAAAGTTTTGCATGCACGTTGCTAGCCATTAGCCAGCTAAGCGAGTTAAGATGGCTAACAGAAACGAGAGGAGGGCCATGGACAGATCGAGCAGCAGCCGTTGGTCTCGGCTAGTCTTCGATGGAGATGAAAAGAATTACGAATTGTGGGAAACGAAATTCTTAGGACATCTCCGACTTCAAGGACTAAGAGATACCATCCTCGAGGAACCCGACGAAGACGCGGATGAGGCAGAAGAACAGGAGAAAAACGCAGACGCCTATGCCGAGTTAATACAGTTCCTGGATGACAAGAGTTTATCGCTGGTTATGCGAGATGCAGCTGACGATGGTCGGGCAGCATTACAGATTTTAAGGGACTATTATGCAGGCACAGCACAGCCGCGAATAGTTAGTCTTTACACAGAGCTGACTTCGTTGCAGAAGTCGAGCAGCGAAAGCGTCACCGAATACATTATTCGTGCAGAGACTGTGATGACCGCTTTGAAAAATGCTGGTGAACAGTTGAGTGATGGACTACTTGTGGCTATGGTTTTGAAAGGATTGCCTGAATCTTTCAAACCATTTACCATTCACATAACCCAGCGAGATAAGACCATGCCCTTTGCCGAGTTTAAAACAAAGTTGAGAAGCTACGAGGACAATGAGAAAATTCGCGCTACAGCCACGAGGACAACGTGATGAAGGCGCGTGCACAGCCAGGTGGGAGATCCATGGCAGATGCAGGTGATCGGGGACCCGACGCAGATATCGTGTGCTTCAAGTGTGGGCAGAAAGGACACAGGGCGAAAGGCTGTTCACGCAGACAGTGGTGCAACCACTGTAGAAGCAGTACCCACCGAGATGGCAACTGCAGAAAGAAACAGCGTGGAGACGTCACGCGACAAGCTTCAGAGGGACCAGAGAACAGGTCGTATGCGTTCCTGACGAGTGACGGAGAAGTTGGGTTAGCGAGTGTGACAGTCTTCCAGTCCGGTCGTGGTGTGACAGAGAAAGGCCTTATGGTGGACATGGGGGCTACCTCGCACATCATTACGGATATAGCCAAATTCAAGAAGTTTGACCGGAGTTTCCAGCCTGCCACGCATTGTGTGGAGTTGGCTGACGGCACGCGGAGCAACGGAGTCGCGGAGAGGAGAGGAGATGCAGAGGTGTGCTTGATTGACAGTGGAGGCCGCTGCCACAACGCGACGCTGAAACAGGCACTCTACATCCCTTCATATCCGCAGGACATTTTCTCCGTTAAGGCGGCTACGGCGAGTGGCGCAACAGTCATCTTCAAAGAGAAGAATAGCCTGTTACAGGTCAGAGACGGTACCAAATTCCACATTCACGAACTGAACAAACTCTATTACTTAAAGACTGTGAATGGTGAGTGTAATGATGATCAATGTTATGGGTGTTATGACATGCAAACATGGCACGAAATTCTAGGCCATTGTAACTACAATGATGTACAAAAATTGCAGGATGTTGTCGATGGGATGACAATCAAGGGGAAAGTAGACAAGTCTACATTGAGATGTGATGTGTGTACCCAGGGGAAATTTACCCAAAGTAGGAGCAGAGAGCCTGATGCTAGGGCTACAGCAGCCCTGCAATTAGTGCACACAGATTTAGCTGGGCCTATTGACCCAGAGTCACGTGATGGATACAGGTGGGCCGTATCATTCACTGATGATTATTCCAGTGCTGTGTTTGTGTATTTTCTGCGAAATAAGAGTGACACTGCACAAGCAACTGAGAAATTCCTAGCTGACATGTCCCCATATGGGAAGGTAAAATGTATCAGATCAGACAATGGTACAGAGTTCATGGGGAAGGATTATCAGGCATTGCTTAGCAAGAATGGAATTAGGCACGAGACATCAGCGCCCTATTCGCCCCACCAGAATGGAACAGCGGAGCGAAACTGGAGGACACTATTCGATATGGCCAGGTGTATGCTTATCGAGAGCGAGCTACCTAAGAACCTGTGGACATATGCAGTACATAGTGCAGCTGTAGTGAGGAACAGGTGCTTTAGCAACCGCACAAAGCAGACACCATACTTCATGCTGACAAGGAAACAGCCTAACATGTCAAGAATGCAGAAATTTGGGGCTGAGTGTTTTGTTTACAGACAAGACAAGAAAAAGCTTGATGCCAGATCTGAGAAGGGAGTTTTTGTCGGATACGACAAGAATAGTCCAGCCTACATGGTCTATTACCCAGAGAGTAGGAAAGTGCAGAAACATAGGTTGGTCAAGTTTGTTACCAAAAAGAGAGTAGAGCAGCAGACACAGACTGACATGATGCCAGATGACGATGACTTGGACGTGTCGATTAGGCCTAACAGAACCAGACAGAATTCTGATGAGAGAGGCGGACAGACAGAGATTCAAAATCCAGTGACAGAACCTGAGGCCAGTAGCCAAGCACAGCCAGTTCGGAGTGAGGAGAGGCGTTACCCTCCCAGAGAGAGGAAGAAGCCAGATTATCTAACTGCTTACGTTACTGATGACAGGCTAATGATGAACGTAGATTACTGTTACAGATTGGTGTGTAATGTGCCCCTAACATTCTAGGAGGCAGTAGCCTCCAATGAGTCTAAAAAGTGGATTGACGCAATGCAGGAAGAGATGCAGTCGTTAAGAGAAAATGACACGTTTACCCTAACCAGCTTACCTGAAGGAAAGGAGGCAGTGGGGGGTAGATGGGTCTACGCCATTAAGAATGATGTTGATGGGTCAAATAAATATAAGGCACGTTATGTGGCCAAAGGATACAGTCAGAAGATGGGGGTGGATTATGAGGAGACATTTTCTCCTACCGCAAACCTGACTAGCATCCGGGTGTTAATGCAGAAGGCGGCCCAGGAAAATTTGATTTTGCATCAGATGGATGTCAAAACTGCATATCTGCATGCACCTATTGACTGCGAGATATTCATGGAACAGCCTGAAGGGTTTGAGATCGAAACCGGAAAGAACCTAGTGTACAAGTTAAACAAGTCACTGTATGGATTAAAGCAGTCGGGCAGAAATTGGAATAAGATGTTTGATGAGCATCTGTGTGAGAATGGGTTCAGGCAGAATGCAGCTGATCACTGTGTTTATGTGAAAGAGGGCACAAAAGAAAAGGTGATCATAATAATATGGGTGGATGATGTCATCATAGCTGCCAGTGATGAAAATGCACTGAAGGTGGTAAAAGAAATGCTCATGGAAAAGTTCAAGATGAAGGACTTAGGTCAATTGAAACACTTCCTAGGCATCGATTTTAACCAGTGTGATGGATGTGTAACAATGACACAGAAAGGGTATGTTGGCAAACTGTTGGAGAGGTTCAATATGCAAGATTGTAAACCTAGGGCCACACCTTGCGAGCAGAAGCTCAATTACAGTCATGATGCTGAGAAAATGACAGATGTAAGAAAATACAGAGAAGTGGTGGGTAGTCTACTTTATCTGACTACATGCACCAGACCAGATCTTAGTTACACAGTCAGTAAACTGTCACAGTACTTCAGTGAGCCTACTGAAGAACAATGGGCAACAGTGAAACACGTGCTGAGGTATCTTAAGGGTTCAAGTGACAAAGAATTGTGTTACAGAAAATCTAATGACATGGAACTGCAGATACAAGCATACAGTGATGCAGATTGGGCAGCTGATCAGACAGACAGACGGAGCACTACAGGTTATTGTGTAAGCCTGAGTGAGGGTGGACCTCTAATTTCATGGAGAACCAAAAAGCAGCCCACTGTCGCACTGTCGACTTGCGAAGCAGAATATATGGCATTAGCCGCAACAGTACAAGAATGTATGTATCTGATACAATTGTTGGAAGGGATTGATGGATATCAATGCGCTACACCAAAAGTGTATGAGGATAATCAAAGCGCAATTGCTTTAGCAAGAAATCCTGTAAGCAGACAAAGATGCAAACATGTTGATATAAAATACCATTTTGTTAGGTCAACAGTAAATGATGGGAAAGTGAGTCTGGAATATTGTCCAACTGAGGAAATGGTGGCAGATGTAATGACGAAGCCTGCAACCAAATATAAGTTGTTGAAATTGGAAAGGTTTATGTTTGGGAAGTAATTACAGGAGTAATGTGCCACACGGTGGTGAATCGTTTGATTTATTGCATTAACAATGTGAGTGCAAGTGGGGGTGTTGACATGAGTAAATAATATATGCCCTCAATTGTTTAATTTTGTTTAATTGCACATGTACTTTTATTTGTTTTATGAAGGGAGCCAATAATGTGCATGGTCAAGATCATGTGATGTGCAGGTATAAAAAGGGTGTGGCACAGCAATAAATTCTCTTCCGTTATGGACCCCCACAATGAGCGACTCATGCATGTTTATTCGTAGTAATTGTGTATTCTATATTCCATTATCCCTGAGTGTTCACGAGTCTCCGCATGAAGGCTAGTATGATAACAATGGGAGTAGCCTAAATATGGATGCTAGCATTGCAACAATTTGAAAGTTGCTGTTGTAACTTAGCCAGAGCATGTGGCCATGGCGTTTTGTGTGTTTTGTGGGGCTGTGGCAGCAACGTGCAGAGTCTCAGCGAAGGGTGGGGGGATTGCCATGTGCTTCACTGTTTCACTGACACAGAGTTCATACACTATATTTGTATGACAAGAACGTTTGTGTACATTTGTGATCATCTACTCTCACATCTTGATGACGTGTAGGTCGGATGAATGCGGATATTATTATTATTGGTTTTAGGACCACATATCCAAGTGGTCTGGGTCATACTTGAAAAAATCGCATCTGTGTCGCTCAGACTGTCATTAAAAGACAAGTTGCATAGAAGCAAAAAAATCAGATTTGGGTCACTTCAGGCTGCAGTGTGAGCATAGCCTTGTTGTAGTTTGCTGAGATTATTGGGGCTGTTTGTGAGCAGTGTGTTACGTTGTGTTGTTGGGGCTGTTTGTGAGCGGTGTGTTACGTTGTGTTGTTGGGGATGTTTGTGAGCTGTGTGTTACGTTGTGTTGTTGGGGCTGTTTGTGAGCAGTGTGTTACGTTGTGTTGTTGGGGCTGTTTGTGAGCAGTGTGTTACGTTGTGTTGTTGGGGATGTTTGTGAGCAGTGTGTTACGTTGTGTTGTTGGGGATGTTTGTGAGCAGTGTGTTACGTTGTGTTGTTGGGGATGTTTGTGAGCAGTGTGTTACGTTGTGTTGTTGGGGCTGTTTGTGAGCAGTGTGTTACGTTGTGTTGTTGGGGCTGTTTGTGAGGAGTGTGTTACGTTGTGTTGTTGGGGCTGTTTGTGCGCGTGTGTTACGTTGTGTTGTTGGGGATGTTTGTGAGCAGTGTGTTACGTTGTGTTGTTGGGGCTGTTTGTTAGCAGTGTGTTACGTTGTGTTGTTGGGGCTGTTTGTGAGCAGTGTGTTACGTTGTGTTGTTGGGGATGTTTGTGAGCAGTGTGTTACGTTGTGTTGTTGGGGATGTTTGTGAGCAGTGTGTTACGTTGTGTTGTTGGGGATGTTTGTGAGCAGTGTGTTACGTTGTGTTGTTGGGGCTGGGTGTGAGCAGCGGATCAGGTTGTGCTGCTGTGTAAACTTTGCACTTGGCTGTGTGTTATGCTCTACTTATCACTATCATTATCATTGCTCTAGTTATTTTGGTTATCACTATCTATTTATTTATTTATTTGTTTATTTCAGGGACAGTGCATATTAATCAACATTTGCATGTAAATATGCCAGAGTTAGCCAAACGGCTAATTTTCATCCGTAGTCCCTTGACAGATCTAGATAGTGATAACCAAACACAGTGCAAGCGTAGGACAGGGGACTGATATTCATTCAAGATATAATTCAAGCAATAGTGACCAAAATGGCCTATATATAATACAAATACAGTGGTACCTCAGCTTACGAATGACCCAACAAACGAAAATTTCAAGTTACGAAACGCCTTCACGTCAAATTTTGGTCTCTAGATACGAATGAAATTTCAAGTTACGAAACGCAAAATCTCCAATCCAATCCAACTTTATTTATAAAGCACTTTAAAAATCTCAAAAATTCAATTAATGCGCGCTCAGATGCCCCGAAACGAGACACAACAACACATCATCAGTATGGTAAAACTCACCTGTCTCACGACGGTCTAAACCCAGCTCACGTTCCCTTAGTGAGTGAACAATCCAGCACTTGGTGAATTCTGCTTCACAGTGATAGGAAGAGCCGACATCGAAGGATCACGTCGACACGGCGCAAGGCCGCGCTACACCGGGGCTGCGGGATGCAGCCGTGCCTCCTCCTCGGGGCCGAGCACGCGCGAGCCGAGCACGGGGTGATTTATTCCTGCTCCGGTCCTGGTTTAGACCTGGTTTAGTTCTGGTCTAGACCTGGAAGTCACATAGAACCAGCGCCCGACCCGAGCGAGACCCCGCGGTCTTGCCCGCTGTTATCCATTCCTGCTCTCATCTCCTAACCGTGGTTGGGAGACACAGGGGAGATCGTCTTCTCCAGGGCCGGAGATAGCTTTCCCTCCGGGGTTAACTCCCTTGTGGACATCGCACGCTTACAGTGGTGGAGAATGCAAGTAAAATGTCTCCTCCTCTACGGAGGAGACGTTCATCCAGCACACGCACACACTCGCAGACTCACTCTTCTGCACTGAGCTATAGACACAAGATAGACACATCTCACAACACCGCTGATAGAGCACCTTCCTCGGCCTGTTAGCTCACAGTGTCAGCGCCCCGGCTCTGGAGGTCAGATAGAAGCAGAGCCCGCCCCGCACCGCAAGGAGCGCGGAGACACGAGCGGCACTGCCATGTTATAATAATAACAGGTCCAATCCAGGTTTAGTTCTGGTCTAGACCTGGTTTACTCCACGTTCTTTTAGTCCTGGTCAAGTCTCTTAGCCCGTCAGGAACACAACGTTACACTATAAAAAAAAATGCTACACTATAAAAAAAAACCTTGGAACGGATCAGGCTTTTTCCATTGAAATAGCAACTAAATTTTTCACGTTACGAAACCACTTCTGGAACGAATTAATTTCGTAAGGTGAGGTACCACTGTATTTATAATATATATTTATAATTTTGTCTAGGCAAAAATTATACCACCAGCTGCCACTGAAACATATCAAGTGAACACGTCTATTGAATGGTGACATATGTATACTTCCTGCAGTTGCACCTCCAAACTCCATACGCGGCTGAGAATTACCATAGAAACTAATGGTGTCTTCCAGAATTAACAAACTTTACTGGAGGCAGAAGAAAGACAGACCCTTTTACTGGATTTAAAAACTATATTGATGGTAGAAATGGATGTATGTAAATGGGCTAGCTGCTAATCAAGCTGTACATGAATTAAAGGTGCATTGTGTAACTTTTCTGGTGGAGGGTCTGTCAAATGCTTTTCTCCGTGCAGATGTTATTGTCTGGTCTGGAATGTTTCAATGTTTCACAGTATTGCATTAAACCTTTCTATCTCCATGGAGACGCAGGGGCCTCATTTATAAAGTTGCTTACGCACTTGTGGGTAGGGACCAGGCAGAGCAATGACATCTCCATAGAAACAAACAGGTGATGGACCCCCAACCAAAACGTTACTGTACATAGAGTACCTTTAAGTAACATGATTGAGTACCATGGGCCAAGACATAAACACAAGCAATGCAAACACTCACCATCGTCCCACTGATTGTCAAATGTGTGAGGCTCGTCTCCTTTGGACCATTTCCAGTCAGAACTTGAATTGTCACGGTACATCCCGAGCCAACTGTCCTCATTGATTTGGACGTTCTCTGCATTAGTCTTGATAGTGACCAGGTCAATGTAGTGCAGTCTGCAGTAGGCCTGAGCCTCGCACCAGGTGAAACTCTCTTCCACATATATGATTCTTTGTTGGCCTATGACCCCCTTCATCCACAGCAGAGAGAGGAGAAGCACCATTCGTCCCATGGTGAAGAGCTGTACCTGATAACTCATGGAAAATCATTTGTTACTACAGAACACAGTGTACTGTGGTATATATAGTATATACTGTTCATATAATGTGAAACATTGTCTGAGAAACAGTGGGAAACATGAAGGTTTCCAAAAACTTAAGGGCATCAGAGGCATTTCTGTGTAAGCCACTTGGGAGACAAATCTACAAAACGAGGCCAAAGGAAGAATTAAGGTGATAATACTCAAAGATCAAAAGTTCAAAGTCAGCTTTATTGTCAATTCTGCCATATGTGTTCAACATACTGTGAATCGAAATTTCGTTTCTCTCTGGTCAGGTAGTGCAAAAAGACAGTGTACAGAATACAACATGAAGACAAAACACAACAAAAACTATCTAAGACAGAGATCTAAAGTTAAACTAAAAATCTTAAAACAGTGCAACAAAATAAATACCTATATACAGATTTCCAAAATGTGCAGTGTGCATCAAAAATGTGCAATGGAAGATACAGCAGTGAAATGGTCATGTGCAATAGAATGTGCATTGAAGTTAAGATAAAAATAAATGTGCAACAGTAGTAATTCTAGTGCAATAACAGGAGTAAACAACAGTACTAAAAATTCCAGTAGTAAATGTGCAATAACAGTAGTAAACAAAAGTGCAACAGGAGTAAAATTCAATAACAGGAGTAAACAACAGTACTAAAAACTCCCTTTTAATTTAAAAATTAAAAAAAAAATCAAAAGATCACTGCCTGGCTCTCTGGTCAGGTAGTGCAAAAAAAAAAAAAAAAGACGGTGTACAAAATACAACATAAGATGAAACAAAACAAAAACCTCTAAAAAAAAATCTTAGACAAAAAAAATCAAAAATATTAAATCATTTGGTTAAGAACTATGGGAATAAGTGTAATGTCATTTGTATTATTAGTTTTTGGTGTTACATTAACTTACCTTGCAAGAAATAAATGTTCTTCAGGTGCAGATATGTTCAGAGGACTGTCCTTGTGATGCTCTTGACTCACATTTCCATCTGAAAATTAAGACCAACCACAGCTGCTTAACATTCACTGGATGTCACTGCGCTGCTTCACCAACAGGTTTAAAAGAGCCGTCATTTAAAGTGGGACTAAACATCTGAACTCCGCCCACAACCACATTTCAAATAGAGATTCTAACCTGGGCAGTACCTGGAGGACTAAAAGGGACAGTGAGGATACGGGAGGGGCCTGAGCATGAGGAACAGAGCGACTCGTCGACCAAATATCCACTCAGGTGTTTTGACATGAACAGGCTTGTAATAGTTTAATTGGTCAGTGCGAAGACTAAAAGAGGTTTTTGATCTTATGACATTCAGAGATTCAAATGTGTAGAACCCCAGTTATAATTCAGACCAGAAAAGTCTGCTTGTTTGTCAGTTGGTTCAGGATCACATTCTCACTGCACATTTGGCAAGTGGACTATAACATTGTATGAAAAGTAATAAACAAATGCACATGTGTGACCATCAGCGCACACATGATTACCTCACATATTAATTATTGTATAACTTGTTGGTCTCAAGTATGAGAGACAACAACAAAACCCTTAAAGGCAAATTAACGTTTTTTTTTTACAATCTGAGCCTTCTTTCTGCAATAAAACAAGTAGTTTTACTCACCCATAGCATTTTTCTGTCAATTGGAGCAGTATCGCAGAACTTATGTTGAGCCGTTCTGTTCTACTAATGATCCCGTATCCGTTAACATGGTGCTGTATCATATGCTCGGGGCATTACTTTGCGGTGTCCAAATAACACAAACTTTAGCACTTTTCAAATCATAGAAGCCCGATGTCTTAATGTAAAATTTTGTTTGAAGCAAAAGTGGCCTGTAATCCCAGATTTATCCATAGTTTCGAGTAGATGAGGACGCCAGTGCGCATGTGCGGACTGTGCTCTCAGCTCCCGGGACCCAAACATGAAACACAAAGCTGAAAACTATGGATAAATCTCGGATTACAGGCCACTTTTGCTTCAAACGAAATCTTTCATTAAGACATCGGGCTTCTATGATTTGAAAAGTTTGTGTTATTTGGAGACCGCAAAGTAATGCCCCGAATACAAATGCTAACGGATACGCTACAACATAACTTTCTTCAAACAGCTCCAAATGACACGAACGTGATATGGGTGAGTCAAACGACTTGTTTTATTACCGAAAGAAGGCTCAGATTGTAAAATAACGTTACTTTTCCTTTAAAGTCCTTATATAATCAGGCTGTTAAGATACTGGACAAAAAGCCACTGCGATATCATCATTGTCCAATATTTGCACAACATAAAATGCTAAACTTTGACAATTTAATCACCTATTCAAATGTGCGATTAGTCTTTAAAATCTTAAATAACACAGCGCCTCCTCCATTGAAAAAATGTGTCCAGCTCTGAACAAACAGCCAGGACCTCCAGGTGACTGCAGACGACCTAAACGGAGCTCGGCCTTTGCACAGACACATTTTTCTTTCAAAACCATCAAAGAATGGAATAAATTGCCACAAAGTTTGAAACTTTCCTCTGACATGAAAAACTTTTCATTTAATGTTAAGAAATGATTATTAGAGAATCAGCAGTGTCAGCATTAAGATAACTGGCATGTTATAATCTGAGTGAGATTTGATTGTAATATTTTATTGTGTAATAATTGGTCATTTGTAGTGTGTGAGTGTGTATTGATTATATTGTTTACGTTTTATATTGTATTTCTCACCTGCTCAGGGACGACAGATGGAAACTAGCTTCAGCTATAATCTGGTGTAAAGCATCTTTAATGTTTTTGCACATTGTCCCTG
>JAVJIX010000181.1:540000-710000 GCA_036785185.1 Paratrypauchen microcephalus | reverse complement strand
AACGAAGCACAAACGAAGCACAAACGAAGCACAAACGTTTGACATAGTTTTTGTGTAGGTGTGTGTTTGATGGGGGCCAACTTCACGCAGGTTGTGTGGTGTCAGTGTGACTCTGAGCTGCTCTGTCAGATCAGAACCACCAAACATCAGCAACGCTACAGTAACAGCCAATAAAACAGAGCGTCAGGGTCAGACGAAGTGACAGATACAGAGGCACAACATAACGTACAAACTCAGGATATAGCGAAAATAAAGAGAAGACTTCATTACTCACCAGTCGTAAAGTGGTAATTTTAAAGTCCAGCATCTCATCCACATTATCCACAGAAATTGTCCTCCGCAAATAATGACATCCAGTCCACAAAATCGTGCTATGAGTCCAGTTTGAAGTGTTCTTTAAAGGTAAAAAGGCCTCACACGTGTTTGTTTACATCCACACAGCGCACGGATCAGGGTGAAGCTGCAGATAGTGACTCTACTTTCTGTGTACTTTATCACCAATCTTTTATGCTTTAAAAATAATGTATCTGAAGTATTGCACGACATTTCACAAATAATAACACAGTTTTGACTTGTATCTAAACTATGCGTGCAGTGCTCTGGTCCCTTTGAACACTCAAGAGTCTCAAAGCGAGTGGTTTTACTGTAGACAGGAAACAGCTGACACAAGTGCGTCTGATCAGAGACTTTAAGTTTCATAAGATTCTCGTCATGTCTGTGGTGTACGCTTTTTGTCACAGGTTTAAAAATCATTTAAGACCAAGAAATCCTGTAGTGTGTGGTGGTCTTAAAGGGATAGTGCGTTTTTTTTATGTTAATCTGTATGGGTTTCCTTCTAAAAGTTTCGTGCAGTAACACTGACTTACCCATGACGGCGTGCTCTGGTCCCGGTTCTCCTCCGGTAACGTAGCTCGTGAACGTAGTTCCGGTAAGTTAGCCAGGACAGTTAATAAAGCTTGTTTTTCTTCTCAAAACAAAACATTTGTCCGAAAGGTGATATATTTGCGTCCCAAACAGTTGTCCACGAAACATCCAGCAGCGTATTTTCACATTCACATATCTCGTCTCGATTCGTATCACTGCGCGCCTGTTACTTATTATTAGCCTGTTAACCTTTAGCGGAAGTGAACGACGGATGTGGTCCGCCGTAAGCGAACGTTTACAAGTGAACAGGCAGTAGAGCTAACGTGGGCGCAGTGATACGAATCTAGAGAGAAAATATGTGAATACGAAATGCGATGCTGGATTTTTCGTGGACAACTGGACAACGCAAATATATCTCCTTTCAGACAAATGTTTTGTTTTGAGAAGAAAAACAGACTTTATTAACAGTCCTGGCTAACTTACCGGAAACTACATTCACGAGCTACGTTACCGGAGGAGAACCGGGACCAGAGCACGCCGTCATGGGTAAGTCAGTGTTAATCTCACAACACTGTTGAAGGGGAAGCCGTACAGATTAACAACAAACGCACTCTCCTTTTAAGTCTCAAGTCTTTGACCTCAAGTTTTTGACAGGCCCAAGTCACTGGTCCATAAGTCCAAGTCAAGTCCAGGTCATCTGATTTAAGCTGCTTTAAGTCATTTCAAGTCTTTAAACCAAAGTACCAAATATAGCTTACATTTTTGCAACTTCCTATGACTTTTAAACTAAATTGTACTTAAAAAGTCATGGCATGTTTATATATATATATATATATATATATCCATCCATCCATCCATTTTCTTCCTCTTATCCGGGGCCGGGTTGCGGGGGCAACAGTCTAAGCAGGGACTCCCAGACTTCCTTCACCCCGGACACTTCCTCTAGCTCCTCCGGGGGGACCCCAAGGCGTTCCCAGGCCAGCCGAGAGACATAGTCCCTCCAGCGCGTCCTGGGTCTTCCCCGGGGCCTCCTCCAGGTGGGACATGCCCAGAACACCTCCTGAGGGAGGTGTTCTGGGTGTTCAGCTGCTCCTCTCCACGTGGAGAAGCAGCGGCTCTACTCCGAGCTCCTCCCGTGTGACTGAGCTCCTCACCCTATCTCTAAGGGTGCGCCCAGCCACTCTGCGGAGGAAACTCATTTCGGCCGCTTGTATCCGCGATCTCGTCTTTTTGGTCATTACCCAGAGCTCATGACCATAGGTGAGGGGAGGAACGTAGATTGACCAGTAAATTGAGAGCTTCGCCTTTTGGCTCAGCTCCCTCTTGTAGAAATGCTCATTTTTCCTTTTTAAATGTCTTGACAAGATCTTGGTGTGAATCATTATGATTGGAATAGAAAGAATTAAGATTGAAAAGTGCTTAATAACAGTTATTTTGTCATGTAGTCTGCAGTGAAATGGAAGGATCATGTTCTATGAAGGTCTCTCTGTTTTACTGTGTTGTACTGTATATTACTATAAGACATTATCACAGTACTTCAGGTATAATCAAAGTAACAAACAGAGAAGTGGGAGGGACACTGTAACATTAAGCACCACATGTATCAACTGTAAAAAGAAAAGTATTTTCTAAAAACATTTTTTAAGAGATTCAAGTTCATAAAGTCTCCTCAAGTCACAGGGCTGAAGTTAGAGTCAAGTTCCAAGTCACTGACCTTCAAGTCCAAGTCGAGTTCCAAGTCTTAGTCCATTTTATCAAGTCATATCTCAAGTCCTAAAAATAGTGACTGAAGTCTGACTTGAGTCCAAGTCTCCATCTCTGGTCTGAACTTCAGATGCACCTGAACATATGAAGCAGTTGTGTTACACAAATCTATGTGATATGTATTTTTAAGTTCCATGATGCGCCAGTAATTAAAATGTGTTTCAATTCCACAGTAAAATATAAGCACAAATTCACAATGGTTTACAAGACAGAATCATGATAACAACACATTAGTTGTCAAGGTAATATTGACAAAGTAACAGTTAAATAAATAAAACATGAATAAATTGTGTCCAAATGCCCTTTTTTGTTTCATTCTTCTATTTTCTCTTTCTTATTTCAATATTTTATTTTTACATGCACATATATTTATATTATTATACCTTATTTGGCAGCAGTCTTATTTTGAATTTATTATTACCATTTATATATTTGCTCTTTGTTATAAATATTGTAATTTGTGAAAACTACTGCGTCCAAATAATTTCCCTTGTGGATCAATAAAATAAAATAAAAAAGTCTAAGAACAATGGATAAGCCATGATGCAAAAGAAAAGAAGAAGAAATGGAGTTGACTTACCTGAGCTGGGCACACCTTCTTCTGTTTACTCAGGTTGTTGTGGTCATGCTCTTCACTCTGGCACCAGTGGCCTGACTGCGCTGCTGAGGAGGATCTGAAGGATCAGTGCGACTGGGACCTTTTCCCTGTTCAGCTGGCTGTCCTCCTCCTGGCTACACATTTTGGTGAATCTTGGCATTATCCTGATAGTAATTTTGGTGGTGTTCTCCTGCGTGATCCTCTGTATCTCTAAATTGCTCAATAAGATGGTGACTGCACACTTTGTGGCAGTTCACATACCTGGAAAAAGCACTTTTGCCCCGACACCAGACCCAGACTACATCACTGATGATGATGATGCTGCTGCTTTTAACGGGTGCCTTAAAATTAATGTTTAAGTTGGTCTTGTGTTTTCTAATGAAATGGGGTCGTTAATCAGTTTTAGATTGAGTTATCACTGGACTCAACTTGTTTTTTCACTTGATATTCCACTGCTGATTACCCAGCCAGTTCTCGTAGATGTGTTTTATTTTAACTTATGTATTTGCATCATTTCCCTTCCTGTATGTTTTGTCATGATCACGAGTCTCGGGACAGATGCCTCTGGCAGGGACAGTGAGGGTGTGATTGTGTCCACAGTCGCTTTGATAAATCAACTCTTTGATTCAAAACAGGTTCCAGTTTTATTCTTGTAGATCACAAATTCCACAACCGATCCATCATGTTTAAGTTAAACAAATTGCAAAGCAAGTTTATTTGCACAGCACAATTCATACACAAACTAATTCAAATTGCTTTACAGAATAAGAAAAATCATTAAAATTACAAAATTAAAAAAACATAAATAATCCCCATAAAATTAACTAAAAGAGAAGTGTGAATAAAAACCTTTCATAACAAAAACCTTGCATAAAACTAAAATGCTAATTCCTCATGCTCATGCTGCTTTAAGAAAACTCAAGTTTGGAGAATTTGGGCTGGTGTGAAACTGGACCAGTTTCATGTGGATTAAATAACCATTTTCTGATGCCACTTAACATGTGTTGACAAGTAGCAGTTAGGGTAGGGACTTTCCTCTGGCCAATGGGCCAGTGCCGTTTCTACTTTATTGCTCTGCACTATTTGCGTTGCAGCACCACCCCAAGTGTTGCCTGGTTTACCCCAGACCACATCACAGACCATATCTGCTCCAAGCACCGCAGCAATTTCCTAATGTTGTGAACTTGTTCAAACATATGGCATTAAAACCTTTCTGATTCTGATTCTGATTCTGATATGGTCTGGGAGCACCTACTGAATATCTCGTAGTGGAGGTGTGGTTTACGTTTATTGGGCGTTATGAATGTCTATCATGTGGCGTATACGTAAGTCCATAGCCAATCATGTCAGTTGTCAGTTCAAACTACAAGTTTACGTTTGTCCCGTAGTACGAGTCACCGTCTTTCCACCCCTCCCCGCTCTCTGATTGGCTCCCAGAATCGGGAGAGCTCGCTTAGCCTAGTTGCCAGGCTGTGTTTCAGATCGGAACAAACGAAAGCAGCCTGGGATTTCCCAGGTTACCCCAAGTGGGGGGTATATTCTATTTTATATATATTTATATTTTAGTATTATATAACATTTAAAACCTTATATTCTTCAACGCACACATGCACATTTTGTTAATAATTGATTAAAGATCCTGTTATGCAAAAATTGTGAGCTTTTAGTCAT
The DNA here is from genome assembly GCA_036785185.1 of Paratrypauchen microcephalus. NCBI lineage: Eukaryota > Metazoa > Chordata > Actinopteri > Gobiiformes > Gobiidae > Paratrypauchen > Paratrypauchen microcephalus. The sequence goes on along the minus strand of JAVJIX010000181.1, from coordinate 705,103 downwards.
GTTGGAATGTTTTATCTCATAGAAAAGTGCATTATTAATCTGTTTAATTTCCAAAAATCAAAATGCTCTGTTCCAGCTTGTGATGACATCAAGTGGTAGTTTAACTGTTAGCAGCTAAACTTTAGCCTAAATTAATCATATTTATTGGCGCTGTACAACATCAACAGGACTCTAAGAGCCTTTGCAAACTCAATAAGGCTGCGGAAAGCCACCGTTGAGGCGAACACATCAGACACATCAGATTAATCAAATATGGCATATACCAAGGAATAAGGCCACCATCAGTCAACTTCTCTCAGCTGACATCCAGCTGTGCACTAAGGATGAGCAGGACATCGATTTGACTGAACTAAAACTTGAAGAGGCAACAGGGAAAGCAGCTACACCTGTACCAAATACCTACAACGTGTAATGCAAATCCTAAGAAGTCAGCTCAATGGCTAGAACAAAAATCATTTTTACAGGCCGAGGTGCTTAATTTGATGACTGAATAAAGAAAGGATGTTGGGATTTTAAGAGGTTTTGCCACAAAACAGTTAACAAAAACAACACTTAACAGCAAATAAATGAAAGCTTTCCAATCAGAAGAATTCTACGATGCTAATAATACACTCAAGACACACAAAAATCCAAGAAACATCCACGGCTCTAGACTGATGGAGATTTTTCATAGCAGAAGAAATTCCATGTTTCCAAGGTTGGATCGCTCATCTGGTCCACCACACCACAGCGCTTATTCTCTGGACAAGTAGTTATGTCATCATACTGGACTTCCTCTCCACCGACCCACACCCAGCGATCTCCCAGGAACCTCAGTCCAGTCCACACCTGCACATCACATAAACCACATAAAGGAACTGCACAAGTCAACACTGTTCTGCTGCAGAGGGTCTTACTTGGTCTGAAATCTGGCTCCTCACAAAGTCATGGTCCTCCGTAGTGAGGAGAGTGGCCAGGTCGTAGCTGAGGTCTCCAGAGGTCAGAGACCTGCAGTGGACCAAAGCCTCCTCCTATGTCTTCATGTGTCTCACCAAAAACAGTGAGTTGCCAAGACAGTAGCATTCATGAGTTGCATCGCACCTTTCTGTCTTCCAGGGATAAGATAAGATAAGATAAGATAAGATATGCCTTTATTAGTCCCACAGTGGGGAAATTCCAGTGTTGCAACGCACAGATCAAGAACAGCAGGAAAAAGTAACATGCAATATAATAAATAAATAAATAATGGCCTAGGATAATTTTAAAACTATACCTAAAAATAGACTCTGGATTATAGGTGAATATTTGTAAGTGCAGATACGTTGAATGACATGTTAACATTGTTCGTTGTACAGTCTGACAGCAGCAGGAAGGAAAGACCTGCGAAACCTCTCCTTCACACAGCGAGGGTGAATCAGTCTGTCACTGATGCTGCTCTCCAGAGCCGACAGAGCGTCCTGCAGGGGGTGAGACTCATGGTCCAGCATAGAGGTGACCTTAGCCAGGACCCTCTTGTCCCCCACCTTCTGCACTGAGTCCAGAGGACAGCCCAGGACAGAGCTGGACTTCTTGATGACCTTGTCCAGCCTCTTCTTCTCCCTCTCTGTGATGCTGCTGCTCCAGCAGACCACACCGTACAGGATGGCTGATGCCACCACAGAGTCATAGAAGGTCTTCAGGAGTGGCCCTCTCACTCCAAAGGACCGTAGTCTCCTCAGGAGATAGAGCCGACTCTGGCCCTTCCTGTACAGTGCGTCTGTGTTATGAGTCCAGTCCAGCTTATTGTTCAGATGAACACCCAGGTACTTGTATGAGTCCACTCTCTCAATGTCCCTACCCTGGATGTTCACTGAGGGGGCAGTAGAGTGGCGTCTGCGGAAGTCCACCACCATCTCCTTGGTCTTCCCTGCATTGATGATGAGGTGGTTCCGCTGACTCCAGTCCACAAAGTCCTGTATTAGTCCTCTGTACTCCCCATCATCGTCATCCTTGATGAGACCAATGATGGCAGAGTCATCATTGGTCTCATCAGCTGCAGGACACAGCTGTCCGTGTTGTGTCTGAAGTCTGCAGTGTAGAGGGTGAAAAGAAAGGGCGCGAGGACAGTGCCCTGGGGCGCCCCCACACTGCAGGTCAGGAGGTCAGACACACAATTCTTGGCTCTCACAAACTGGGGCCGGTTTGTGAGGTAGTCCAGGATCCAGTCTGCCAGGTCACAGTCCACACCGGCGGTCTCCAGTTTGTCCCTGAGGAGCAGTGGCTGGATGGTGTTGAAAGCACTGGAGAAGTCAAAGAAGAGAATCCTCACAGTGCTGCCGGGGTTCTCCAGGTGAGACAGTGAGCGATGCAGCAGGTAGATGACGGCATCCTCCACTCCGATGCCAGGCTGGTACGCAAACTGCAGAGGGTCCATCGCTGAGCTCACGGTGGAGCGGAGGTGACCAAGGACCAGTCTCTCCAGTGTCTTCATCAGGTGGGATGTTAGAGCCACCGGCCTGAAGCTGCTGAGGTCTTTAGCGTGCGGTGTCTTAGGCACTGGTACCACACAGGAGGTCTTCCAGAGTTGTGGCACCACCCTCAGCTTAAGGCTCATGTTGAAGACATGCTCCACAACTCCGCACAGCTCGTCTGCACAGGACTTAAGGAGCCTGGAGTTGATGCCGTCTGGTCCTGCTGCCTTCCTCGGTCTAATCTTCTTGAGCTCCTGTCTCACCTGGGCTGCAGAGAATGACAGTGGGGGGATGGGTGAGTCCATGTTTGGTGGAGGGCTGTGGAGCAGAGGTAAAGGTGTGAAGAGGAGCAGGAGTTCCCCATTGTCCAGCTGGGGAGGTGGGAGCTGGCAGGTGGGTGGGGGGAGGGGTGCCGGGTGATTGATCAAATCTCCTGAAGTGAGCATTGAGGTCATTCACCCACTGCAGGTCCCCCTCCATCTGGGCAGGAGGTGCTTTGAAGCCTGAGATGGTCTTTAGACTTCTCCACACCCCCTGGATGTTCCTCTCCAGTAGCTGTCGCTCCATCTTCCTCTTATGGCTGGCCTGGCTCATTCTGATTTCTCTCCTCAGCCTCTTCTGTGCAGCCTTCAGCTCCTCTGGTCCCTGACCTAAAAGCTCTCTTCTTCTCCTTCAGCAGAGCCTTTATGTCAGGGTTAATCCATGGTTTATTGTTTGAAAAACACAGCACCGTTTGGGAGGGAACGATGTTTTCAAAACAAAAATTTATGTAGTCCGTGATGCATTCTGTCATCGCATTAATGTCCTCTCCATGGGGGTCACAGAGCTCTGTCCACACTGTGGTGTCAAAGCAGTCTCTCAGAGCCTCCTCACTCTCAGCAGTCCACTTCTTCACCACACGGGGCACCACAGGCTGTCTGTGCACAATGGGCTGATACACAGGCCGCAGATGGACAATATTGTGGTCAGCTCTACCCAGGGGAGGCAGTGGGGATGAAGAATAAGCCTCCTTGACGTTGGCAAAAAATAAATCCAATATTTTATTGTCTCTTGTGGGGCAGGTGACATACTGGGTGTATGTAGGCAGAACAGGTGCAGGAGATGCATGGTTGAAGTCTCCAAAAATCAGGAAGAGAGCCTGTGGATGCTTAGTTTGGAGTGTGCTCGTACAGGAGTGCAGTGTGTCACGTGCTGTCTCAGCATTAGCAGAGGGAGGAACATACACAGCGATCAGAATCACATGTGAGAACTCTCGAGGCAGATAGCAGGGCCGTAAGCTAATGGCAAGCAACTCCACGTCCTTGTTACACAGCTGCTCCTTAACTGTACAGTGTCCAGGTTTGCACCACTTCTCATTAACAAACACAGCCAGGCCACCTCCTTTTTTCTTCCCACTGTCTGCTGTCCTGTCCGCTCGCAGCAGGTGAAAGTTGTCCATGGCAACAGCTGAGTCCGGGATTTGCGGGGTTAACCAGGACTCTGTGAAAACCATGACGCTGCAGTCTCTGTATTCCCGCTGATACCGTGCAAGCGCCGCTAATTCGTCCGTCTTGTTCTGAATAGACCGCACGTTTCCCGCGAAGCACAGGTCTGCAGCGTCCTTTCCTTTCCCGGAGTTTGCGTCCAGCACGTCGGCCTCTGCGCGTCCTCCGTAGTAGTAGTAAAACGTAGATGTCTATCAGACTTATGCTTGTAAATGCACTTTTCACCTATAACAGGATCTACAAATGCAAAAAAAAAACTTAGTAGTGTACTTTAATGTCATATCTGTGTATTGTAAATAGTGAGCCTCAGAAAATACAGTTGGAACTTTCCAGGATTTTTGTGTCATAGGTAGAAAGCCTGCACAGTTTTAAGTCCATAAGTCATTGCCAGACAGGGTATTTCTGCCGCGCTTACATTAAAGGAAAAGTAACGTTTTTTACAATCTGAGCCTTATTTCGGTAATAAAACAAGTTGTTTTACTCACCCATAGCACTTTGGTGTCATATGGAGCATTTCCAGAGATGTTTTAGATTAGCGTTAGGCTAACGCCATTAGCCTAGCGCGACTTATAGCCATAGCTCGGGGCATATAATATATTCCCCGAGCATGTAATATGCCCCGTGCAGGCTCCAAATAACACAAACTTTAGCACTTTTCAAATCATAGAAGCTCGATGTCTTAGTCTACGATTTCATGTGGTCAAAAGTGGCCTGTAATCCGAGATTTATCCATAGTTTCGAGTAGATGAGGACGCCAGTGCGCATGTGCGGACTGTGCTCTCAGCTCACGGGACCCAAACATGGAACGCAAAGCTGTAAACTATGGATAAATCTCGGATTACAGGCCACTTTTGATTCAAATGAAATCGTAGACTAAAGACATTGAGCTTCTATGATTTGAAAAGTGCTAAAGTTTGTGTTATTTGGAGCCCGCACGGGGCATATTACATGCTCGGGGAATGCCCCGAGCTATGGCTAGAAGTCGCGCTAGGCTAACGGCGTTAGCCTAACGCAAATCTAAAACATCTCCGGAAGTGCTCCATATGACAGCAAAGTGCTAAGGGTGAGTAAAACAACTTGTTTTATTACCGAAATAAGGCTCAAATTGTAAAAAACGTTACTTTTCCTTTAAGGCAATGGTCTCAGGCACGCGGCCCGCGGGCCAACTGCGGCCCCCGGGACGATAATTTGCGGCCCTCGTCTTAATATGAAAGATTAATATAAGTGAGGCCCGCAAGATTAATATGAATTTCATTTCTTGTGTGCGACGCAGAATGAACCAATCACGATGTGGTATATGGCTCTGGAGGGCGGGACATCGGTCGTGCTTATTTTCTCTAAATGTGGGCGGGGCTAGGGTGAGGTCCCAGTGCTTAGAGCTTTTAGTGCTTGTGTGCTTGTGTGTGCTTGTGTGTTTGGGGTTGTGGCAGGCAGACATCAGACAGGGACAGTGATTGATCCATTTCTTAGACACGAGGGAGGCAGACAGTGGTGCATTTGTATGTCCCTTCTTCACAGAGTGCTCGCTCGCTCCTCTCTTCCTCCCGCTTTGCGCGCACAGCTCCGGCGGGTCCCTCCCGTCTTCGTCCGTCTCTGACTCCATTCAGAGCCTGTCAGATCTGTGGAGAGGCGGCGGGCGGCCCTGTTCCCACACGTGCAGATAGTGTCACGGCCTCACTCGCGCTACGTGTTGTTTGATGTGCGCGTGAGACCCGGGAGATACTGCGATAATCCATATATTGACTAGACCAGGACTGAACCAGGTCTAAACCAGGTCTAAAACCAGGTCTAAAACCAGGACTAAACCAGGACTAAACCAGGACTAAACCAGGTCTAAACCAGGACTAAACCAGGACTAAACCAGGACTAAACCAGGTCTAAACCAGGACTAAACCAGGACTGAACCAGGACTGAACCAGGACTAAACCAGGACTAAACCAGGACTAAACCAGGACTGAACCAGGACTAAAACCAGGACTAAACCAGGACTAAAACCAGGACTAAAACCAGGACTGAACCAGGACTGAACCAGGTCTAAACCAGGACTGAACCAGGACTGAACCAGGACTAAACCAGGACTGAACCAGGTCTAAAACCAGGACTGAACCAGGACTGAACCAGGTCTAAACCAGGACTAAACCAGGACTAAACCAGGACTGAACCAGGACTGAACCAGGACTGAACCAGGTCTAAAACCAGGACTGAACCAGGACTAAACCAGGACTGAACCAGGACTGAACCAGGACTAAACCAGGACTGAACCAGGACTGAACCAGGTCTAAAACCAGGACTGAACCAGGACTAAACCAGGACTGAACCAGAGAATCCATGTTTAAAACAGTTTATGTTCAATGTTCCATTTCAGGCAATTAACGTTTAAAAAACTGTTAATACATACATTTAAAACTGAATAAAAAATAACTTGCCAGCCAGTCAATATGCGGTTTCTTTAGTCGTCTGCATCTACTGTATGACCATTATTATTATTAAATTATTTATTACTGATTGATTTATTATTTTTATCATTTTTTCATTTATTTCATTTGTATTAAAAATAAATATATTTGAGAACATTGGAATGATTTATTTGCACTTTTCTTGTGGAAATCCTGATGCGGCCCAGCCTCATTCAGATTCTACCCCATGCGGCCCCGAGGTAAATTGAGTTTGAGACTCCTGCTTTAAGGGAATTTTATATAAGATTTTAAGATTGTCAATAATCATAAAGTTGACTTATCTGTGTCCCCTGATATGAGGTAAATATGTTCAAATCAAATATAGTTTTTACAGATAACAAACCAGGTGCTGATTTATTCTTAATTTAAAAAAAAAACACTGGGCATGTCCAAGACGATTATCCAATCAGAAAGCAGAAGAGCCTCATGTCAGTCTCTCATTTGGGTTGCCAGGTTCAATGCTGAAATGCAGCTGGTTTAACCCTAAAATGACTGTTCTGAATCCTCAGCTGTAGCACCTGTATCCAGTCATGAGTCTTTGCAGCCTCTGAGTGAATTCTGGAGGTTCTGAGCTTTCATGTGAGGCAAAACTGTGTGTTCTCCATCTGTAGGTTTAGGCACTGGCAACGCAAGTTCAGTTGTGGTACTTTTTTAAAAACCGTAAACATAAAAATGCCATAATTTACTATTAGAACCTGAGAAAATCTGCTCTGTATGCAACACACAGGCCTACGTAATATGGTGAGATAGTACATATTATAAGCATATAAGATGTGCTGTATCCTTTTCTTCAATCGTTTTAGTAATACATTTAAAACAAGCTTCAATTTCCACAGGTTTAATCATCAGTTTACATTGTGCTCATTGTAGATATATGCCCATATATAGGCACACATGTAATACGACTCATCAAGAGCCAAATCTAAAGACATGTAATCAGACCCTCCAGGAATTCGCGATGTTGCGATTTGCAACTTCAACGCAACTTCAGCCAATCCCCGCGAATTCAGGGCGGTGTTGCAATTTTGACCAATCACCGCAACTTTCCCGCAATTTTTACTAATTTTGACCAGTCATCGGCGACGTATTGAACGCCGACCAACTTCCTTCTGTGTAGGAGACATAACTGAGATGAGGTGCACGGTGCGTTTGTGTGTGTGTGTGCGGCAGAGGCGGTGGGTCACGTGAGTGTGGGTGTGTGCACGTACGGAAGTGTGTGCGTGTAAAAGCGCGCGCTCACCTGTCACACAGAGGAGAGAGTCAGGGTTGGGGTGTAGCAAACCATTCATTCATCTTTCACGTTAATCTGTTCATCCTGCTGGTTTTCATGAGTTCCATTTCATCCTGCTGCGCTGTCATAGCTGTGTGCGCTCTTTTTGTAATAAATGCACAAAACATATCTGGATCTCAGCGTATCTGTCACCACAGCCTCCTCTTTGCGCGTCACAAATCTGCGAGCCACAGGACCCAACCTCATATTCTCGGCGGCTAAAAGGTTTGAGTTTGGAAGCAGCAACATTCTGCCTTACTTCCGTGTGATGAAACTAAACTGCGGCCGTGTCCCAGTTCCCAGAGCGCACAGCTCGGAGCGCGGCCCGAAGGGGGCTCAGACTGCAGTCAAGGAGGTGCACACTTGCTCAGCCCCGACTGCAGTCCACGGACCGCTTAACGACTGCGGTGTTCGGACCGCGTGTTAACTGCGCATGGGACAAAAAAGAAGTGGGACAGCAGTCGTCGCGCCGGTGTTCTGTCGAAATGTGTGACGCACATGCCCTTCGGACCACGCTCCGAGCCGTGCGCTCTGGGAATTGGGACACGACTTCTAATGGCAAAGAAACATGTCTGTGGTGCCATTTGCCCACAAAAATAACAGCAAAAGACCGAAACAGTTCCCCTCCTAGTAGTCATTTATTTTCGATGTTGGTAAGGTTGTTTTAGGACCATATCTGTGATCTCTGTGTCTTTGTATTATTCTTTGTCAGTAATAACTCAGTATTCAAAATATTATTCAATTTTAGTTACAAAAAGCGAAAATCGCAACTATTTATCGCAACTTTCACTTCCTCCCGCAACAAAATCGCAACAAAAACCTTAAAAGCACCGCAACTTTCATCGCAACTTTTTGGAAAAGCTCCCGCAAATTCAGGCATTTTAGCCCGAAACAATCACAAAAAATGCCCGCAAAATCCTGGGGGGTCTGATTATCAGATTGAAAAACATAATAAAAATGGAAATAAGCTTCTACATAAATTGTTAATACATCAACACTGCAATTGTTATCAGTTAACTCAATATTTATTTGAACATGTTTAGTTCACATGTAGATAACATATTAAGATGAAATATATTTTGATTAATTCCTACATACAGCACCAAACTTGTATCAGCATTGGGACAATTTTATCTCTCAAAAAATGTCTGGACAATGCAACTTCCCTACAAGGGATATTTACATCCTCTATTAATAACTGTACTAAATAAGTTGTCTGTAGGTACAATTAAGAATTCACTGTATTTTTCATTCTTAGGCTGTCACACGTGTTCTCATTTCCTTCTTCTCCTTGGCTTGGAGTGCCCTGCAGTTCAATAAAGTACAGTAGATGCAAGTTATCCTCCTCAGTCTTTCGAACAGTCTCATGCTGAGTGATACTAGGAGTTTGCCCCAGTGCGAGGCCCTCGTATGATATGAGTCCGTGCTTCATCATCTATTTCATCCATGATCTTCTCCTGTTTAACAGAATAAATGGTGTAGCTGACTGAATACCATGTTACGTTAAGGAAGAACACATGACATACACCTTTTCAATCTTCTCTATCAAAGTTTTAGTCAGTTGTATGCTTACTATCAATATAAGTCCATATTTTAATTCATATTTGTATGTACAACCTATATTTCAAGTGGACATAGCAATATACTTTTTATATAATTATGTGATGTTTCACACGGAAAAAAGAAAATAAATCAGCACAATTTAAAAAATACTTGTACATGCCTATAGCCTATCCAAGCTAAAGTGTCATTTGGATAGCAATCAGTAATAATGTTTTCATATGTAGGTCAAAATAATCCTTTTCAAATGATGTTGCGTTTCTTGAATACAACAGAATCCTGAATAAACGGACCACTAATAGACTCATCACTATTGCTGGCAACACCACAAGGCTCCGACAACTTGCAGAATGTCTCGCTGCACCCTTCTCCCCATTTTACATTTGCTTTCTTTAAAGGAAAAGTAACGTTATTTTACAATCTGAGCCTTCTTTCGGTAATAAAACAAGTCGGTTGACTCACCCATATCACGTTCGTGTCATTTGGAGCTGTTTGAAGAAAGTTATGTTGTAGCGTATCCGTTAGCATTTGTATTTGGGGCATTACTTTGCGGTGTCCAAATAACACAAACTTTAGCACTTTTCAAATCATAGAAGCCCAATGTCTTAATGTAAGATTTCGTTTGAAGCAAAAGTGGCCTGTAATCCGAGATTTATCCATAGTTTTCAGCTTTGCGTTTCATGTTTGGGTCCCGGGAGCTGAGAGCACAGTCCACACATGCGCACTGGCGTCCTCATCTACTCGAAACTATGGCTAAATCTCGGATTACAGGCCACTTTTGCTTCAAACTAAATCTTACATTAAGACATCGGGCTTCTATGATTTGAAAAGTGCTAAAGTTTGTGTTATTTGGACACCGCAAAGTAATGCCCCGAGCATATGATACGAGCCCCATGTTAACGGATACGGGATCATTACTAGAACAGAACGGCTCAACATAAGTTCTGTGACACTGCTCCAATTGACAGAAAAATGCTATGGGTGAGTAAAACTACTTGTTTTATTGCCGAAAGAAGGCTCAGATTGTAAAAAAAAACGTTAATTTGCCTTTAAGTCTATGGGTCAGTATAAAGTTATATATATTTTAAAAAAGCATATAAGCCTACGTATAATCTAATAATACAGCATCATTTATGCAATTCAAATTACAGCGAGTCTGATCTTCTGTCTGACTTCCAAATGATGAGATTTGCAATGATGTAAATGTTTACATGACCTCTTGTTGTTGGTTAGTGTCCGTGATGATGCGATGGTAAATGGCATTGAAGGATACATATTGAGATGACAAACGCTCCAATTGTGAGGCCAGTCAGGAGGTTACGGCGCCGTATTCGACCCGCATGTTGCTGCCAGTAATCGAGCTGCTTTCGGTGGGTTAAAAGCTGTTTCTGTGCCGCTGTTAGGGCTGACTTTTGCGCTCCTTGCTCCGCCATGTCTTGTTTGGATAACCCTCAACGTGACCTACGACCTGGTCACAGATGTTTTGGAAATGCTGCCATCGTCTGGTAAGGCGTGGGGACTACAAGCGAAAAAATCCTATGCTGTTTTTATTTTATTTTATTTTTTTTTCCTATTACTTAATTTGCTACTGGCTTCCTAATAAACACATATCGTGCGTTTTTAATAATACAATAATGAAATTAACGGAAAAAACTACAATACCCATAATGCTCCACTCACATCCACTTCCGAGGCACGGGGTTAAAAGCTGGAATGTTATGATTTTGCCGCTATCGTGTTAGCTGGCCGAACTTTGGCAATGGATGCTTTGTTTAGACACCGTTCACTCTATAAAGCCTCCACCCCACCATGGAAAGAAACGTACCGAAAGGTCAGGAATAGGTTATTAACGTTTGCCATAGCTAAAACTTTTTGGTAGCGGTTTTAAGCTAGCATGATGATGTGTTCTGTGTCTTTGTAAGCGCTGTGTGGACAGGCTGAAGAACAGCAGGTCCAAACTGCTGGAGCGATACCGACAGATGGGGGAGAGTCCGCAGGGTAAGGCCTTGGGAGGGTCAGTTCTCGTCCAGGAAGTGATGGAGGAGGAATGGAGTGTTCTACAGGCAGAAAACCAGCACAAACTGCCCTCTCTGTGGGACTCCAGAAGCAGGACTGAGGTCGGTCTGCCTCAAGACTTTGAAACAGTGTTTAAAATTAACATGTAAATACAAATACTGTAGCACAGACCTGGGCATTGTACAGCTTGACTCTCACCGACCCCTTTTAAGATAATTTGGAATTACAAAATGTACCTATTTTATCTAAGGCAACCTCACTTTTTCGTTGTTTAGTCATAACATATACTCTTACCAGTCTTGGCAGCTCATCAAAACGATGCTATTTCCTGCTTTTTATAAAGAAATACAATTAATATTAAGCAGAATTAAGCATTTTGGCCTGGCTCTCCACAATATTTTCTGTTTCTCATGTGGCCCCATGAAAAAACATAATTGCCCACCCAGGGATGTGCACAGGAATTTTGAGGGGCAGTTGCTCTGACCTGAAGAAAGGGCAAACCAACCCTCCCACAGGCTATGAAGCATCTGGAGGAGGCTTGTGGCTGCTCCTCGTATTAAATGTAATGTAATTATGAAAAATTGCCATTAGTAGGCTAAAATATGAGTCTGATTAATTAATCAATTAGCCTACACAGTATCATCTCATCTTTATCACAATGCAATGTCACTGTCTCACCTGCTGGTTGGCTTTTTCTTAGCCAAACCTGCAGTGATGTGCTCCCCTTTGCTGCCTCCCTGAGGGTTTTCTCTCTCTCTGCAACCGCCTCTTTTCCGTGGGCATCACATAACATAACACACATTACCCAAAATAGTGAGAAGGTTTAGTCATTTAACCATTTTGAATGACAGAATTCATGTGATGCATTACTTCCATCATTCATTCTGCTGCTAAAACCAAAAGTTACAAACTGCAGACATGTAGCTTAGTTTGCCTACCGCAAAATTGGCACTATTTAAATAATAAGATAAGATAAGATAAGACTTTATTGATCTCACACAGGAGAAATTTACTTGTCACAGTAGCTCCAGGTAGGGACAGTTTGAACAAGAAGACAAGTGCATGCAGGCAAAAAAAGGCATAAAGATAGGTGATAATAATAATTAAAAAATGAGTAATAAATCGAATAATAATAATAGTAGTGATAATAATAAAAAACAGTGACCGGGAGAGTATTGAAAAAAATTGGAAAAACGATATTGCACGATAGGAGTATTGAAAAAAAAACAACAATAGGTTGCTTGTCTGCAAGCTAGCTAGCTGTGTGCGTATTTAGGCTAAACGTGGCAAACTGAACATGTATTTGTGAACATTTTTATTCAATTCATAAACTTTCATGGTGATCATTTGTTATAATCTCAAGCTCACCTTTTACGACAATGTCAAGACAACCGCGACAGTCTTTCCACATGAGGCTCGGTCAGGTGCCGGTCACGTGTATCAGCAGCGGGCACTGATCCCACGACCCCGGGAAGCGGAGAAGCGGCGAAGTCTGGGCGGGAGGCGCTGTAAAGCACGCAGCTGGGGCGGCGTGCCACCTTCGCCTGGAGCCTTTCCTAGCCGACCCAGAGCCGGTGTGCGGCCGCCGCAGCGGGGGCCGGTGACACCCAGGGAGAGGTCCCGCCAGGGGATCCTCCCACACCAGGCGGCCGTCCCTTACCCACCGTGTTGAATCCACTGGGCGGACCGCGCAGACCCCACTCGTTTACCTCTAAACTGTTTGACGTCCTCTTGAACTCTCTCAAAGTTCTTTTCAACTTCCCCTTACGGTACTTGTCGACTATCGGTCTCGTGCCGGTATTTAGCCTTAGATGGAGTTTACCACCCGCTTTGGGCTGCATTCCCAAACAACCCGACTCTGAGAATACCAGACCCCGGTAGGGGGAGGCGGAGGCGGGCTCATGGAGCTCCGGTGACTGCCGCTCGCAAACCTGTCCGGCTCGCGAGTGAATGAGGCTACTTTTGTTTTCGACTCGGAAGAGCAACGTCAGTCCAGGAGGGCACAGGGGCAGTTGCCCAGGTAACCTGAGCAACCCCCCTGTGCCCACCCCTGCTATAGCATCTAGAGGAGAGCAATCTTATGCAGGTCACATTACATGCATAAAAGGTGCACTGCGCCGCTTTTCTGGTGCAGGGCCCGCTACCTGCTTGTCTCCATGGAGATGTTACTGAATGCTTTCCCTGGAATGTTCTGTGGTATGGCATTAAACATATCCATCTAGCATTTATTAATTACATGTGTTTCTATTGCTGAAAAATACAGTAATTTGTGTGCATAAGGGTTTTTGAATTGTAATGCTGTAACCTGCTTGTCTCCCTTGTGATAAATGGATTTAATTTATACTGTGGAACATTATAAACGAAGCAATAACATTTCCATGGAGACGAGCAGGTATTTATTCAGCTAGAAATGTTATGCAGTGCAAATTATCTGTAGATGATTTATCATTTCAATTACAAATCAGTTATTTTAACCCACTGAATTATTTAATGTCATTTTTCTTTTAGTAACACTATATTCACATACTTTAGCACTGCCAACGACAAAAATGTTAACTGAATGATTTTTTTTTCTATGACTTTAATAATAAAACAATATGGGCAGATCTTTAATTTTTAAAAAAAAATCTCCACAGATGTTTGGTGTCACAAAGGAATATGATGAACTGGCAGTGCTTGAAGAAATCCAGAAGGAGCTTTTGTCTCATGGTAATATTCTGTTATATTAAAATGCAATGACCCCATGTGGACTCAAGAAATAAGGCACAATTTCTATGTGAATAATCTTACAGAAATGTACATAATTGAAGAATTTGAGAATAATCAACGGTTTGAACAGCAATATATATCATCTATGGTGGAAGGAATGGACGAAGTCATGGATCACATCATTTGTCCTGTTTGTCATGTGTAAGTTAATATTGAGGGAAATTCACTTTTTTTTTTTTTTATCTTGACTCATTCACAGAATTATAATTTGATTGCTTTTCTTCCAGGAATAATTTGACTGTAAATAATCTTTTTATTTCCTGTCCTTGTGGGGTGTATATTAATACTAAGGTAAACTGATTCATTTGATTTACCTCATTGTTCTTTAATATCAATGGCTCTGAGTGTTAAATGAGTAATCTTTGAGAACCTTTCTACTGCAGAGTCGTAATATCAGTCCAGAAGTTCTAAAACACCTGCTGGAATCCCAAGTTTCTGAGCACATGGAGGAGTGCTTTCACAATCCCATCTTCTCTATGGCACCTAATGGAGACAGTCCTCCTAACCTGATGATAAGCTGCCAGGTAACTAGGGCAATCTTTGACATTATCAAATCGATATGTGACACATTCTTACTTCAAAGATTCAAAGCTTTTATTGTCATATGCACAGTAAAGAAACACGTTTACCTGTACAATGAAATTCTTACTTTGCTGCCCACTTTGGGTGCCAAGAGCAGGCAAAAAAAATAAAATAAGATAAAGACTACTTGATAACAATGCTAATGTTTTCTTTCTTTCTTACAGGCTTGTGACTATTTGTCTGTTGTTCTATGATCATCTATTTATGTATTTGAATAACATTTTAAGTGTATAGTATAAAATAAAGATTTATTTTTATCCACTTATTTTCTAAGCAACAATTATTCAGAAACTGTTTAGCTGGATACCCAGATAGATGCAAGTATTCTGCTACTGAATATTATGTGTAGAATCCCTCAGTCGTCCAGGTAGAGAATCCAAGGCAAAAGGAGAAATTCAGTTTGTCAACTGGACAAAAGTTTAATTGGTCGAATACGCTTTGCAGCTCATCTATGCTTCTTCAGTTCTGAATATTATGCATGCATATAATAGTTTTTGGACACAAAGATGCTTTACTCTGCATTGTTCATTCACTTCACACCTGGTGATGATGGAAATATACTTAAGTAGCTGCCCTGGAGTAGTGGTAGAAGTGTGGCTGCCAAGTGAAGTGGATGGATTTTATATATATATATGTATGTATGTGTATATATATATATATATATTATATATATTATATATATATATATATTATATATATATATATATTATATATATGATATGGCTTACCAGCATATATTATATAGAGCTGACGAATATTATATATATATTTTCAACCAAACAAACTCTGTCCAGTTGACAAATTGAACTTCTCCTTTTATCATTATATATATGAATTGAGAGTAAACGTACGTTTGCTGGAGACTGCAGTGCACGGTCAAAGTGAATAGTTTACCTCAGATGACTCTGGGCATTAAAATTCTGCAGACATACAGTGTATGCCAGAGCCAGAGTGTAGACTGGACGGAAGAGGCAGAAATAGCTCTTGGTTGCCTGTAGAGGACGGCATTGACCAGAGCGATGTGAGCGGAGCAGCGGACGGACTGCGGAGCGGAGCGGCGGGACGCACTGGGAAGATGGCAACGGCGGCTGTGGCTGAATTTCAGAGAGCACAGTCTCTTATTGGAACTGACCGGAATGCCTCTATTGATATCCTCCACTCCATAGGTATGTGCCGGTGACAAGGATGGTAAAAGGCCTCTGTAGACAGCCACGCACACATCTGGATTCTGTTAGCAGCTAAGCTAAGTTGCGTGCGGCAGCCCGATGTTTCTGCAGTGAGTCAGCAGCAGTTTTCTAGCCGCTAACAACACACCGGCTAGCGTCAAGACTAGCTTCAAGACTAGCTTCAAGACTAGCTTCAAGGCTAACGGCCACAGCTTCATTCATCTGACAGCGACTTGGTGACAGCTCAGCTAGCTACCTTTAGCATGGAAAGTGTGTTACTAACAGGAAAGCCGTGTCAATCGTGTTGCAGGGATATAATCTGACAATGGAATATTGTTTGTTTCGGTGCGTGGTGACTTAGCTTCCAGTTACTTTGTGCCATGAGCATTCACGTGACGCATCCACTGACAAGAGCCAGTTTGACATTTAGCGGTGGGCCAGGGTTTGTTTTATTGCTAAACTTTGACTTTTGTGTGTTCAGTGAAGCGGGACATCCATGACAGTGATGAGGAGGCAGTGCGGATTAAAGAGCAGAGCATCCTGGAGCTTGGAGGATTGCTGGCCAAGACGGGACAGGCAGCAGGTAACTGGGGTTAATTTGGGTAAAAAAATAAAGAGAAAAGTATTATAAGGTCGCAATGTCATAGTTACTGAAAATATACAAACAACTAGCCATTATTATAAGCCATTATTTATTATCTTATTATATTATCTTTTTTTTATTGCATGCTACATTTTCCTGCTGTTCTTGATCTCTGCGTTGCAACACTGGAATTTCCCCACTTTAGGACTAATAAAGGCATGTCTTATCTAACTAAAAGCTGGAAGCTATTCATTTAATGCATTTAAAACATTTGTATCAAAGTTAATTTTGGAGTTGGTAATAAATATGTTGTGTGAACAGCAGAATGCACTTTAAATCTTTCTTTAAATGCTCAGTTGTTCATATCTGTTTCAACCATAATGAGCCTTGACTTTGTCCCCCCTCCAGAGCTTGGTGGTCTCCTTAAATATGTGCGACCATTCCTCAACTCCATCTCTAAGGCCAAGGCAGCGAGGCTGGTGCGCTCCCTCCTTGACATGTTCCTGGACATGGAGGCTGCCACAGGACAGGAAGTAGACCTGTGCCTGGAGTGTATTGAGTGGGCCAAAGCTGAAAAGAGAACCTTCCTCCGACAGGCACTGGAGGTGAGAGGTCACAGGACTTGCACCAGGATTTAATCCACAATTGGGCAGTTCATATCAGTTCACAAAGAACAGATCCAGGGGCTTGAGTTCAGTAATTCTCTATAGTCAGGGGTGCACATAACTTTTTTAGTGAGTTACTCATATGAGTACCAGCAGATAGTGTTTGGTACGCACCAGAATGTGCACAAGAGAGTCTCCAATTGCAACGAGTCCTTTTAGTTTTGGCACAACACCGTTGTACACCCCGACGTTAACAGCTGCTCCGTCTGTGCACACAGCGACCAACTTTGTCGTCCAGTCATCCAAGCCCGCGTCGTGAAAAAGTTTCACTAATCCATCTGTAATTCCCTGTGCAGTTCGGTCGGCACCCAATTCAATCAATCCAAGAAAGTCTGACGAAAACTCGCCATTGCTGGATACTGACACAATGTAGACAATTTCTTGTTCAGTTTTTGTAATGTCCTCCGATCCGTCAAAAAGAAGTCCCCAAAACTGAGCAGCCTGCAACTTTGCTCGTAGCTCTCCACTGACAGCGTGCGCGATGCTCTGCATAATCCTTGTCCCCCCTTCACGTGAATGATAATCAGTCCCGACATTTACTCCTAGCCGCTTTTTAGACATGTTTGACTTTACCAACATTCAACTAGATACTCGCACCGGCAACATGAACAGCCATGTGAAATAGTTTAGAATGGATAGTCAGTACGCAGGAGCGTGGTAGTGGCCCAAGTCGCAGTACGCATCGCTCATTTTTGTCGCGCATGCGCACCTGCGTACCAGTTATGTGCACCCCTGTCTATAGTAACCTCTGAAAAGAAGAGAGGCCCTAATTTGACTCTGTTTATAAGAAAATCCCCATCAGTCTATTGATACTTTGCAGCTGATGTCATCAACATTTCCTGGGGTTGTGATGCTCTGTATGAAGCTCAAGTTACTTAAATTTTTAAGACTTTAATCTGACTTTTGTTTTAACACAATCTCACCATAAAGAACTGACATCATTTAAACTACAATAGGTAGTTTTCCCTTGTGGATCAATAAAGTTTGTCTAAGTCTTAAGGTGAGCTGACTTGTCCCTCTCAAATAACATAGTCACAAGCTAGCTAGCATAACCAACAGTTACTCACTCACCATTTTAGTTGAAAATCACCTTAACAGGGCCATGTGTTTCCACCATTAGAGATGCGTGCAGAACATCCCCAGCGTGATGTCACTGCAAAGAGATAATAATAATAATTCATTGCATTTATATAGCGCCTTTCATGACACCCAAAGCGCTTTACAGTTCATTGTTCATTCACTCCACACCTGGTGGTGGTAAGCTACTTTCTGTAGCCACAGCTGCCCTGGGGCAGACTGACGGAAGTGAGGCTGCCAATCTGCGCCATTGGCCCCTCCGACCACCTCCAACACTCACGCACACTCCACTTTCATACTAGGCAAATGTGGGTAAAGTGTCTTGCCTAAGGACACAGCGACAGTTTTTTTTTTTTGCAACTGGCGCCCCACTGTGGCACCTGGAATTCCCAGCGGTCTCCCATCCAAGTACTAACCAGGCCCTGCCTTGCTTAGCTTCTGAGATCTGACGGGATCAGGCTTTGACAGGCAGGTATGGCCACGATCAATATCCCTCAGTTATTTATCAATTGCCTGGATTATTCATATGGAATAAGACAAAAACCTTTGAAATTTTCAATTTGTAGTTTACTACTGGTAGTAGGAACACAATAAAAACGAACAAGTTATACAGCTTTACTCATTTTGCATGTATTGTTTGTTTCTTTTGTTTCTTAAGGCCAGACTCGTCTCCCTGTATTTGGACACAAAGTGCTACCAGGAGGCTTTACTCTTGGGTAAGTATTTGGTCATTTGTTTTTTATAAGATTGACAATCCCACACAAACCTACTGCCATGGTGTGTTTTTGCAGGCTCCCAGTTGCTGCAGGAGCTGAAGAAGTTGGATGACAAGGCTCTGCTGGTGGAGGTGCAGCTCCTGGAGAGTAAAACGTACCACGCGCTCAGTAACCTGCCCAAAGCCCGCGCTGCTCTGACCTCAGCCCGGACCACCGCCAACGCCATCTACTGCCCCCCCAAACTACAAGCAGCTCTTGACATGCAGTCAGGTATGGAGCCAGTGTCATGTATCCATCAACTAGGAGTGTTTTGATACAGCACAGAGCAGAATTACTCTAGACGGTTAAAAAAGCTATTGGAAATCTAGACACTACAAATCAGACTGTATAATCCTTCATTTGTCCAGGAGTGGTTCAATGTAGAGAAGGTTTCAACGGTGGTCATTGGGACTATTGTGTGTATTGGCAGTCATGCTGAAGGTGAGACAGCCAATACACAATGGAGGCATAACAACCTGTAATGATGTTAGCAAAATAAGGGCAGGGCAGTTTCACTCTAAAACTTCTCCCTTTGGGGCTGGGCTTTGTTAACTCAGAGTAAAATTAATCAGTACCATCAAATTGAACCAGGTGTGTGCTTGTTTGTGTGGTGGAGGGGGCAGTGGAATCGCGGTGCCTTGCATGTGACGACAAACCAACTTTGATCTTTTGGCTGCGTGCTTCCTCCATGGGTCAGACATAAAAGGACACAGTGACGCTGTGGGGATCATCCAGCATCAGCCAGTGCCAATGAGCTCTGGTGGACGTGGACGAGTGTGCACAAGCAGGCACATCTTTATTCCCCTCTAATGATCGCAGTGCTTTGTAAAATTACGTTACACATACATACACATTTATTTGTTTATGTTTCCCACTTGCTCACTAAGTGCTCACAGTTCAGTTTAGGGATGCAAATTATTGATTAATTCATTAATCTATAGTTGATTGACCTTATCGATCGACTTAATTGATTAAACGATTAATTGATAAGCGGCGTTTTTCACCTGAATTTGAGTGTTTCAATAGGGTCTTTAAGAATATAAGCTATAGTAACATAACACTGAGTCATAAATATATCATAGTATTATTATATTGTATATTCCTCAATTAATTATTCCTTAGTAAAAAGCAGACAAATGTATTGATGCTGAATAACAAAATACATTCTTTATTGAAAATAAATTGAGGACGTTTTTTGTAAAAGCTCCGTGATATGAAATGATTAAAAAATGAATTGATCGGGGAAAACATTTCACTCACACACACACACACACACACACACACACACCGGCACACGGGCCGGACAGAGGGCTGCTTCCACTGCGCTTTCACGTGGAGCCTGCTACACGGCCCAGAGCGGAGGAGCACGTGCAGAGCGCTGCGCACGTGTTCACGCAGACAGCGGGACGCGGAGCGAACACAAAAGCAAATATTGGGTTTGCAGGAGAACATTTTGCGCTGCTTCTAGATCGGCCGCGGATGTAACGCTATGGTCCTTCTCACGAGTGGGTTTGCATCTCGTGTTCACATTCCAGAGTAGCGCCCTCTCCTCTAGTGATTAGTTACAATTAATGCATTTTAATCGACCAACGTCTTGATCGAATATTAATCGTAAGTGGATTAATTGTTGACATCCACAGTTCAGTTAGATTCTGTGTCTTTTTCTAGGGAAATAAAGTAAACCTGAACAGTTTCAAACTTCCACCAAACATGACTTCCTCAAACTGTCTCCCCTCACGGCTTCTCGTTGCTCTCCTCGCCTCTGAGCTGAGTTTCACGTTTCATGTTTTTTATAAATATCAACTTGGACATGATGAGTTGCCCACGCACATTTCTGACCTCATTTTTATGTGTATGGAGGCTCCAGGTGACCACATTTGAAACCTCTGCATCCGAAACTACAAAGCATGAACAAGAGTGACCTTGAACTTGAAGCCAAGGATCAAACCAGTCCAAACATAGTTTACAAAAGCTTGATTAATGCATAGTAAATGGCCTCATAACCCTCATACAAAACATTTTTTCTACACTCATTTCTCTTGTTGTTATGATCAGGTGTAATCCACGCAGCTGAGGAGAAGGACTGGAAAACGGCGTACTCTTATTTCTATGAAGCCTTTGAGGGATATGACTCCATTGATAACCCCCGAGCCATCACGGCCCTCAAGTACATGCTGCTGTGTAAAATCATGCTCAACATGTGAGTGTAAACACGTAAATCACAACAAGATCAAACACAGTACTTAATCCAGAAATAATGATAGGCCAGTTTGACACAGTGATACCTTTGGTAAGTGAACACCTAGTCTTTTCTGCTCTGCTTTTTCAGTAACATCAAATTGAGCTCTCTAGCATGTTATAATTAGGGGTGTGCAAAATAATTGTCATGACAACGCATCACGATACTAACTTTCACAATATACTGCATCGATTCTTGATGCCAAAAATCGATTATTATTAATTAATAATTTAATATTTAATAATGTAATATTTAATATAAATAAATAATTAGTTTTTTTTTTTTAATAAATCCTATACACTTTTTTCTTTGTGAAAGGGTATTGTTTGTTATGTCGCTCCCTCCAAAATGGCAAATGTTTGAACATTTTTTGTTTTAGAAAAAATCCTATGCACTTTTTTTCTTATTGGTTTGGTTTATTTGTTTTTGTTATTCAATAAATTCAGTTCTGAATTGAGTTGCTCAGAGTTCTGTATCAATTGAAGACACGACCCAGATACACAGCCACTGATATTTAAGTTATCCTCTTTTTTTTTGGTACATTTTCACTGAAGTATGTCGACTATATTGCAATGCATCGCAATAATTCAAGTATCGTGATGCATCGTGATAGTATTGCATCGTGGCATATGAATCGTGATTCCAATTGAATCGTGACTTCTCTGCCAATACCCACCCCTAGTTATAATGTTTCTCCCTCATCAAAAACATGCCTGAAGACATTTTAGATGTCCATCCATGCATTTTTCAGCCATATTCGAACCCTTCTTATAGTTGGCTCTAATATTCTGTCCAGTGCTCAGCCCACAAGCTTATGTCATCCAGTCTCCTGCAATTCTTCATAAATATACCAAAGCATTATACAAAACTGTACACGACAACCTGACAACGTGATGTGCAGTAGTTTCATTAGCGGGATGCTCGCTGATTGTGTCGTGTTAGTGCTTCGAAGAGGAAGTGTGGAGAGCAAAGGGAGGGGGAGATTCGGAGCGTCAAAAACAAGTGAAACTTATAAATCCTGAAAATGTTATAGACGCTGAAAACAACACATTAAAGTAACAATGAAAGGTAACTGCTAGCACATAAAATATTTAGATTCACCATGTTAATGCCCCATAGAAGTAAAATATCCCCTCTTTAAATGACATTCATATTTTCAGTTTTGTTATTTTTTAAAATTTACATTATCTTTCCTTTTATGCAGTTTCATCTTGGTTAACACATGTGCAGGTGTGAACAATCTGAATTAACATCAGACTTTGCTCTTTACATGACATTACAGTTGACCTGCAGGTAAACAAACTGACGGTGTCTAAGCCTTTGTGGATTTTGCCTCCATATTGTACATCCATGTATGTACTAGACGCGTGCTAAAATGAGTAGAGTGTAGGTGGGAGCTTGTTTCTCGGGGACTTGACTTTGTGATCTGTGTGTTTCAGGCCTGAAGATGTACAGGCGCTCATCAGTGGAAAGCTGGCTCTGCGCTATGCTGGCAGACAGGTAGTTTGTTCAGAAAAGGCACATAAAAAAAAAAAAATCAGTAGAGCTGTCAGTTTAACGTGTTAATTAGATTAATTGACTACACTGCTACACACTTAACTACACATTAACACGTTAGAAAAATTATAAGTGGCAATTCAATGCGCATTTTAAATTTGGCGTGCGGCGAGCAAATCGCTGCCAGGGCCTTTGAACGCGAGTTTATTTATAAAAAGAACAAAGACATGACTATCAAAAAGAACGCAGTGATTTGTAGCTTTTGTAAAAAATAATTTTCTGATCACCAAAGCTGCTTCAGCCTGACAGATCTTTTGAATGATAAACGCGTCCAGACAAGTTCCATCATTACCGGTGATAGTGCGCACTTCACCAAACCACACTTGCAGAATTTGGGAAACGAATGAACAAAGAGACCACTTGAAAACTGACAAACTCAATCACAAAGTGGGTTTGTTCATTCGCTCACTCACTCACAATCTCCTTTTCTCTATCCATCTCTCTCTCACACTCTTAAAATTAGATTAATTAATTACAAATCCTGTAATTAATTAGATTATTTTTTTAAATTGCCTGACAGCACTAAAAATCAGTATTGAATATCAGTATCAAGCATCAATATCGGCCAGTAATCATCAATATCCTCTCCTCAGACAGACTCCCTCAAATGTGTAGCACTGGCCAGCAAAAAACGCTCCCTGGCAGACTTCGAAAAGGTCGGTACTGTGTGTAATAACATGAATATTAGGTCTTGGTTTAGAGCGGTGTTTGTTTTGTGACGCAGGCATTAACTGATTACAAAGCAGAGCTGAGGGACGACCCCATCATCAGTACACACCTGACCAAACTGTACGACAAGCTGCTGGAGCAGAACCTGATCAGGGTCATCGAGCCCTTCTCAAGAGTGCAGGTACGTAATCACTTAGCACAAATGTGTGTAGGAAAAAACAACTTAAACAAGGCTGGTCATTAAGGAGGAATGTGAAGTTTGTTTAGTGGTATTGCCCTCTTTCTGGTGTTGCCAAGTCATCAGTGGGCATCAACTGCTCATTTTGTGTCAGTTAAAGCATTTTACTGGACCAGACCTGGAAGGAAGAAATTTTACTATTTTCATTGCTGAGTAAAATCTTAATCAAAATTTGACTATTTGAGGAAAAAACTAGTTGGCCATAGTTTAAAAAAGTAATAAAAAGTAAAAAAAAAAAAAATAATATATATAGTAAATGCGGAATTGGTTTATGGACTTAAAACTTCCTGTTGCATAACAATGTCAGGAAATTTTAAATGTGTGATTTCTGAGTGCTCGCTTGTAAATGATTGATTAAAAAAAGTGTGAATTAAGTAAAATACCTTCTCTCCTCTCTCCTGTGTGCATACTATGATTACTATTGACATGTCTGTTAACCTTGAATGCAGAAGCTTAATGTTTGTTCATTTATTCTTTCAGATATCACACATCTCTTCCCTCATCAAACTTTCTAAGGTACAAGCCAATTCTGTCATAATTGGGAATACTGAGCAGCAGTAAAACTATTGTACTATGGTTAATTTGGTTGTTTTAGGGAGATGTGGAACGGAAATTATCACAGATGATTTTAGACCAGAAATTTCATGGTAAGTTTTTTTTGCTGCCCATGTGCACTCCTCAATAGGTCTAAAACTATGAATCTTAGACTGACTTTGTACCTCATCAGGTATTCTGGACCAAGGTGAAGGCGTGCTGATCGTATTTGAAGAACCAGTCGTGGACAAAACATATGAGGCAGCTCTGGAGACCATTCAGAACATGAGTAAAGTGGTGGACTCACTGTACAACAAAGCCAAGAAGCTCTCATAGGAGGTACCAAGTTCAATCAGTAATCATAAATCATGTTTAAAATGTTCTTATGAAACGGTGCTATTGTGTCAACAAAATATACTGGAGCATACTGGATAAGGAATTTTTTCAACTTTAATACCTGGATTAACCAGTGATCTCTGTGCACAACCTCACTGTTGGCGTCACTGCTTCCTGTCCAATTCTGTAAATAAATATTTGTATAATATCTAAACATTTAAAGGAAGTGAACAGGGAGCTGTGGGTGGATGTCACTGACATGTTAAAAAGTACACAAAATGAATACTTGAGCAGAGGACACTTCTGTGCTTTAGAAAGAGTTGAGTTTGTGTCTCAGCTGTAACACTAATGCAGATTTTGAGGCATAATAAATATTCAAACAGTATTGTACATAAAAACTATTGGGTAGTTAAATTTGAATATGTTTATTTTGTTTTGTTTGTTAATAAGGATGATGTTTGCTTTGAGATGCACTGAGCTAACGCGCTGCTGTGCACAGAGCCTGTGTACAGGCATGTCCAAACTATGGCCCATGGGCCAAATGTGGCCCTCAGACAAAGTTTTCTTGGCCCTCAGGCTTCCAGGTGAATTGGCCCAAATTACCTTGAGCAGAACTTTTGACTGCAAGTTTTTTGAAAATCTACTTTGATGAGACAATATTTATTGTTTATTGTGTAGTTTTGAGGATCTTGGCATGAATAAAGGACTGAAGCTCATTCTAACGTGTTAGACATGCAAATATTTCAATTATTGACTGTCCTGAGCACCAGTCTGTGGCCCTCAATCGGCCCTCTGCTTCATCTGTGTTTAGATATGTGGCCCTTGATGAAAAAGGTTCTGCTGTATAGTGTGTGTACAACTACAAACTGATCAGATTATTTCAAATCCAGTTGCATCGTATCACCATACTTAAATACACAGGGCTATCATAAACAATTATTTTTGTTGATTTGTCAGCGATACATTTATTGATAAGTCAACTAGTCATGCTTTTTCCAATGAATCTTGCAGCTCTAAGATAAGATAAGATAAGATAAGACTTTATTGATCTCACACAGGAGAAATTTACTTGCCACAGTCGCTCCAGGACAGTAGCTCTCTACTGTCCAAATGTAATCATTCACACTGGATTATTAATACTTGGTTGAAGGTTTTCTTATCATTAAGGTCTGCACTGGTCTTGCCATCCATTCATTTATGAGACTTTTACTCTCAATTCAATTGAATGTTTTCATAATTATATACAGTGGTACCTCACCTTACGAATGACCCAAGAAACGAAAATTTCAAGTTACGAAACGCGAAATCTCAAAAATTCAAATAATGAGCGCTCAGCCACACACATTATACGCTTTTCTCAGACTGGATTTAAACTTTTCTCACATTTGTCTCTGTTTAAACACTCAAACTTTCATAGATTTTCAACAAAATTATTAATATTGAAGTGTGGGGGGAGCGGGAGGGGGGAGAAGTGTGTGCGGACACGTGTGCGCAGCATGACCCGGCGCAGAGCTGACAGCAGGTCTAGACCAAGATCTAAACCTGAACTGGACCAGGACTAAACCTGGACTAAACCTGGACTAAACCTGGACTAAACCTGGACTAAACCTGGACTAAACCAGGACTAGAACAGGTGGATTAAAGCGCCGCTTGCGGGTCTATTTCCTGGTTTCTCACGAGGCAGACTGAGCGCATGTGAGCAAGAGCCATGTAAGAGCCGCGGCTCCTCTAGACCTGACCAGGTCTAGACCTGACCAGGTCTAGAGGAGGTCTACAGGAGCCGCGATGGTCTGGACTAAACCAGGACTAAACCTGGACTAAACCAGGAGGAGCCGCGCTCACACTGCGTGTCCCCTCCTCCCTGCGGACTCGTGAGAAACCAGGAAATAGACCTGCACGCGGCGCTTTAATCCACCTGTTCTAGTCCTGGTTTAGTCCAGGTTTAGTCCTGGTTTAGTCCTGGTCCAGTTCAGGTTTAGACCTTGGTCTAGTCCTGCTGTCAGCTCTGCGCCGGGTCATGCTGCGCACACGTGTCCGCACACACTTCTCCCCCCTCCCGCTCCCCCCACACTTCAATATTGATACGTTTTGTTGAAAATCTATGAAAGTTTGAGTGTTTAAACAGAGACAAATGTGAGAAAAGTTTAAATCCAGTCTGAGAAACCAATCAGGACAGAACACAATGTTACACTATAAAAAAGTTACACTATAAAAAAAAAAAAAAAAAAAACTTGGATCGGGGCCTTGGAACGAATCAGGCTTTTTCCATTGAAATAGCTACTCAACTTACGAATTTTTCACGTTACGAAACCACTTCTGGAATGAATGAATTTCGTAAGGTGAGGTACCACTGTATTGTAGTCCCACACATAAGTGTTTACTGTTATTATTTGACTTGTATCATGTAAGGCAATCTCTCCGTTCACAAACAGCTGGGTATTTGAACCATCTCTAAACGTGAGTCTCTCTTGTGTTGCTGCAGTGCCGGAACCAGCCCGTCCTGATCCGTGCTGAGTGACCGCTCACTGGAACACTGAAGAGGAACGAGGAAAGGGGTCAGGGGATAATCACAAACCCTGTCCAGCCCAGCAGGCAAATAAGACCCGTGGATGCACTAGCCAAGTGTGTGGGAGTGTGGGCTCCCCTTTCCTCCCACTGCTCTCCTCCACCCCCCCCCTCTTGCCCCACTGTCTCCTCCTCACAGTCTGAGGTGATGTGCACAGTGCCGCCTTGTGGACAAACACTGGCACTGCAGATGACACATAACACCTATTTTTCCCAATACTTTCCCTTCTCTGCGCTGGCCATCAGGGAATATTGTAATATACCAGTAAAGATGCATATTCACTACAGTACTTGTACATATGTAATATAAAGAATCGTGCTAAGTCTGCTGCAGTTGTCTTAAAGGGTTTACAAGTTGGCTAATTGTCAAATCAGCTAGTTCAAATTGCCAACTTTAAGAGATTGTTAAAAATTACCTACCTTCAGCCATGATGTCTGACGTTCATATGACTACAAATAGTTTTTCATTGCATTCTGGGAAGTTCTGGACGAGTCTCGGGACCACACCATGAAGATCTTGCAACCTGAATGTCCACTTGTTTGTATATACTGTAATTAACAAGTTCCTTTCTTGTACACAGCTGTTTTTTAAATAAATCAAAAACAGTAAAGTTCGAGAAGTGTCACACCAAGTGCTTTTGATGCTCAACTGTGGAGGCATCTCGGGATCACCGGCTTGTGAGGACAATGGCCAAGTTGCACTGACTTTTTTTTGTTGTCAATTTCCAGTAATTATTCTGAAAGGACTAACCAGTTTTACGTTCAATAAAAAAGCATCAACAGAAATAAAACAATTCATGAAACTGTTGTTACTGCATGACTTGATAATGTTGTATTGAAATATTGGAGCTGTAGGGGAGGAAGGCCAGGGGAATGTGCCCTCACTTTAACTCTGAAGTGAAGAATGTGTTTCCTCCTGTACCTGACTGAAGAAACCAACAAACCAGGGGCCACATCCACTTCTGTACAGCTGAAACAGCATCTGCAACACAAGGATAAAAAAAAAAACCTCACATCTTGCTGGTGTCCAGAAAGTGACCTGGGAAATTTCGAAATTTTATTGGTAACACCGACTTTAGGCCCACTGTAGGATTTTTAATCATTTTAAATACATAATGCAACCTATGTTAATCCAGAACCAGATCTAATTTGTTAAAAATGTAAGAGCTACTATTTTGACAAATAATATGGCCCCGATTGTGAAATAAAGTTGGCTGTTTATATATTATTTATATATATTGCCTTGGGGTGTTTTAATAGGGCCAAACAGCCCTTTTCCTCTTGTTTTTGTCTACAGTTGATTGGGATGGACCTGGGCATGCTCATGTCTTTGACTAATATCTGTGGCGTGTCAAACTTACTTAAATAAAACCCCCAGGCTGAGGGTAAACCTTCCAGCGGTCTTTGTGACCCGCGGCGTGGGTGAAGCATAACCAGGTGTAAACAGGTAAAGTTAAGAAACATGGAGGTTAGGTTAGGTTAGGTTCATGTGGATAAACTGACAGGAACAATCCCAACACAACAGTATGTATGACTGTTTGGATTGAAAAGAGTTGAACCTACAGCCGATAGAAGGAGTGAAGTGTGTGGAGTGTGGAGGTTTGTGTGGGAAGACCCGGGGAGCCAGACAGGCGACAGTGCGCGCTGTTGGCCTCGGGGCAGAGGTAGGGAGAAGGGCGGCAGCCAATGAGAAGGAGCCGTGCACTCCCTCTCTCCTGGTCGGCCTGGTTCGGCTTGGCGCGCCCTGTAATTAGGAGCTCCAGTCGGGCTGGACGACGCCACGGTGGAAGCTCATCCACAGTGCGCCGTGCGCGGTACAACTCCAGAGCGCAGCAACATGAACGGCCAAGCGTCACCTGTGTACGAGGAGAAGAAGCCCTCACTAGCGGAGCTCGGAGGCTCCATCTCGGGCTCTGCAAAAGAATCCTCTTCGGCTCAAGAGTCCTCGTCGACGGATTTCTACAGCGGCCAGAGCGCACAGGATTTCTACTCCAGCGCGCAACAGGCGTACACGGCCCCGCACATGAACCCGTACGCGTACCACCACTACAGCCTGAACGGCATGACTGCAGGCTCCGGGTACCCCGTGGGCAAGACAGAGTACCCGTACCCCCACACAGCTTACAGGGAGCACAGTGCGTTCAGCAGAGACATGCAGGAGAGCGGTGAGTACCCTGCCCACTTGTCTGGCACAGTTTTGGCACAGGATTGAGTCAGAGCGCACTGACCACCTGAGGCTTCTTGTCAGAGCTCATGTCTCGCCAAACTGGGGTAAGTCTGTAATTGTGGGAGTTTTACGCACGGTCCGGGCTACAGACTGCTGCGTAGGCCTAATTGTATGTTAGGTCTTGTGCTTCAACAGAAGTCATCTTTATTAAGTTCCCATTGGATCAAACTGTAATTCGAGCCCGTTTCACGTTTACTCTGGTATTGTTTTGCAAGCACAATATGTCATATGTCACTTTGAATCCCACAAATCCATGTTCACTGCCCTGTAATATTCCCAAATTTGGAAAGAAACACAAGAGAATGCTAAAGTGACCCTTAAAATCTTTAAAATTTTGGACTTAATGTTGTGTTTAGTTTTATTCGAACATGAGGAATTCCGTAGACAAGTGGTTCCCAAACTCTTTTTAGTTGCATACTCCCAGACACTTTGGATGATCTGTTGTAACTACTTAAACTCACTGAAACATGAGGACGCTGTACACAACATAGACTACAGTATCTAACAGGCCTAGTTATGTTATTATTTTTAAATTACATTTCTTAAAATAAAATAAAGACACCCCCCATCTCTCCTTGGTACTCTCTTCCACATTCTGGTAGTTTGGATGTAGTTTATTTGCTTTTCTTTTGACGTTAGGCTGTGGTAAACCATAAACATTTCCTCCTTTGTTACGTCCAACTGACTGATGCTGTTTTGAGCATTTTTACCAACTTTGATAGTAGCAGCAATTGTTTTAAGCCTTATTTAAACTGCCACACTGCGGTGTTTTTGCGCCCTCTGGTGGCACAGGCTCTCACTGATTTATCTCACCTTAAACTGAGATGACGTTAGCTGCTTTTGGAAGACACAAATCTGGCAACCCAGGGCAATGAGCTAATTTAGTTTCTGATTGTTAAAAAAGGTTTTGGGAACCTAAACAAAACATAAAACTTGTTTTTCCCCAATTATGTGTATAATTACAATGGTTATCAATAAAATCTGTTATTTTGAATACTTGGAGGACAGTTAGGCTGATGCAGTTATTGAATGAACTGATTGTAGACATTTCTAACAGTCCTACTAACTTTAAATCATGAGTTTCTTTTACTTTTGTCTATACATAATTTTAAGTTTGACAATGTGAAATGCAAAGATGTTTAACCCTTTAAACAGCCCAGACAAGCGCATGACGGAGTATGTGAAGTTTAGAATGGGTTCCAGTGCACAACAGTGCTTGGATCAGTGTCTGCAGGTATCGGTGGGAGCGGAGCATGATTATTTAAAATACATGACGCAGTTGTATGAGCTAAGACAAATGAAAATGTCAAGATTTTAAAATAAAACGATCCAAAAAGACGACCTCACTGAACCTGGACATGTGTGAAAAAACAAAACACAACTCTCAGAATGGTTTAGATGAGTAACAACATTATAACAGGTAAAAAAAAAAATATATTCTCTAGATAAAGTCAGTCTTAAGCCCCTACAAACTGCAGTGTCACTGATTTAAAGCTGTATTATGTAACTTTCTCTAGTTCTCTCTTATCTTAATGGAGGTGCGGTTACTTTGCCGATAGTGTCCTACAGTACAGCATTAAACGTTTCTGTCTCCATGGCGATGAGCAGGTAATGCATACAGAAGTTATCTCCCTCACAGTTCAGAAGGCAGGTTTCTTCACTGTATTTTTGAGCAATAAAACGGCTGTAATTCAGTAAACGTGAGCAAGATAAGCTTAATGCTATACTGTGGGATATTCCAGGCAAAGCAATAGCAGGTTTGGATAGTGACAGGCCGATATATCATGCCGATGTTTCGACTTTTTTTCCATATTGTCTGTTGGCCTTAAATCTATGGTCCCATATTTTGTTTAGGCCGAGCAGCTGCATAAAGGAGACACAAAACATTATTCAAACACTTCAGTGCCAAAAGTGTTCTGCAAAAATGTGATTACACTGTTTTTTTTATATATTTGTGGTTAAGGCTGCGTTTATACGGCGACGATCAAAACAGAAGACGCAAAAGTGGCGTCTCGTCTTCAATTTTTTATCCTTGTTTAGACGAGCGTTCTCAACAGGAAATGTTTGTTTATACGAAGACGCAAAAGTGGGCGAATCTGATTGAATATGCATGCCAGGCCGCTAGGTGGCACTGTGATAGAGCAGCGGCATGTCGGCGAGCATGCACAAAATTGTCATTTTCTAATAGTTTATTTTGCCCGTCTCTGTTCACCTCTGGTGTCCGTCTACATTTTATACAGTTGTTGAAATGACTCTTGTATGTTGACTAGAGCTGCTAGAACATCCGCGGTATCAAGGTAGTCAGACATGTTTGTTATTGTTTTTACCGGCTTGGCGCATCCAGTGTGACGTCAGGTGTATGCGACGTGAACATGTTTTGCGCTTCTTGCCGTTTAGACGGAGACACGACTTCAGAACTCCACACTCTGGAAGGAGTCTTCAGATTTTTGTGGTTTCAGAGCCCGACAGCGCCGCCGCAGTGTAAACGAAAGACACTTCCGATAGAATATTTTGTCGTTTTCAGTCGCAATCATCCTCGTCTAAACGGCCCCTAAGAAAAAAAGAAAGAAAACTGATTGAGGAAGAGTTTGTAAATCAGATCATCAAAATTGACCTTACAAAAATATCAGCAGAGCTTATTGGACTTCAGTTGCTCTGGATTCTAAACGATCAGTATCGGCCATGAAAAAAAAACATATTATTGATCTCTAGTGTCGGACCCCCTACCTAAAAGTGACACAGTGCAGCTTTAAGCACTGATAACACTGTGCAGAGAGAGGGAGGTGAGAATACACATTTATTCTTGAATAGTTCTGTGTTGGAAAGTTGTGTAAGATCATTCGTAACATTTAAAGGTGCGTTCCCTTTCTGGTGGGGGGCTCGTCACCTGCTTACGTCATTGCTCGGCCTGGAATGTTCCACAGTATGACATTAAACAGGTCAATTGCATTGGTTTTATTGCTCAAAAATACCTCGAAAACGGGCATTGTGACTGCGAAACCTTCCAGACAAAGCAACAACGTCTCCACGGATAAAAGTATTTGACGCAGCCTCCGCCAGAAACGTTAATAAATGAACCTTTAAAGTTCATTTGAGGACTTTCTCTTCCCTCGTGAGATAGTGAGTGTTCTACAAGAGCGTGCGTTTAGAATGTGCACACACGTTCAAAAAGTGCATGCCCATGAATGTTTTTTCTTCAAGAATGCCAAAAGACGAGAGTTTATTTGTATATTTCTATTTTCTGTGTCAAATTGGGTGAGCATGTGTAAAGTGAACAGCTCTAAACCAGCTCGGCGACTGTTTTGTAAAATTCCTATGAGCAGCGGCGTTGGAAAGGGCCTGGGGGACTTTGGCCTGTAGCCATGAAACATCAGGTGTCACGGCATGTCAGTCAGCCTTGGCCTTTGAATCATCCAACAGCGACGGCTCCTTATCACGCAATGCTCCTCCAGACCCCGCCCACCTCCTCCTGCACGCCACGCCACTCACAGTAAACAATAAACAGGCAAACAAGTGCCTCCTGATAGCGTGCTCGCCATAAAGATAGTAGGTGTGCGGGTTAGGTATACACACCGCGCTTGTGAACTGGAGCTCTCAATTAATTTTAACTATTTATGTTTTCTTAATTAATTCTATTGAAACGAACACACCTGAGGTTAAATTACACTGTATTACACTATTTTCTCATCTATGTTGTGTTGTTTTGTTTCATTCACACATGTTTAAAATACAAACCATGTATTTTTAGGCTGAGTTCTACTCTCAAACACTCTGTTCCACCTTGTGATGTCATGTTGGAATAGTCGGAATAGAGTATTTTGAGCTTTAAAGATATGGACGCACTAATAACAAAGGATGACTCAAATATATGTGAATGAAACAAAACACAACTCCAGGTATGTTTTTGAGGAGGTAATAATGTTCTAACGTCTAATGTCTTATCGCTCACAAACATAGGACCTTTAAACCAGGAAGCAAACCTTAGCTACGTGAAATGTCAGACGTCTCTTTAGAGTATAGAGTAGTTGAAGTTCCAGTTAAGATCCCAAGTGGGCGTAGGGTTTAGGAGCGGCCCTGCAGGCTACATGAAAAGCGCCTATAAATCTCTGTCTGTGCTCGGCTGTGGGACGCTCAGACCTAAATTATAAGCTCCCAGTGCAGGCGGAATTTCTTTGAAATTTTGGGGTTGCAGCAGCCACCGCTATTTTTGTCCTACAACTTCACACAAAGTGGTCTTTTGAAGCCCTGTGCAAACTCACAGGAAAAAAATAAAAACGTTATTTTTGGAGTTTGGAGTTGGCATATTTGAAACATAGTGCACCCCTCCATGAGCGACTTTAAGAATAATACTCTATTGAATTTGAATGAGTCAAAAACTGTTTGTACTTGGGATTTCCTGAACTTCGCATTGTCTTTTACAGATATAAATTCTCAACAATAACATTTCAAAGTGTCTTTTTACTGTTTATCACATCGGTTGTACCAACAATATTGTGACTAAAATTATTTTGCAGTAAATTTGCCACCTTGAATGAGATGTTCATACAAATGTCACAGTTTATACATTTACACACATTTATGCACATTCTCGTCTCATATAATAATGTTGCTTATCTATATTACCATTTATTTATGTATTTACACGAGTTAATCAGTGTGTCAGCGAGCAGCTTCAACTTAAATATGTCATAATAATAATAATAATAATTAAAGCCGCAAGCGGCGTTGGTCGGGACCTCGCACCTGCGTTTGTTCGTCTTACTGAGACGCACAGCCATACCAAATTTCGTGTGCCTGGCACAATTATCTCACTTCCTGTTGGGCGTAGCCATGACATGGTAGATACCCTGTCAGAACAGACCCTGTCAGACCCTGTCAGACTCTGTCAGACCCTGTCAGACCCTGTCAGACTCTGTCAGACCCTGTCAGACTCTGTTAGACCCTGTCAGACCCTGCATGTGGCCTACATGCTGAGGCCTACATGAACCTTCGATGCTTGTCACCACATTGCTGCTTGCAGCTATATCAGATCAAAGGTACAAAGATCAAAGACCTTTGATCAGGCCGTTGCCTAGCAACAAATACCTCCCATTCATAACTCATCACTCCCATTCAATAAATACCTAACTTTATTGATCCGCCGTATCGTCATATTACCGCCTATTTGAAAATCCTTCGCAATTTAACATCTCCAACGTCTTAAGATTATGTTCACCAAAATTTAAGCCTATCTGAGGTACGGTGTAGGAGAAGTGTTTCAAATTCCATACCTAACTTTATCGATCCGCCGTATCGTCATATTACCGCCTATTTGAAAATCCTTCGCAATTTAACATCTCCAACGTCTTAAGATTATGTTCACCAAAATTTAATCCCATCTGAGGTACGGTGTAGGAGAAGTGTTTCAAATTCCATTCTATGTCAAATACCCCAAAATCACACAAAAGGCCAATTATCTCACTTCCTGTTGGGCGTGGCCATGACATTGCAGTGAGGCATTTGTTCGTCTTATTGAGATACACGTCCCTACCGAATTTCGTGCGCCTATCTTAAACGGTATGCCAGCCCCGAAAGACAACGCGCTAGGGGGCGCTATCGAGCTCCTGGGGGTCACTGGGGGACGGGACTTTGTGTGGTCGTACTGGCAGGACTTTGTGATGCCCGTGCAAAGTTTAGTTCGTTTTGAAGCATGGGAACATGCTCAAAATTGCCCCAGCGTGTATGAACAAGAATAATAATAATAATAATTAAAGCCGCAAGCGGCGTTGGTCGGGACCTCGCACCTGCGTTTGTTCGTCTTACTGAGACGCACACGCATACCAAATTTCGTGTGCCTGGCACAATTATCTCACTTCCTGTTGGGCGTGGCCATGACATTGTAGATACCCTGTCAGAACAGACCCTGTCAGACCCTGTCAGACCCTGTCAGACTCTGTTAGACCCTGTCAGACCCTGTCAGACCCTGTCAGACCCTGCATGTGGCCTCCATGCTGAGGCCTACATGAACCTTCGATGCTTGTCCCCACATTGCTGCTTGCAGCTATATCAGATCAAAGGTACAAAGATCAAAGACCTTTGATCAGGGCGTTGCCTAGCAACAAATACCTCCCATTCATAACTCATCACTCCCATTCAATAAATACCTAACTTTATCGATCCGCCGTGTCGTCATATTACCGCCTATTTGAAAATCCTTCGCAATTTAACATCTCCAACGTCTTAAGATTATGCTTACCAAAATTTATGCCCATCTGAGGTACGGTGTAGGAGAAGTGTTTCAAATTCCATACCTAACTTTATCGATCCGCCGTATCGTCATATTACCGCCTATTTGAAAATCCTTCGCAATTTAACATCTCCAACGTCTTAAGATTATGCTTACCAAAATTTATGCCCATCTGAGGTACGGTCTAGGAGACCCCCCACTGGGGGTCCCCCAGTGGGGGGTGTCCCCGGGACCCCCAGGTCCCCCAGGGACGAGACTTTGTGTGGTCGTACTGGCAGCACTTTGTGATGCCCGTGCAAAGTTTCGTTTGTTTTGAAGCATGGGAACATGCTCAAAATTGCCCCAGCGTGTATGAACAAGAATAATAATAATAATACGGAAACAAAGCAACAACAATAGGGACCTTCGTCCCCCTTCGGGCTCGGTCCCTAATAATTAAAGCCGCAAGCGGCGTTGGTCGGGACCTCGCACCTGCGTTTGTTCGTCTTACTGAGACGCACAGCCATACGAAATTTCGTGTGCCTGGCACAATTATCTCACTTCCTGTTGGGCGTGGCCATGACATTGTAGATACCCTGTCAGAACAGACCCTGTCAGACCCTGTCAGACCCTGTCAGACCCTGTCAGACCCTGTCAGACTCTGTTAGACCCTGTCAGACCCTGCATGTGGCCTCCATGCTGAGGCCTACATGAACCTTCGATGCTTGTCCCCACATTGCTGCTTGCAGCTATATCAGATCAAAGGTACAAAGATCAAAGACCTTTGATCAGGGCGTTGCCTAGCAACAAATACCTCCCATTCATAACTCATCACTCCCATTCAATAAATACCTAACTTTATCGATCCGCCGTGTCGTCATATTACCGCCTATTTGAAAATCCTTCGCAATTTAACATCTCCAACGTCTTAAGATTATGTTCACCAAAATTTAAGCCTATCTGAGGTACGGTGTAGGAGAAGTGTTTCAAATTCCATACCTAACTTTATCGATCCGCCGCATCGTCATATTACCGCCTATTTGAAAATCCTTCGCAATTTAACATCTCCAACGTCTTAAGATTATGCTTACCAAAATTTATGCCCATCTGAGGTACGGTCTAGGAGACCCCCCACTGGGGGTCCCCCAGTGGGGGGTCTCCCAGGGACCCCCAGGTCCCCCAGGGACGAGACTTTGTGTGGTCGTACTGGCAGCACTTTGTGATGCCCGTGCAAAGTTTCGTTTGTTTTGAAGCATGGGAACATGCTCAAAATTGCCCCAGCGTGTATGAACAAGAATAATAATAATACGGAAACAAAGCAACAACAATAGGGACCTTCGTCCCCCTTCGGGCTCGGTCCCTAATAATAATAATAATAATAATAAATATAGCTGCAAGCAGCAATGTGGGGCCAAGCAGTGACCCAGCCTAATTTGATGACGTGCGTTGGATCAGTCTTCGCCCAAAACACATTTTCGCATGTTGTAGCGCCCCCTAGTGGCCACTGTGCACCAAATTTGGTATGGCTAATTCTGTATGGATGGTACATTGCGCACCAAGTTTCATCGAGAGAGCTGAAACCCACGTCAACGCACGTCAATTTGATGACGTGTTGGATCAGTCTTCGCCCAAGGATCCCAGGGATACCAAGTTTTTGAAAATTGGACTTACGGTTCAAAAGTTACAAGCAGAAATGAGGGAGGAGAAGCATTTTGAGTGTTTTTCATAAAATCCAAGATGGCGGACATCCTATGACATGACGTCATAGGATGCATTGGATTCGTCTTGGCCCAAGGATTCTAGGGATTCCAAGTTTTTGCGAATCAGGCGTACGGAAGGAATTTTCAGGTACATTTCTGCGTGTAACTTTTGAACCGTATGTCCAATTTTCAAAAACTTGGCATCCCTGGACTCCTTGGGCCAAGCCGAATCCAACGCACCATATGACGTCACCCTATGACGTCATTTTTCGCCATTTTGAATTTTATGAAAAACACTCAAAATGCTTCTCCTCCCTCAATTTTGGACCAATTTTGCTCAAATTTGGTACATAGCATCTTTGGACTGAGCCTCATCAGAAATATGCCTGGATTTTTTTGATATCTCTTATTGTTTTGTCGTGACAGCCAATCAAATGTAAACCTTTGACCTGCTGGTGGCGCTAGACGGCAACTTTGACCTGCTGGTGGCGCTAGACGGTTGGGGGTGGGAGCCTATAAATTGCTGTGGGTAATGAGGAGACTGGCTGGAATGTGCATGCAAAATTTCACAACTTTTTACCAGACGGTTCTAGGGGCTGCCATAGACTCCCAGAGGCGAAAGAATATTTAATAATAATAAGAAGAAGAATCAGTAGAAACACTATAATAATAAGAATGCATTGGTTTTATATGGTGCTTTTTACTGTAACACAAAGACACATCACAATAAACATTAGCTAGATTTGCCCTATATGAAATGCTAAATGCCTTATTTGACACCAGTCTCTTGCCATTTTTTCTACTTATTTTGAATTTATTATCACCATTCATATTGTTGTTATTATATTATATTGTGATATGTGAGCTACTGTGTCCAAATAAGTTTAAGACGACAACAGACACATCACATGACAATAGAAGACATTAAAGGAGATCTTCTTTCCTGATTTTGTGCCCCAGTGAAAGAGGAGCCGGATATGGAGGTGCGGATGGTGAACGGGAAGCCCAAGAAGGTGAGAAAGCCGCGGACCATCTACTCCAGTTACCAGCTGGCCGTGCTTCAGAGGCGCTTCCAGACTGCACAGTACCTGGCTCTCCCGGAGCGAGCGGAGCTGGCCGCACAGCTGGGGCTCACGCAGACACAGGTACGCCTCTCTGTGCACCACAGGGACGACCACCACAGGGACGACACAACAGGGACGACACAACAGGGACGACCACCACAGGGACGACCACCACAGGGACGACCACCACAGGGACGACCACCACCACAGGGACGACACAACAGCCAAGCATGTGCTGTATCATATTAAACGCTTACAGACGCAGCTGCTCTTCATATTTGAATATATGAACGAAATGCAAGTCTCCCACTTAGATTTAGTCCCAATTTTGACGTCTTCCATGTTTGAACATTGTCTAACTCACAAAGACGATGGAAAAGGTTTCAGACACGATGATCAAATATACATGTATGAAAGTTACTTTTATGATGTAATTCAAACATTTCACAAAATAACACAAACTGAGTCATCTAATCATAACATCTTATACTGTATAGGCACTCGTGGTATGCCAATCTATTTCTTTTCTTTATTTTTAATACTTTCTACTTGCCTGGAAGAATCCATGACTCATCGCTGTACCAGCGAGTGAGTCTGGTAACGTTTGATCCACAGAATGCGCTGCGGTTGCGCGTAGACAGACAGCTAAGTGAACCAATCAGAGATTGCGCCATCTTGATTCAAAACTGAGGCGGAACTTCCGCTGCCTAAGCGTGACTTTGCGGGCAAAGGCGGGTGCACTGACGTCACCATCTTTGAACGAATCAGAATCGCGGAGTCGGTTTGGAACCGGAGGAGCGAGAGTGGATGGAGAGTGTCCAAATGGTATCGCGGTGTATAGGAAATACAGAGAGATATCATTTGGCTGGCCAGGTAAACTTTCTACATTTTATATGCATACAAACAACATTAGATGTATGAAGCAAAATACAGTGGTACCTCACCTTACGAAAGACCCAACAAACGAAAATTTTAAGTTACGAAACGCCTTCATGGTAAATTTTGGTCTCTAGATACGAAAGAAAATTCAAGTTACGAAACGCGAAATCTCAAAAATTCAAATAATGCGCGCTCAGCCACACACATTATACGCTTTTCTCAGACTGAATTCAAACTTTTCTCACATTTGTCTGTGTTTAAACACTCAAACTTTCATAGATTTTCAACAAAATTATTAATAGTGAAGTGTGGGGGGAAGGGGGAGGGCGGAAAAGTGTGATAGCGCAGCATGACCCGGCGCGGGGCTGCGCGCAGAGACCCATGCTCAAACCGTGCCAGGTCTAAACCAGGTCTAAACCAGGTCTAAACCAGGTCTAGACCAGGTCTAGACCACCGCGGCTCTTACCTGCGTTCGTTCATGCGCTCAGACTGCGTGCGGTCCCGAGGGGAGTCCTCGCTGCTCGCCTCAGCCGTGACTCGAAACGAAACCAGGAAATAGACCCGCACGCGGTGGTTTAGACCTGGTTCAGACCTGGTTTAGACCTGGCATGGTTTGAGCACGGGTCTCTGCGCGCAGCCCAGCGCCGGCTCATGCTGCTGTTGTGAGATGTGTCTATCTTGTGTCTATAGCTCAGTGCAGAAGAGAGAGTGTGCGAGTGTGTGCGAGCGCCGGGTGTGTGTGCTGGATGAATGTCTCGGCGGAGCAGTGGAGCCGGGCCTGGCTGTGTGTGTGTCGGCGTGTGCTGGTGACGACCGCAGGGAGAGACCGAGACGGCCATCGGGGCAGTTAGAGAGTAAAAAGTGCTACTCGTACAGTGCAGTGAGACATTAAAGCCCCACTCTGCAGCAAAACTGCCTTTTTTTTACTTGCATTCTCCACCACTGTAAGCGCGCGATGTCCACAAGGGAGTTAACCCCGGAGGGAAAGCATCTCCGGCCCTGGAGAAGACGATCTCCCCTGTGTCTCCCAACCACGGTTAGGAGATGAGAGCAGGAATGGATAACACTGCACCCCCCCCACCCCACCCCACGCACGCAGTCGCTGCTCACCTCAGCCTCGTGAGGTACACCGCTGCTGCTTGGTCTAGACCTGGTACAGTCCACGTTTAGTCCTGGGTCCACAGTCTCTACGCAGAACACAATGTTACACTATAAAAAAATGTTACACTATAAAAAAAAAAAAAACTTGGAACGAATCAGGCTTTTTCCATTGAAATAGCTACTCAACTTACGAATTTTTCACGTTACGAAACCACTTCTGGAACGAATTAATTTCATAAGGTGAGGTACCACTGTATATAAAAACAATGGTTATATAATGCACACACAGAATAATATCAAATCTGCTCTGGTAAAGTAACAATCCTTTTGATGAGTTGTTGGACAATTCATGGGCTAAATTAAATTTACAACTTCTGTAATTCTAGAATAGAAAATGAAGCGTGGATGAATCCACACGGTGCCTAAGTGTGGTGAGGGAGTAGTTTACACAGCACACTCTGCAGATTTACTGTGGTGTGAATGATCCGCTCAGGTGATAACAGATACAGCCTCGTGCCACTGGGGTTTTTGTTCCACACCTGTAATTTATGGCTGGCTGTTCCATTTGACTTCCACGTGTTAAGTCCAAAAACAACAGCCTTCACAGTACAACGCAGGCCCATATTTGTATTGTCTATGAGAGTGCGTTCTCACAATAACAACACTAATATATCATTATCTCTTTGTCAGCAGCATAACGCATTTAATCTTCCATTTGAACTCATGGCATTAAAGTCAATAGCAGATATTCACTCAGGAATGAAGTGTGGGAAACAGAAAATGGCAGTAATTTTAATCTAATTTATGTTGTTAAAGGAAAAGTAACGTTTTTTTTACAATCTGAGCCTTATTTCGGTAATAAAACAAGTTGTTTTACTCACCCATAGCACTTTGGTGTCATATGGAGCATTTCCGGAGATGTTTTAGATTAGTATTAGGCTAACGCCGTTAGCCTAGCGCGACTTCTAGCCATAGCTTGGGGCATATAATATATTCCCCGAGCATGTAATATGCCCCGTGCGGGCTCCAAATAACACAAACTTTAGCACTAGTTTACAGCTTTGCGTTTCATGTTTGGGTCCCGGGAGCTGAGAGCACAGTCCGCACATGCGCACTGGCCTCATCTACTCAAAACTATGGATAAATCTCGGATTACAGGCCACTTTTGACCACACAAAATCATAGACTAAGACATCGAGCTTCTATGATTTGAAAAGTGCTAAAGTTTGTGTTATTTGGAGCCCGCACGGGGCATATTACATGCTCGGGGAATGCCCCGAGCTATGGCTAGATGGTTATGCTATGGTTATTTTGGTCATTATTACCATTATACCATTAGCATTACAATAAAAGTATCATGTTAGAAGAAGAAGAAGAAGAAAACACGCTTTATTTATCCCCGCAGGGAAATTATTTCTCTGCATTTGACCCCTCCTTCAGGAGCAGTGGGCAGCTCGTCTTTCAGGCGCCCGGGGACCATCTCCATGATCTTATTGCTCGGCTTGGTCAGGACTTAAACTGGAGGATTATTGTGAAATTACAAGAAGAAACACAATTATTATTAATAACAATATTCAGCTGGATCTATTTTTAAAGAGGAGTATTATGAAAAATCAAACTATTGATTTATTTTAGCTTTCTACCATGTTACAATCATGTTCCCTGATCAAAAACAAGTCTGAAGAGATTTTTTTTAGATATAATCCGTGCATGGTTGAGCCCACAAGCCCACGTCACCCTTGCTCCCACATGTCAATTCTCCATAAATATACAAAAACATGCTACAAAACTCCGCAACTTCACAAACCTGACGTGATGTGCAGTGGTGTCATTAGCTGGATGCATGCTGCTGTTGTAGCGCTCTGAAGGACGAGTGACTTAACACAGACTCAGAGCTTCAAAAGTAAAACTGAAACTTATAAAACCTGTTAATAAGTAAATCCCCCCTTGCCTAATTTCATCTAGTAATGTGATATTTTTGATCTTTACAGTGATAAAAGAGACATTAGATTCAATGATCAGGTTATTACTTTAAGGTTAATACTTTTGTCTGTTTTTGTAGGTGAAAATTTGGTTCCAGAATCGCCGCTCTAAGTTTAAGAAGCTCTACAAGAATGGCGAGTTTCCCTTGGGAGACATGCCTCTGGAACACAGCCCTGAAGCCAGTGACTCCATGGCCTGCAACTCCCCTCCCTCTCCGGCAGTGTGGGACAACAACAACAACAACAACAACAACAACAACAACACAGGCAGCAGTAGCAACAGCAGCACAAACAGCGGGGGCGGAGCCAAGAGTAACAGCGTGTTGGATCCCACCAGCAGGGGGCAGCCTCCCTTTCAGCCACCGTTGGAGTCTCCAGCCCCGTACATGGGCGAGTACAGCCATCCGAACTGGTACCAGCAGGCGGGGGTGCAGATAGGCATGGGTCAGCCAGGAACGATGCACCTCAGCCCGGCTTCGTCAGCGGCGACGTCGGCCTCTCAGAGCGTGGTGGGTGCTGTTTACTGACTTGAGATGGAGGAGACATCCAAAGGCATTAAAAACTGATAAAGGATTCTATTTTTTTTGTATTTAATATTTTAAAACAGCATATTTATATAGTTTGCCTTTTTCTACTACTGAGATTTTGTAGATAGACTCACTCACTCTAAGCCCGCCATAAAAAGCAAAGGCTATGAAAGACTGAAAATGACTGTACCAAAGATAACTGTCTTCCAATCATAGACTGGATAAAGTAGACTAATAACCTGGGAAATCCCAGGCTGCTTTCGTTTGTTCCGATCTGAAACACAGCCTGGCAACTATGGCAAGCGAGCTCTCCCGATTCTGGGAGCCAATCAGAGAGCGGGGAGGGGTGGAAAGACGGTGACGCGTACTACGTGACAAACGGAAACTTGTAGTTTGAACTGACAACTGACATGATTGGCTCTGGGCTACATATACGCCAAATGATAGACATTCATAACGCCCAATAAACGGCCGTTGGCGATCGTAAACCACACCTCCACTACGAGATATTTCAAAGGTGGCTCCCAGACCATATATCACTGTGATATGGTCTGGTGGAAACCAGGCAAGTAGACTAAGGGAGTGTGGCGTCACCCGTAGTGTCCGGCTCCTGTCAAATGAAGCTCACGAGGCTGTTTTGTCCATTTATTCATGGATGAAACAGCAAGACAAAAACACCGAGATCATGTAGAGCAGGTTAATACAAACATTTTAAAGGTCCCATGACATGGTACTTCTTGATGCTTTTATATGGCTCCTTAATGGTTCCCTAATACTGTAAATGAATCCTTCTTCAAAATCAACACTCAGTGCATGAGAAAGACACATTTACACAGACATGGTCACAAATTCACTCTCTGAACAACTCATTCTGGGCCTTCTTGCTTGAATGCAAATGAGAAGGACACAGATTGGCTTAGAGGAGCGGGTGGGCCCCCCCCACCTGCTCCTCTGCGCCGCTAGAGCGCTGCTCTGCGCTGCTCTGCGCTGCTCTGCGCTGCTCTGCGCTGCTCTGCGCTGTTCTGCGCTGTTCTGCGCTGTTCTGCGCTGTCTCCCCACTTCCGCATTTGAAGCACGAAGACAGAAAGGAGAGCCATTTCAGTGAAAAAAACACATTTTCACAGAAAATAAAATTAAACCATTGCTGTTTCAGAGGTCCAGAGGCTCAGATAAAGGACTTCCGAGCCTAGAAACACTCGCAAGTTCCTCCAGGCAAATAAAAAAACGCATTTCGCATTGTGTAGCTCCTCCACAGTCCAAACTCTCTGGGCGTGATTTACAGAGACGCTGAGTACAGACAGACGGGGGTGGAACTGCATTTGCATTTCTTTTTTCGATCTGACGTCAATAAGGTGCCTTGTCCAGAATCGCCCGTTTGAGCTGTGTTTTTTTCAAACGCAGAAAAGGATCGCAAATGCTCAGTTTAGACATTTCGCAACTTTTAACCATGGGGGTAGGGGGGATAAACAGGGTAGGGGAGCTCACATTAACGTTCAAAGTGAAAAGTGAAAATTTCATGCCATGGGACCTTTAAGACCAGAATGACGAGGCTCACTGCAGTGGTCACAGAGACAAAAGTGTCAATGTAGAGTCATTCGGAGTCAGAGTCGA
Source organism: Paratrypauchen microcephalus (assembly GCA_036785185.1). Lineage (NCBI taxonomy): Eukaryota > Metazoa > Chordata > Actinopteri > Gobiiformes > Gobiidae > Paratrypauchen > Paratrypauchen microcephalus. The sequence goes on along the minus strand of JAVJIX010000181.1, from coordinate 660,857 downwards.
TGGAGCCAGAAGTGCCCCCATGAACACTTCCTATTTGTAATGCAGCGGCTTGCAGATTGTCATTTATAGATCCAGTTTATGTCACACCAGTTTATACACCTGAGCACACAAGTACACCTGCTGTTTACTGTCTCTTTCTTACACCAGGGCATTTGTATGTAAATATATTTCCCTGTATTTATTTAAACGTTTAAGGGTGCTCAAACACAACTGTAATTTATATTGGGGGGGCACAGGGGGGCATGTGAGGCTTTTGCCCCTGGGCCCCTAAATTTCATCCAACAGGCCTGAGAGCAAATATTATGTTAGTTACATAATGTCCACACTTTTTCCTCTTTTAACAGCTACAGAGAAATACGTTTAACCTGTTCTACTACTACTTTAATGGCAGTTGCTTTGTGGGACAGTGAAGATGCTCCTTAGGGTTAAGCCAGGCCATGTCACATTAAATACATGATCTATATATCTGAGATCCAATGTGCCTCTGCTTTCTAGAATCAAAAAACATGTGACATGTGGCTCTGAAATGTATTAAAAACATTATTTAAAACATGGTTATGTTTGACTGATATTTGTGGGTCCAGATTTCCAGATTGCTCCGTGCATTTGCTTCATTTAGGAGTGAGGACTGTTGGCTTCTCAAGCACAAGTTGAATTAACAACAAATGTTTTTGATTTTCTAGTTAAATTGCCACTCCATTTGGTTAAAACTGGGGTAGCTTTCAGTTTCAGTTTGTGAAAGGAAGAGTTTCCCTTTGGCACATCGTTAGTATTCACATGCATATACTGTTTTAGTGCGTGCACAGCTTTAGAGCAGCTTTTAAATGGTGAGACGAAGCAGGAGTGGACCACCAAAGCACGGCCAATCAGCTCTCTCATGTGCTGGACTGTTTTTTCATGGCAGTAAAATGGCTTCATCAACCTGTATGGATATATTAAAAAAGAAAAGCCATAAAGACATCACACAACTCAAAAAAACCTAATGGGCACCATGTTAAACCACAGAGAAGCAAGCAGCATTTCCCGCTTGTTTAGCCTCTGCAGGTACAATGAAATCTCATTGTATATTGAGACTGTAACATCGCATTAAAACCAGGTCGAACATTTGCAATAGTTGAGAACCACTGCAATAACTTGTGTGAAGTAGAAAATTGTACATATTATACTGTATTAGCAAAAGTGTACTCAGGTCTTCTTTATTTACAAGTGCCTTGATGGAGTTGGTGGAGAAAATAAAAGGTTGACTCTGCTGGTGTCTTCTTGCCTTCTTGTGTGGTGACTCATGGCAGGTAGGTTGCACCCATCTGGTCTCGAGCAGACAGCGGCAGACTGTTTGGAGACACAGTGCAGTAATAACACACGCGGCTCTCCGGTGCTTTCATGTGGCCTACAGTGGGAGAGGAGAGGAGTGTGTGCATGACAAACAAACCTTCACCCAAAAGAGACGCCGTGACAACTCAGACAAACACCCTGTTGCTACAAATACTCCAAACTCCAAATCAGATTGCATTTGGTAAAATCATATCAGAGCAAGTTTATATTCAGGCCAGCTTTAAAATACTTTGCATTGTAGGTTTTTAACTCCTAACTTTTGTATTGAGAATGATGTCTATCGCCCTCTGCTGGCAGCTGTGGAAGTGAAGCAGGTTTAAATGCTAAAAGCAGCACTGCAAATACACTAGCTCAGTTGGTAGAGCATATGTCTCGTGATCCAGGGGTTCGTGGTTTGAATCCCGCTCTTGACCGCATATGATCCCAGCTCCCACAGATGAGTGCTGCTGTTGTGTCCTTGGGCAAGACCCTTAACCCCACCTTGCCCCCAGTGTCTGCGGACACTGGTAGCCCCCATGACAGAAGATACATCGAGGCCCGTTGTGACGTGAGCCGCCTGTGGGAGGATTCTCCAGCTGAGGTCCTGACCAAGCCGAAGCAAGAAGATCCTGGAGATGGTCCCCAGGCGCAGTAATGTGCAGCCCACTGCTCCTGATAACAGGATGGGTTAAATGCAGAGGACCAATTTCTCCCAAGGGAGACAATAAAAGCTAATCTCTGTCTCTCTTATTAAGACGACACCAATAGAAATGTGCGTTCAACTGCTTTTTGGTACTGAAACCGAGCGTTGTATTCTTTGTAAAAAACAATTGTTGCAAACAAGACCAGATCAAAAATACTAACTCCAACCACAAGGTGTCAGGAAGGGGATAACACGATGGTGTATCACAAGTATTTATTACAGAGTGTTTGTTGCAAATGAGCAGAAAATATTGAAATGTTACGGGAAATGTAGCAGCTTTCCTCACCTGCGGTCACAGCATTTAGTTGCTGTCACTGTCCTCTGTGTGATTCAGTTTTCATCTGAAAAAGTCCAAAAGGGCATCTAATGTGACGCCATATAAAACATTTACTTTCACTGGGGGAAATGCTCAAGGTAACTTCAACCATAAATGACTGTGGACAAGGCAGTGCTGTTGATGTGTCCTTTAGTGCAGAGTTCTTTTACAATTTTTTGACACATGTCAGGAAAGCCTGAGCCCGTTTAGAAGTGTCCTGTTCTCAGGTTTTCTCAGGTGCTCAGGTTTATAAGACACTTCCACTGCACACTTATCTCAGAGTGAGCTCAGTATGAAGATGTAATATTGGTATATGGTTATTAATCATTTATTTTTTCAGCTTATTAATTAACTAATTCTAAGTTACTCAGAGGGACTACAGCAGCAGTGTAGATGACTTATAGCTATAAAGTAAGACCTCTTGCTCTTCCCTTGGGCCTGCAGCCCCTCCAGGCTTCAGGGGCACATCCACGACGTGTATCCCAAATCATAGCCTCGTCTCTGGGACATATTCACTGTTTGTTTAGGCTCGTGCCTTCCTGTGCTGAGCTCTGCGCTTCCAGGTGTCACAGAAGAATGCATGCGAACATCAGAGGAGACAGGCAGACGGCAAAACATCAACATGTAGCGACCTGTGACAGCACCTACACCAGCCAAATGGTTTTACACACACATTCTCATTTAAACTGGCATTACCGCCTGTACTGAACGGGACAATGCTGAGTTATGTGGGAAACAGCGTAGGTTAGGGTAGTTCTCTGGAGTGAGGGGTGAGCTGAGGTTACAGTGTGGCGCTGGACGGTGAGATGAGGTGATGACATGGGACGGCGAGATGCGAGCAGAGAGGAGCACTCAGCAACGGAAGGAGGGTTTGTGAGAGCGTCCTGACAGATTGGGAGCTGACGTTACTTTCCCTGCCTCCGGCTGTGGCCTGCTCAGTGTGTATACATCCACATTATGAAGACACAAGTCTGATCTCCACACGCCCCTTAATGATGGTACGAGGTCTTGGCAGAAATCAGTACTCTGATTTGACTCCAAAGCCCTGTCAGCACTGATCATTATCTGCGGTGAAAATGTAAAGATAAATGAATTCATGTGATATAAACAGAGTGAAATGACCAAGGAAAAGATGGTGTACAGTTCAGCTTGTCATAATAATTACTACACTGTACTGGTGGGAACATTTTGGTTATATTTCTGTGCTACGATGAGATTTGAGCTGTAGAAAGTTAAAGGAAAAGTAACGTTTTTTACAATTTGAGCCTTAATTCGGTAATAAAACAAGATGTTTTACTCACCCATAGCACTTTGGTGTCATATGGAGCATTTCCGGAGATGTTTTAGATTAACGTCAGGCTAACGCTGTTAGCCTAGCACAACTTCTAGCCATAGCTCGGGGCATATAATATATTCCCCGAGCATGTAATATGCCCCGTGCGGGCTCCAAATAACACAAACTTTAGCACTTTTCAAATCATAGAAGCTCAATGTCTTAGTCTACACTTTCGTTTGAATCAAAAGTGGCCTGTAATCCGAGATTTAGCCATAGTTTACAGCTTTGCGTTTCATGTTTGGGTCCCGGGAGCTGAGAGCACAGTCCGCACATGCACACTGTCCTCCTCATCTACTCGAAACTATGGCTAAATCTGGGATTACAGGCCACTTTTGACCCAACGAAATCGTAGACTAAAGACATCAAGCTTCTATGATTTGAAAAGTGCTAAAGTTTGTGTTATTTGGAGCCCGCACGGGGCATATTACATGCTCGGGGAATGCCCCGAGCTATGGCTATAAGTCGCGCTAGGCTAACGGCGTTAGCCTAACGCAAATCTAAAACATCTCCGGAAATGTTCCATATGACACCAAAGTGCTATGGGTGAGTAAAACAACTTGTTTTATTACCGAAATAAGGCTCAGATTGTAAAAAACGTTACTTTTCCTTTAAATGATGAACTTTTAGGAGTCATTATAGTCATATAGTCATTAAATTAACTAGTGTTGCAGTCAGTTATTTCTTTATTGCAGCTCTATACAACAATTTTGTACATTTGGCATACTTTTTACCTTATGGTTTTCATTTCAGTAATATTGTTTATCCTTTAAATTACTTCTGTAATACACATACACTTTTGTTATTGTGACAGGCTTTCTTACAATAACAGACTAGTCACAGAGTTTAGTGCCCATTCGCTCATTAATCCTATAGAAATTTGCTATGTTTTTTAATCCCGTGATAGCTTTTCCTTCCTTTTTTCCCCTCATATGCACATATGCATGAGGCCAGATCATGTGTATCACTGATTGGCTAATCCACCTGTCAATCACACTCAGATGAACTGAAAGATTCAGCAGTGACAAGACTTTTGTCTTTCACTTTTGCAGGCAACTTTCTTGTGTTACATGAACCTAACTTTATGTGAATATTTATCTGTAAAGTAGTTGAGAACTGCCTCCGGACAAACAAAACTCTGCAGAAAAGAACCAACCTGACGATTGAAGACATAACCCAGCTCCTGTATTTTGTATCCACATCCACATGCATCCCCAAACTCAGGCAACTATTCATCCACCCAAAAGATCAAATAGAACCAGAGCACAAATGTACTAAGAAATACCCTGCATGTTTAAAACGTACTTCGGGGAAACAGGGAGGGCATTCTACGCATGAATAAAGGAACACAGAAAGTGAGAAGGAAAGAGCGAAGGTGTGTACACAAGCAACAAAACACACAGAAGAACAGGAACAACTCAAATCAGCCATTTCTCTGCATTGCAAATGAGAGAACCACATTATGGGACATTAAACCGGGACGAGGGGGACTTTTCACTGTTACACACCTGAGATACTGTCCTGCAGAAGTCAGACTGCAGGTGGCGCTGTCGTCCTGCCTCCACCCGTAGGAAAATGGCGCGAAAACCTGTTTAAATCAACTGACCGGAAATGTCACAGCAACATCACGTGAGCACTGTGAGGGAGACTGTGGACAGGTGAAACGGTATGAAGACAAACTAAACCTTTGTCTGAAAGAATAATCTATTCAAATAAATGATCGGAACACCAGATGAACGTCATTGGACGACGAGTGACTTGAAGAAACAGTCACTGAATACATTTTTAAATAATCTCAGCTTTATTTTCTCTACACCCAAACCCTGGCATGTACCCACAGCTCTGTGAAGCTTCTCACAGCAGACAGAGTCCTGCAGTATCTCAGTTACACTTTCAATCGGTCGGTGCGTGTGCACTGGCTCCACATGGCTCCACTTTAACAAGCTCATGTAAAATAACTCCTGCTGTTCACGACTTGTTCTCATTAATGTGTTTCATTTATATATTTATTTATGAGGTTTTAAGGACAGGCCCTTGCTCTCGCTCTTTCCTCTCAGGAGACGAATACAGAAACTTATCTCTGTCCAGTAGCTCCTTCTCAGCACTGTTAATAATTTGTATAATTTTGGGATTCATTTATGTCCTCATGCAAGCTTTTTTTTTCTGTCTAATCCGGCTTGTTTTGTAAATCCGGCTTTTTAGCGTGATTACAAACCTGCTAAACTTATCATGTAGCATTTAGCCTGTTAGCTTTTTCAAAGTTTGCATGAATAAATGACATATCCATAGAAGACACGCAACTGTAGAAATATTAAAGGTCCCATATTACTCTGTTTTAGTCTGTAATGTTGTTTCCTCATAAAAAAAATATACCTGGAGTTGTGTTTTGTTTTATTCACATCATGTTTAACACACAGTTTCGTCGTACAGTGGTACCTCACCTTACGAAAGACCCAACAAACGAAAATTTCAAGTTACGAAACGCCTTCACGTTAAATTTTGGTCTCTAGATACGAAAGTTCAAGTTATGAAACGCGAAATCTCAAAAATTCAAATAATGCGCGCTCAGCCACACACATTATACGCTTTTCTCAGACTGGATTTAAACTTTTCTCACATTTGTCTCTCGTTTAAACACTCAAACTTTCATAGATTTTCAACTAAATTATTAATAGTGAAGTGTGGGGGGAAGGGGGAGGGGGGAGAAAACTGCGCTCTGACACGTGTGATAGCGCAGCATGACCCGGCGCGGGGCTGCCAGCAGGTCTAGACCTGGACTAAACCAGGACTAAACCAGGACTAAACCAGGACTAAACCTGGACTAAACCAGGACTAAACCAGGACTAAACCAGGACTAAACCTGGACTAAACCAGGACTAAACCAGGACTAAACCTGGACTAAACCTGGACTAAACCAGGACTAGACCAGGTGGATTAAAGCGCCGCGCGCGGGTCTATTTCCTGGTTTCGTTTCGAGTCACGGCTGAGGCGAGCAGCGAGGGGGACCGCACGCAGTCTGAGCGCATGAACGAACGCATGCAAGAGCCGCGGTGGTCTAGACCTGGTCTAGACCTGGTCTAGAGGAGGTCTAGAGGAGGCACGGTTTGAGCACGGGTCTCGTTCATGCGCTCAGACTGCGTGCGGTCCCCCTCGCTGCTCGCCTCAGCCGTGACTCGAAACGAAACCAGGAAATAGACCCGCGCGCGGCGCTTTAATCCACCTGGTCTAGTCCTGGTCTAGTCCAGGTTTAGACCTTGGTCTAGACCTGGTATAGTCCACGTTTAGTCCTGGGTCTACAGTCTCTACGCAGAACACAATGTTACACTATAAAAAAAGTTACACTACTAAAAAAATGAAAAATTCACGTTACGAAACCACTTCTGGAACGAATTAATTTCGTAAGGTGAGGTACCACTGTATTTAAGCTGTGTTCTTCTTCTCTCAAACAGAAAACACACTGTTCCACCTTGTGATGTCGTGGTAATATTGGAAGTCCTCTACTGTGTTTTTAAACTCCATACACCTTCGTTAGAATCATTTGGATGATTTCAGCTCCATTGTTGGAACCTCTCTGTTGAACAAACGTAAAAGGTAGATGTTAAGAGGAACATTTTGAGCTTTGGAGATGTAGACACACTAATTATTACTCAAACATATGTGAATGAAACAAAACACAACTCCGGCTGTATTTTTAAGGAGGTAACAACATACTATCATGACTAAAGGACTCCCAAGAGTCAATTTTGTATAACCTAGGCATATGGCTTTTAAAGCTTCTAACCCCAAAAAACATAATATGCTACCTAAAAAACGTGCAGATTTCTGGTTATAACAGTGTCCCACATGTCTCGCTTACTGAAACTTACAGAGAACATAAAGATAGCAGTGAAGAATGGGCTGGAATTGTGTTATTTCTAAAATAACTGCACTTACCTGATTTGGACAGGCCTGTTTCTCATGTGCCGCTCTCCTCATGTGCCCTCTGCAGCAGACAGGGGAGGCACAGATTATGCCTCCGCTCGGCTCAGCTCCTGATGGGCCCATGGTTTATTAGGACAACATGACGCACCTGAAGTCTGTGAAACAAACTATTCCATAAAAGTGTAGTGCGATGTTAGCCGCAAGCAACAGGATGGGAAGTGTTGAAAGAGATGTTTGATCCTCCGAAGGAAAGAAGACATCATTAAAAAAGGTCAGCACAAGCTAACATAATTAGCACAATGTTCCCACACAAACATGGCTGTCACACACAATGCTATTATGCTCAGTTCTTGCAGTTAATTAAGCTGTAACAATCAGGCAAACGTGCGTGTGCAAACACGTGTGTCCTTAGATGACATGGAGCAGGCTGGTCCTCAAACATGTTGCACATATTACACAAAAACTCTTACCTGGCCAGCCAAAACCATATACTCTGACAAAACTTGAACAAATATGAGTAGGTCTGGAACTGTACCGTGTCTCCCTGATTCCAGAGGGCCAGAGGGACTGAGGCAGATGAACCATTCAGAGACACATGTTCATGTCTAAACAAATATGGCAGCTTATACTTAAAAAAGGGGGGGGAAACAACACCGAGGACTGAGAAACAGTATGCATTTCTACCAGGGCTCTCAAGTTTTGAGCGGGGTCGTGCGTGAGACTGCGTAATTTCCGAGGAGCGGGGGGAAATGCCGTGTGTCGTCTCAATGCGTGAGACTTGAGAGCCCTGTGTAAATGTTTGTCTAAAGAGCAAACTTAAACTACAAAGCAACTAATGAGAGTTCTATAAATGAAGTTATTACCTGATGGTTCTCAGTTTGTTTTATCATCACCGTTTTGTCGTTCCTCGTGTTCAGTCGCTGTCCTTATCACTGACTGCAGTGCGCATTTAGCAGCTGAAACTACACTCTACGGCCTGCCCACTCTACAGTCTGCCCAACAACAGAACAATCTATTTTCTGATTGGCTGAAAAGGGCGCGGCGCCTGATAACTGAGATTTTTTTCCGGGGAGCGGGGCGGGGAGGAGGGGGGGAGTTTTTTTTCCGCTGAAAACGCACGGTGCCTGCATAAACTGAGCCACACAGACCGATTTTCTGGGCACAAAAAAAAAAACGTTGAATTGCGTGTGTCACACTCTCAATGCGAGAGACTTGAGAGCCCTGATTTCTACAAAATCAACAATAGGAGGACCAAACTTGATTGATCTCAGGTACATTTTGTTCTGAATCATACATACATTTTCTAGAAGAGACGTCTGCATTTGAGAGACACACAGTACAAATTAGCGGCTGTTGTTGAACCATTCCAAATTAGGTCAGAAATTGTTCACACTCTGTGGTCCGATTACAGACTCTTCTGGATTCGAGCAGAATGTACAAGGGACTGGCTGGTCAGGCAGCAAAAACAGAGCATATATAGCCATATTTATTTCATGGATCATGTGATGGTGTTCTTGGATCTGATTGTGTGCTTGTTTTGTAAACCAATATGAACCATTATGATTCCAATTCCAAGATACACTTATATATTGTATTAAACAGCATGTTAATACAACCTGCAATAGTCAAGCTGTTATTAGACATTTTCTGTAAATTCTGTAAATAAATATTAAAAGTGTAAGTATGATGCACCTACTGTTAGTTATTTGTATGTAAAAAAACATCCTATGAAAGGAGTTATTGCCACTGAAGTCCAAATTTTAATTCATAATTAAAAAGTCCATGGATTTGGACTAGGGATGGGCATTCGGTGAAGTTTTCTTCGTCGATTATCAGGAGAATTAATGAGTAATAATGGGTTAATCGTTAACATATTTTGTATTAAAAAGACAACAACCATTCACTCATGTGTGTCGCTTTTACTATGTCTGTCGAGGCTGTGGGAACAGGCGCTTCTCCACGGGAAAGTAAATCTGCAAATCAACATGCGTAGAGGTGGATTAAAGCGAGGCCACACGCATCCTGCAGCCTCTGCTAGCGCGCTCGGAGTTAGCCGCTTTGGGATCTGAGCTAACCGCTGCTAGCCCGCTGTCTCTGTCCTACCTCCTCCACACAACCCAGCCGTATCTGCAGCAATATTTTATTAAGTCGTGAAAACCTTTGCCCTCCACGGCACTGATGGGGAGCATGTCTGTTTCCATCATCTTCGCTATCAGTTCGGTGACCTTCTCTGCTCGTTGAGCACTGCAGCTCCTCCTGGTCCGTGCTAGCGCAGAGTCCAGGCTAGCCTGTGATAGAGATGATGAACCGCCGCCACCTTCTTTTACCAGACTTGGATGCGCGGTGTTCAAATGATAAATCATTTGTGTTGTCGATGAGGTATATTTGTATGCTGCATTGCAGTGCTTGCAGTGCGCTTGGTCATTTTCTAAATTAAAGTGGTCCCACACAACACTTCACCGCGACCTCTTCATGTTTTGGCGATTGACCTACGGAAGCTCGCATATATCAACTGAGGCGCGCCAACTGAGGCGACTGTTTTTGTTTTGTTTGTTGTTGTTTTTTTTGTTTTTTTTTAATCGGTTTGTCTACGAAAATGAACTTGCTCGGTGAAATTCTTAATGATCAATTATCGGTTAATCGATTAATTATGCCCATCCCTAATTTTGGTCATTTTCATTTGCATAGTCCGCGTAGTCACTTACTATGATTATGTGTATCAATAACGTTGCATGGTTGAAGCCAAAACAGTGATGACAGCTTATTACCACAGAACATATTTGTAAAAGAAAAGACTGTCACTACTGTCCCACAACAGTAAACAATTATCATCTGATTGAAGACTTTTAGTATAGGCCTCCGCACTGAACACATTACCAACACATGCTTTGCACATGTTAATAAAACAGACCTGCAAAAATAACAAAAGTCTATCACGTTTATAAATCAGTCAAATGACGACAAATTAAGGATTAGTTCGGACTGATCCATTCTGATAATCTGGTACTTCCTGTTCTGTGGGCCCCGGGCTGAAGGATATTCCCTTGACTGACAATTACACATAATTACAGCGTCTGAGTGAAAGCGTTATTTAACAAGCTGTGTCCTAAATTACCTATAATTGACATGGTCATTTTATAAAATCATTGACGAAGTTCGACGACTCCTTGCTTTTCCAGATGTCTGAGGGCCGAACGCCATGACCCGAATCTTCTGATTTATGACTCCAGAGAAAAACAGCCAAACTTTACTCTTGGTTTAAAGTTAAAGTTTTGTTTTCATATTCCAACAAGAATACGAGAGATGTTATCTGTCCACAGAGCCACACCAAGGAAATCACTGCTGCTCTGTTGATTAATATATTTTCAACAAACAGTCCAATTGGTTCACCATGATTCATTAATTTCAAAGTTTATCAAGCCAAAACACAGTGGAAAAATATTGATGAAGCATTTTAGGTAGATTGGATTCCAACTTTTGCTTGCTCTGTTGACATAAAAGGAGGATCAAACCAACAAAGCGGTTAGCAGCACGCAGACCAGTGCTGAGGCAAACCCACTAACTGAATCCCAAAGATTACCCGAGAACAACTGAAGATGAGTAAGAACTGTAAATAAATGTTTGCAATAAGACTCTTCTAGAATCTTTGTGGATGAAATTACAGGATTACAGTTTTAAGAAGCGATTCTTTCACAGTGGAGTCATTGTGCTACTAAAATACCAACAACAGTATACAGTGGTACCTCACCTTATGAAATTAATTCGTTCCAGAAGTGGTTTCGTAACGTGAATTTTTCGTAAGTTGAGTAGCTATTTCAATGGAAAAAGCCTGATTCGTTCCAAGGCCCCGATCCAAGTTTTTTTTAAAGCGCAGCGCGGGTCTATTTCCTGGTTTCGTTTCGAGTCACGGCTGAGGCGAGCGGCGAGGGGGACCACACGCAGTCTGAGCGCATGAACGAGACCCGTGCTCAAACCGTGCCTCCTCTAGACGTCCTCTAGACCAGGTCTAGACCACCGCGGCTCTTGCATGCGTTCGTTCATGCCCTCAGACTGCGTGCAGTCCCCCTCGCTGCTCGCCTCAGCCGTGACTCGAAACGAAACCAGGAAATAGACCCGCACGCGGCGCTTTAATCCACCTGGTCTAGTCCTGGTCTAGTCCAGGTTTAGTCCTGGTTTAGTCCTGGTTTAGTCCTGGTCTAGTCCTGGTTTAGTCCTGGTCCAGTCCTGGTTTAGTCCAGGTCTAGACCTGCTGGCAGCTCCGCGCCGGGTCATGCTGCGCTATCACACGTGTCAGAGCGCAGTCTTCTCCCCCCTCCCCCTTCCCCCCACACTTCACTATTAATAATTTTGTTGAAAATCTATGAAAGTTTGAGTTGAGAAAAGTTTAAATCCAGTCTGAGAAAAGTGTATAATGTGTGTGGCTGAGCGCGCATTATTTGAATTTTTGAGATTTCGCGTTTCGTAACTTGAATTTTCTTTCGTATCTAGAGACCAAAATTTAACGTGAAAGCGTTTCGTAACTTGAAATTTTCGTTTGTTGGGTCTTTCGTAAGGTGAAGTACCACTGTATTTTTGGGACATTTCTTTAAAATCACAGTCAGTGTCATCAGCTTATTCATTATTATTCTGTCACAGGATCACGATCAGATGAGGAGAATAAAGCCTTATAATAGTTTCAATCCTTAAAGTGATGCAAAATTGATTCTTCTGAACGTGAAGCCATTAAAATGTTGTCACCTCCTTAAAAACACACCTGGAGTTATGTTTTGTTTCATTCACATATTTGAGTAACCCTTTTTTTTAGGTTGTCTACATCTCCAAAGCCCAACATGCTCTGTTCCACCTTGTGATGTCATTTAGTAGCTACGTTTTACCTTCAGTAGAGATCGGCAAATGAAGATCTGAAATTATCCAAATGATTCTAGTGAAGGTGTATGGAGTGTAAAAACACAGCGGAACCTGATTTGAGAAGTGATTTGAGAGGAGAACAGCCTAAATACTCAGGGTTTGTGTGAATGAAACAAAACACAACTCCAGGTACGTTTGTGATGAAGAAACAACATTTAACATACATCAGAAAAAGCTAATACAAGCTGCAAATACATGAACTGTCTTTTTTATTACTTAAAACTAATATTTTTTAAGTAATCTGCAAGTTTAAAATGAATGGAGTGAAAACAGTTTCAATTCCCTTAATTTTTATTGTTAAATGTTCAAAAATATTACTTGAAAAGTCGATTTGTAACAACAAAGTCACAAGAGTGCATCTTACAGTATTACCCTGTTAAACTTCCAACATAAAATACTCGCGAAACAGAACAAAATGGTTCTTTGGTTCTTTGCATCTCGATGTCACATTCTGACATGAGATGGCCCAGGAAGAGTCAGCACCAGAAATCCCTGAAATGTCGAGAAATAACCGGACTATACCAGACGTGACGGCGCTTCTGTAACTGTACTGCTTTAAAGACACGTTCCTATCCCGCTAATCCTAATGCCAAAGCCCAAATGTGACAATGCCGACCCAAATAAAATAAAATAAAATCCACATATTTTTGAAGATTGTGTTTTTAGAACCAAATGTCACCAGGGACTTTCACTTTCATCTTTCACTGTCTCAAATGTTTTGAAATAATAACTTTATTTGGGATCATATAGGCTAAAATACAGCCATAAGGGATCACAAAGAAATTATAATTTCTTTGTGATCCCTTTTTTTTACCCTGTTTAAATATAGGCTGTGGTAGAAGTCCAAGTATCACGTTCTTCAAGTGCTTTTAGTTTAAGTGTAAATATTTTATAGCCTCTTTGTTAAGCGGTCTTATATCTAAACCTCTTTGTTCTAGTATTTCTTGTTGTACAAATTAAACAGTTTCGATCACTTGCGGCAGGATTTGTCTTTTGTATCGTTCTGATGATTATTCAACACTTCAACAGTTGCTTATATGTCTGTCGCCCTCTACTGGCAGTGTAGGAAGTGCACAGAGCTGCTTTAGCTGCATGTAACAGAAACATGAGCATGTTTGATGAGGGAACAACGTTGCCCATCACGGTTTAAAATTTCCCAAAGTCATTTCAGTGTTACGTGAGATCTTTAAAGGGGCTCCATGTAATTGTAACATATCTGATTCTGATGGAGCATCATCGACCTCCTTGTCTTCAGTTATTGTTCTTTCTTTGCTTGGAATGCTCGACAGTACGACATTAAACAAATGTGTGAAGAATCCCTCAGTCGTCCAGGTAGAACCCATGGTAAAAGGAGAAATCCAGTTGACAAATTGAATTTCTCCTTTTACCATTAAAGGAAAATTAACGTTTTTTTAACTATCTGAGCCTTCTTTCGGCAATAAAACAAGTAGTTTTACTCACCCATAGCAGTTTGGTGTCAATTGGAGCAGTATCGCAGAACTTATGTTGTAGCCGTTCTGTTCTACTAATGATCCCGTATCCGTTAGCGTGAGTGCTCGGGGCATTACTTTGCGGTGTCCAAATAACACAAACTTTAGCACTTTTCAAATCACAGAAGATCGCTGTGTCAGTGTAGACTTTTAGTGGATTCCAAAACGGCCTGAAACCCGATATCGCAACAGAAAAGTAAAGTTCAGAGCGGTGTTAGCTTCTTTCGGACTAGCGGTGTTTACAAAACAGCTGAGTTCACGCATGCGCACTGTCCTCTCTGATGACGTCATCAAATGAAACTATAGCTGCATATCGGGTTTCAGGCCGTTTTGGAATCCACTAAAAGTCTATGCTGACACAGTGATCTTCTGTGATTTGAAAAGTGCTAAAGTGCTAAAGTTTGTGTTATTTGGAGACCGCAAATCAGTGCCCCGAGCACTCACGCTAACGGATACGGGATCATTAGTAGAACAGAACGGCTCAACATAAGTTCTACGATACTGCTCCAATTGACACCAAAGTGCTATGGGTGAGTAAAACTACTTGTTTTATTGTCGAAAGAAGGCTCAGATTGTAAAAAAACGTTAATTTTCCTTTAAACAAATCTATCTATCGAGTATTTTTATTCCTCAAAATGATCCTATTAAACAATCCTTTGTACCTCTCCACAGATCCTTAATTTGGTCTGTCTTCATGAAGTCAGATAACTTTAATGCCAGAATGCGTAACATTCCAAGCAAAACAATAACATCTCCATAGATACGTCCATGTAAGTAGCCGTCCCACTAGCAGAAAAGTTACATGATGCACGTTTAGGTTTACCCTGGAGAACTGCAGTCAACATTTGCGCTTTACGTGGTGTGGGTCACATCATCGGAGTTCTGGGGACAGAGTCCTGCTGGTGCGCGGGGTACCAGTGTCCGAAATTGTTCATGTACGCTCCGGAGTGGACGGGCGCCGCTTTGGAGGCCATGCTGATGTCCCACAGGGAGCAGGGGGAGGACGAGGAGGCGGGTGGAGGGGCCAGGTGCTCCCCCTCCACTCCACACGGGCCGTTCTTCATGATCTTCTTGTACTTGGAGCGCTTATTTTGGAACCATATTTTCACCTACGAGACAAAAGGAGACATAATGGTTAGCAGATTTATAGATACTTTGCAGTGACGTCACGCTGGGGGGATTCTATATGTATGTTTATGGCGTAATGTTCGTCAGTTACCATGGTGACACACTCTCAAACTGAAGAAAAAATGCACAATGAATTTAAAAAACACATTTTCAGGAGCATGTGATCAATACGCGCGTTCACGGTGCAGTTTAAGTGTTTGATTTTCTACAAAAAGGCGAGAGTGTTACTGTGGTAGTGCAATGTTATTTAACAGTACATCAGCTCATCTACCGAAGTTTCAGCTAAGTCAGTTCTTTATGGTCACATACTTTAAAAAAACAAACAAAAAAAGGCCAGATTAATGTCTAATTTGAGACAGACAGAGCAGTGTCTACAGTTAGCATCACACACGCAGAGAATGAAGACATCAGTTGAAAAGTATAAATAGAGTACAGACAAATTAAAAGTTGTGTTCATTTTTGTTATTTATTATTTATATACTTTAATAACAATATGGAAAATCTTCAGTCGATAAACCAGAATATTGATCTTAAACAACTTAATAACAGAAACTGCAAAACTGTAGACCCATGTACGTGTCTTTGTTGTTGAAAAAGTAAATGCAGAGCTAAAGGGCGTAGATAGGAGGTAGGTGAAAACAGACATTTTCTAAGCACTCAAGCCTGGAATGCCAGACAACACAGGATTAGTCAAACACGCACAAATCAATCAAAATACAGTGGTACCTCACCTTACGAAAGACCCTACAAACGAAAAATCCAAGTTATGAAACGCCTTCACGTTAAATTTTGGTCTCTAGATACGAAAGAAAATTCAAGTTACGAAACGCGAGATCTCAAAAATTCCAATAATGTGCGCTCAGATGCACGCCCCGAAACGTAAATACACTTTATCAACACACACGGGGTTAGGTTCCAGAAATAACCCGCAACAAGAGAAATCCCCGAAGTCGGACAACTTTATATTTTACAATTATTCTACATGTTTTAAGGCTGTAAATGCCTCACCACACACATTATACACTTTTCTCAGACTGGAATTAACATTTCTCACATTTCTCTCTCGTTTAAACACTCAAACTTTCATAGATTTGCAACAAAATGTATTAATAGTGAAGTGTGGGGGGAGACACGGAAGCAGCGGGGAGACATGAGCACCGCCCGCGAGGAGCACCGTGCGAGACGCGCACCGAGGAGCACCGCGCGCGAGGAGCACCCCTAGTCCTGGTCTGCACGACCGGCACCGGGGCTGCGAGCACGAGATAGAACCGCGGCACCCGGACCGCGTCCTCTGGAGCCCGAGCCACAAACCAGCCACACGGCACGTGGTAGTTTAATCCTGGTTTAGTCCAGGTCCAGTCCAGGTTTAGACCTGGTCTAGACCTGGTTTAGTCCACGTTTAGTCCTGGTCTAGTCAGGACGCAGAACACATGTTACACTATAAAAAACAACAACCTTGGAACGGAAAGAACGGGGCTTGGAACGAATCAGGCTTTTTCCATTGAAATAGCTACTCAACTTACGAAAAATTCACGTTACGAAACCACTTCTGGAACTAATTAATTTCGTAAGGTGAGGTACCACTGTACAACATTGACTAAATGAATGACATAACTGTTATAACATGATTAAAAGCTCAGTTAATTTCGCATAGTACGTCCCCTTTAACAAAGAAAGAGACAGTTAAAATTTAGTGCTGTTAGAAATAAAATAACAAAAATAAGAAAATCTGAAGTTTTCTTGCTGTAATATAATAATATAATCATTTTGTTACACTGAAAACACCAAATGTCAGCAGGTTTGCCAGTCATAGTCGACTGAATTATGCAACTTGAACAACAGGCTCGTTAACACAAAGCCAGAAATGCCGATGATAAGCTCCTGTAATAAGTCCGTTTATAGTTGCCTTTGTAGTGAAGCCAATTTGAACACTGAGACTCTCGTGTAAAGAGGCTCTACTACGTGCTTTACATGGAGGCCATGCAACAAACTGAACATGCACAATTACACAACACAGCTCCACCTCTTTATCATATTTTAGTACAATACAGTGGTACCTCACCTTACCAAATTAATTTGTTCCAGAAGTGGTTTCGTAACGTGAATTTTTCGTAAGTTGAGTAGCTATTTCAATGGAAAAAGCCTGATTCGTTCCAAGGCCCCGATCCAAGTTTTCTTTTATAGTGTAACTTTTTTTTTATAGTGTAACATTGTGTTCTGCGTCCTGATTGGCTAAGAGACTGTAGACCCAGGACTAAACCTGGACTAAACCAGGTCTAAACCAGGTCTAAACCACCGTGTGCGGGTCTATTTCCTGGTTTGGTGCTAGCTCTGCCGGTGTACCTCACGAGTCACGGCTGAGGCGAGCAGCGAAGGGGGGAGGGGATGTGCCTCCCCTCGGGACCGCATGCAGTCCGAGTGCATGAACGAACACATGCAAGAGCCGCGATGGTTTAATCCTGGTTTAGACCTGGTTTAGACCTGGTTTAGACCTGGTCTAGAGGAGGCATGGTTTGAGCACGGGTCTCGTGCTCGCAGCCCTGCGCGGGGTCATGCTGCACTATCACACGTGTCAGAGCGCAGTCTTCTCCCCCCTCCCCCTTCCCCCCACACTTCACTATTAATACATTTTGTTGAAAATCTGTGAAAGTTTGAGTGTTTAAACGAGAGACAAATGTGAGAAAAGTTTAAATCCAGTCTGAGAAAAGCGTATAATGTGTGTGGCTGAGCGCGCATTATTTGAATTTTTGAGATTTCGCGTTTCGTAACTTGAATTTTCTTTCGTATCTAGAGACCAAAATTTTACGTGAAGGCGTTTCGTAACTTGGAATTTTCGTTTGTTGGCTCTTTCGTAAGGTGAGGTACCACTGTATTAGACCTTTCTATCCATGCACATCATATAAATACAGCTTTTTATTTATGGGTGTATTTATTTATGTTATTAGAGGTTAGAGGTGTGTTTGTCCACTAATGCGAAGGTTGGCGGTTTGAATCCCGCTCTTGGTAGGCATTCCGATCTACCGACCCGCAGGTTGGCGGTGTGTTTTCAGTTCTTGTGTTTTTGGTCAAAACACTTAACCCATGTCACCCCCAGAGTTTGCGTACATCGGTGTATGAATGTGTGCGTGAATGGGTTCCTTGTTGCAAAGCGATTTGAGTACCTTGAAAGTATATTTTTTTATATCATTTTTATGATTATTATTTTAGTTTATTTGATTTTTTTATTTTATGTATTTATTTATTGCAAATGGGGGACACGCTGAGTCACTATTGCTCTAATCATCCACTTGAATCTCCGGAGTTGCTCCTCTGATGTGGATCTCTGTTGTGCAGTGCTTTGAGAGCCGTGCTCACAAATTGAGCATTAAATTTCATGTAAATTCTTGTCAGGCAACTGTCATCTTCACCAGAGCACCACTACATCATCATAATTGCAAACACACAGAGCCCAAACCTCCATTGTACTGCATATGAAAATACTAGGACCCAATATACTCCAAAGAGCTATCCAAATACTTAGAAGAAATGTACTTTGTGTTGTTTTTTTTTTCATTTTGCGTTTTATGGAAGATATTTTGTTCTATAAATGTTGACTTAGGCCAGTGCTTCTCTATTATTTTCTATGACGCTCCCCCCAGGAAGAAAAAAAAATTTCACGCCCCCCTCCCTGCGCACGACTATTAATAGTATTATTTGTCTAGAAAATTATTAGTACACCTCTGCATAACAATGTATCCTTTTATTAACATTAAAAACAAAAAAAGAAAGAAAATTCCAACAAACACTGCACTCTTTTTTTGCACTGAGGACTCAAATATTAATGTGCTTTTAATGCAGCTTTGTGCACATTTGTTTATGTTTTACAGAAACGAAACTTAAAAACCACATGGTCCATTTGCATAAACTCAAAGCTCAGTGGAATATAACGTGTTTTTTCTGTGACAGAGGATGTTCTGCTGATGGTGAGTCTGTTCTGTGCGTATATCGCGTATTTAAGGTCGCCGAACCCTGCCCCAGAGCGACAACGAGAGCGCTACTGCCAACTACTGTTGTTGATGTGCAATTACACTTTCGTTCTAGTACAGTATGGCAAAAAAGCATGTTTCCCAGGGTCACACGCGCCCCCCCTGGCATCACACCACGCCCCCCCAGGGGGGCCCGCCCCACTATTTGAGAAGCACTGGCTTAGGCTAATTAACTTCATCAAACACCACCCAACTTTCGCACATTGTCTTTTTTTGAACTGGCAAGAATTCAAACAGCGTTTAACTATTGTTCTGTTTTACGCACTGACGTCAGTTACGGGCCATTAGAACATAGAACATAGGTTAACTGTAAATACACAAAAATAAGGATCACTACTAACTTTGGGAGAAGGGGTGGGATTTAATAAGTTTTACTTCTACCCACTCCTTTTCGGGCATGTACATATATGCAAAAAAAAAAAAAAAAAACGTATTTGTGTCTATATATTCTTTCTTTTTTATGATCTTTTTTGTTGTTTATTTAAATTGTATGACACTGTACATTTTCTGTGCACTACAAGTATCATATGCTCGAAATAAATTACTACTACTACTACTACTACTAGTACTACTTACTACTACTACTAGAATGCTTGTGCTGTCACTTCGTAAACCAAACCCATGGAGTCTTAGTACACCGACGTACAGGCACAGAACCTACAGCCCACAGAGTAATCATTGACACAGATACAGAATATGTTGAGTGTATCTTATGGCGCGGAGTCCATCAACAGCCCGTTAAGCTAATGCAGGCGCAGCGAGAGGATTTCAGCAGTAATTATTGGTTTCGTGTTACCAGTGCAACGTGGGGCCTGCCAGTTTTCCCTGAGAGTGTGGTTAATGGCACTAGCATTGGTCGAACAGTGTGGTGGAGAGGCAAGCCAGGTGCTGCCGTCTTTATGGACTCGATTTTTATATAAATACTAAGTTTGATGTGTGTTTAAAATGGCTTTAAAATTCACATTTTTATATAGGAACTCATAGTGATTTAGATGAAGGAACCACTCACGGATTTACGCATTTACACATCGGTGTGCGCGGACACTGGGGGTGAGGTGGGTTATGTGTCTTGCCCAAGGACACAATGACAGCGTTCATCTCTGGGAGCTGGAGTCTGTGAGCCAGGGGACCAATGATTGATTTTTTTATTTTATTTTTTGTGTGTCAATGTCAAGAGTGGGATTCAAACTGCCAACCTTCAGTGGGCAAACACCAACTGACCTACCTACTGTCACCTCCACTGAAAACTACTTTTAAAAACTGCTTTTAAGCTGCTGTAATCAGAGGTGGATAATCAGTTTAATTTAGTTGAGTAACATCCTCAGTACATCTGGAGTACTCGCTCATCTACTTTAACTTCTATTCTTTTTTGCAGTATCCGTATTCTTACTTTAGTAACAGTTTTGGAAACTCTCGACATGTGAATAAAGCTTTTTGTTTACACATTTTTGGACTCGATCTGCTTCTGAGATAAAAGTGGCTCATTTATATTGATAAGATGAGCTGAAAATCAATTGATAACTGTGCTGGTTAGCTAATGTATTCAAGATATGTAATGATAAAACAATAATATAATATATATATATATGATATATATTGATATATGTTAAAACTGTAGATATATTAAAGTGAATATACGTGAATGTGCAGACGCTTTCAGATAGAACTGTTGTAGACACACTGGACCTTCTGATAAACAACAAACTTATTTTGCATAAATTTCCTATTTTGACCCAATTCTATATCTTGGAGACTATAACCAATCAGCACTTCTGACTTACTTTTTCTTTATTAGTGACCTAAACCAAGACAAATGTCACTACTTTTGTTCCGGAAGCATTTTGCTTATACACCAGTGTAATATTAAATGATTTCAGCATTTGCGTACCATATCCTACTAATTTACTTCTTCATCTGTGAATTATGTAATATTTTTGCCTGTCCCACTACTTTAACTTTACTTTAACTAAAATCACTCATTCAGGTTACAATACTTCAACTTTCGTAGTATTATTTTTAAAGTAATGGTACTCAAACAGTCTTTGTTTTGTTCAGATGTCTGAACACTGGGAGCAATAATTATTTATGCAATTATTTATTGATTTTAGGTATATAACAAAGCAACTCTCTCACTTCTTAAGCTACATTTCCCTGGTCTTAAATTGTACGAGGTTTGCGTGCTGGGCACACTGGAGTCACACAGAAAATGGCTGCTGCTGCTGCTGGCCCATTTCCTAATGGTGCAGTGTCCAGACAGGGCTGTGTTATGTGATCCCAATCTTATACTCTGTTTATATTTCCTCCAGAATACTGGACCAACACTACAGGAGCTGAGTACATGCACGGCGCACATGTAAAGACTGTGAACGCACAAAAGGTCACATGGAAAACATGATGCAGACTTTTGGAGAAGGGTGTTAAAACCGCTCAGGCTTTTTACCGCTCAGGCTTGATAACATTTTGTATATAATACCATAAAAGAGTCATTTCATTTAAGTTTGTGCCACTTGTTTTTACAATAGCAACAAAATACAACTCAATACACAAATGTTTTCTCCTCACAAACATACAGAAAAGTCGTGTTCTGGTTACAGCGAGGGCAGGACTTCAAATCTACTTTTTTCTAACACTGTTCCCTCATCAAACACATGCCTGAAGATGTTTAAGATGTACATGGACGTGCAGGTTTTTATAGAATATGACATTTTCAAAACAATAAAATCTAATGATGTTACGTGTTAGCACGTAGTACCCGTACCCCCCTCACGTACCCCCCTCACGTACCCCCCTCACGTACCCCCCTCACGTACCCCCTCTTTACACGGTCATTGTACTAAATGTGTCCCAGCCTGAGGATCCACGTACCAGAGAGAACATTATTTCAGATTTGAAAAGATTAAACTGAATCAAATTTGTGGTTAATTTTACATCTTTACACATGTGTTTTGTCAAATCTTTGGACATGAATATAATTTAAGCTTGAGAATGTTTTGTATTGGTCTATTGCTGTTTCCATCTTCTTCTTTTTTTCCTACATTCTGTTTTATATTATGTATCATATATTATATTTGATGAGTGAGCTACTGTACCCAAAACTATTTCCGTTGTGGATCAATGAAGTTTGTCTAAGTCTAAGTATTAGTAATAATTGATCGCTTTTCCAGAAGTGACGCAACGGCCAAAACAACCAAGTTATATCACAATTTACACACATTTCTATTTCATTTTTTATTTCTATTTCATTTCCCAGCATATTCTCAGTTAATTATGTGTAACATAATACCATAAAACATAATTGTGTAATTAGCTTAATTTTGTTTTCAAATTGCTGTTGTTTCTCTTTCTTTATACATTTTAAATTACTGTTAAAATGCAGTTGATCTTTAGAACAAAATTTGTTGTGATGATTTTTATAAAAAGCTCCTACACTTTCTACAAGCCGTAAAATTAGAATAGACCATTTCCCATTCGACATTGTGACACTGATCAAATCGTAATGACCCATAATGACCACTTTTGGTAATTGTTACAATATCCAAACTTGGCTCGCTGCGGTTTATGTCGTTTATTAATGACGAATCATACACCAAAGTTGTACGTTCTTTTTGTCTGTCTGCTTTGTTTGATTTGTACAACGGTGCAATCGAGCCACTTCTCCACCACAGAAGTGAACATGGAGCCGGGCGGATGATCTCTTACTCCCAGAGTAAACAGAGCTGCGGTGGTGAACTCAAACGGGATTAGAGAAAACCTCTCTCCATCGCGTCTATGTACACTCAGCACAAACACAGTCCAAGGTGGGATCAAAACCCAGAAACAAAGGAAACGGAGAAATGTAACATTAAAAATAAATAAAAAGACATGTTTAAATATTGCAAATTGTAACCTATAAAAATAAAGACGCTTCACGAGCGCAGCAGCAGGTTTACAGAGGCGAACATCAATCTTTGAATTCGATTTTTTTAAAAATATTTGGATTGTAATAAAATTTAGGCTCATGCACCAATATTAGTGGAACAAACTATTATGAAATTATTTGATTTGATTTGATTTTATTAATGTTGTTTAGTAAGTACATAATTAAGGGGTTGGGAGTTGGATATTAATTATGTTAAGTATTAGTTCCTCATGATTCCTCATGATTTATTGCATTTTATATGTTTTGCACTTTAATATCTTGTAGTTTGCACTAGGTATCGAAATTTACTCTGAAATTTATTGCATTTTAAATGTCTCGCATTTTAATAACTTGTAGTTTGTACTAGGTATCGAAAATTGCACTATGTATTGAAAATTTTGCACGCCTGTATATTGTTTTTTGTATTGCACCTTTTATATGTAATTGTTTTGAATGTTTTTAATGTTTGTTAAGGACTACAGATGGAAATTAGCATTCTGCTAAATCTGGTGCAGCCATCTTTTTAATGTACCTGCACATTGTCCTTCAAATAAACAAGTAAATAAATAAATAAAATGATTAAGCTTTGGTCACATGGTCAAAATTGTGGTGCTTTCATGTTGCTAAATGTGCTTATAATAACATTTTAGAAATGTAAAAATGCATATTGTTGAATGACATTTCCCTAGAGCTAATGCTGTGACTCTATAAAAGAAAAGAACCGTAGGTGTAGCAGGTATGGCAAAAATGTTGGATTATAATTGTTGCTCTGTTGTCACTATCACGCATGAATTATGATAGTTTATGAGAACTCATCTAAGCTAACAGACGGCTTAAGGCAGCATCTCATTATGTGAACCAAGCAATTTAACTGCGCTGATGATCCCGGCCAAAAGTGACAGCGTTTGATAAGAATGTGACGGCTCCTGTTTGGGTTTTTCATGCCAACCTTAATACGCCTTCTGTGTGACCTTTATTACAACAACAACAACAGAAGTGTCAGCCAACATCAACCATCAGTTATCTGACACCAGCTCATCCAAACAGAACCTGAAATGCCACGAATTTACCAATAAATAAATCATGTACGTATTTTAAATTATGTTCCACTTCTGGTCAAGTTCTTTCTTATCAAATTGTCTTAAAAATTGTCATTCAAAATATCAATCATTTTGTGTATAATAGTAATAGTATTTTTGCATTTTTAGTGTACAAAACTAACAGCAAATTATCAACACCACACCACACACTTCATCTAACACTATTTGACCGTACGCAGCACAAGTCCATCCACTAGTGTGTTACATCCTCGTATATGTCGTCTGTGGTGTGTGAGTGTCATAATTTACTCTGTTATAACAGCGATATTAGCGATAATTATTACCATCAGCTTACATCAACATTTGTTCTAGTGACAGGCTTATTCAAAATGCAGTCTTCTTTCTTTTGCATGGATCAAAATGTCGCCTTCAAACGCCCGTGAATATTACACCAAATACACACCTGCGTTTGTGTCAGGCCCAGTTTGGCGGCCAGGTCGGCTCTCTCGGGCAGGGCGAGGTACTGTGTCTGCTGGAAACGCTGGTTCAAAGCCTGGAGCTGCAGACTGGAGTAGATGGTGCGGGGCTTCCGGATCTTCTTGCCTTTGCCGTTGAGCCTCACCTCCCCGTTTTCGATCACCGCGGTGGGTTTGTCGTGTTCTGTGCAGAAGAAAGTTCAAGACACAGTGTTTTGGGGTTAGGTGATGTTGACTGAATGAAATTGTATTATACAAGTTTTAGGGCTTTGATTTGGTCGCTGATTGTAAAGATGCACTGTGTAACTTTCCCCTGCTTGTCTCCATGGGGTTGGATTGGATTCTATACCACCAGGTATCACCAGGCTCACGTATATGCATGTTTTTCAAGGGTTTTGAAAAGTTGAGTGCCATACTGTGTTACTTTCCAGGCAAAGCATTACTATCTCCATGGAGACAAGAAGATGAGTGCATAATAATAATAATTATTTGTATATATCATAAGCCTATATCCCCAGTATTTTACATTTTTATTCATAATATTCTGTGACAAGTTTAAATTCATATATATGACTACCTTGAAATACAGAACTTTGTACAGACGTTTAAGAGGGAGTGGGTTATTGGTGAATTTCCTAGATCAATATATAAGCAATAATATTAAGTGTGAAGTGGTAAAAGAGGGTCTGTTCTCTGTGTTGTTCACATGCTGCTCACACTCATGTTATGACAAGAGCTCACAGCAGCTGTGCACTGCCCCCGTCCCACTGCAGACAACTGGAGAATCAACCTGGACTTCATCTGTGTGAGCCTGAGCTACCGACACATTTACAGCTGCAGTAAAACATTATAAAGTCATTACATTTTGTGACAATTATTTATTCTATATATATATTACAATGGTTTCACTTTGTCAACAACAAAAAAGCAAAAAGAAACTTGACTCAGCAGGACGTTTGCAGCAGAGCCACAGAAGTGTTCACTTACTTCACTTCATTCAAATGTCATAAACCGTCAAGAATTAAAATAATACACGAGCCAAAAAAATGTCTCTGTATTTGAATGTTTTTTTTGGGGTGTGTTTGTTGTAAAATACAATTATTATTATTATTATTATTATTATTATTATTATTATTATTATTATTATTATTATTATTATTATTATTATTATTATTATCATTATTATTATTAGTAGTAGTATTATTCGTATTATTATTATTATTATTAATGTTATTATTATTATTATTATTAAGATAAGATAAGACTTTATTGATCTCACACAGGAGAAATGTACTTGCCACAGTAGCTCCAGGACATTTGGACAAGAAAAGAAAGTGCAGGCAGGAATATTATTATTATTTATGTATTTCTGTATTTTTATTTTGTAATATAATATGAGTACTCACCAGACTCGTCCAGCCTGGCGTGTGCCAGGCCGCCGCTGTGCCCTCCAGGCTGGTAGGGCAGGTAGGCTCCGGGGTGGCTGTACGGGGAGTATCCTAACGGGCGCCCGTACGAGGCCCCTGAGGGGAAGGGGCCTTCGTGCTGCGAGGGCCCCACCGCGTGCAGACTGTGGACCGGGTAATGATTGTGTGACAGGCCGGGGGAGGGCTGCTGGTGTCCGGCATGTCCAGGGTAGCTGTGTCCACCGAATTCCAAAAAGGCGGACTTGGACGGGTCAGACAGAGTGTCCGGCATTGAGCTCATAGTCATTCTTGTGCCCGGGGCAGTGATGCGCTGTGATCTAACTTCACACCGGCCATAACCAGGAAAATGTCACACACAGAAAAAGATCAGCGCAATAGTCAAATATCAAACCTCGGGAAAATGTAGGTTACGGCCCGGGCGCGACACCCACGAGCCGTGGTGGTTCTGGTGCTTCACTTCAGCTACATCCCAACGTGCACGAGCCGTTCTGATCCAAACCCGGACGCGCTCGGATATCCACGAACTGAAAAGCAGAAAAAGTTCAACCTGCAGCAGGATAAATGTCCGCGCGGTGAGTTTAGTGCGTGTTTTCGGCGCAGTCGTGTGTTTTTATCCGCACTGTGGCGCAGTAAAGAGCCGCACAGACGAGGCTGCGCTGTTCTTCAGGGAGTCTGCAGACCGTGTGCGCCTCTCGCGCACCGCGCGCTCATTGGCTGCGGCGTCACCAACCACAGCACGAGCCACCACCGTGTGCACGAGCCACCACCGTGTGCACGAGGCACCGGACAGGCCCGGAGCCGCGCGACTGCACGCGGATCAAACCATTACGCACCGATGTAGAACAAGAAGAACCAGGAGCTTCTGTCCGGCTCATACTAAAGACACACTCCAGTCTGCATCTGCCACAACCTACTGCTCATATTATGGAAATCTAATACAAATATCACCATTAAAAGTATTATAACTAATTAAATTGTACTGAGCTCATGGCTTTAATAATCCTCACACCGTGTGGTCCCGCGTCACGGACACAACAAACAAACCAAACTTGTCATTTGGGCAAATCTTTGGCTCTGGCGCCGGAGTCTGAGTTTGGACCACGGACCACGTGCCTCCAAACAGAGGGCCGGTGTTACACCGGTGTACCGGGCACAGATACACAAAGAATTATGTCTATAGCAAAATGCAAATATATTTTTGTAATCTACAAATGTAAAGTCCGAAGTGCCTCCTCACACAACAATAGGGCAATATTTAGGATTAGATTATAATGTGAAAATGAGGCCTGTTAGGCCTGTTCACACCCCAGTGGGCCTCACTTTAGAGCTCTTTTATGCTTTATCTTAAAGCCTTTTGACACGTGAAGACTGTTCTTCTTGGCCACATTTAGATCATTATTTTATTTATTTACGTAGGAAAAGAGTTTAAGAGCAGAAATCCGCTGTTCAAGCATCACCAGAATGTGCCTCAGTCTAAATGAAAAGAACCCGTGTCTGTAGCTCTGTCTTATTGTGACAATATCACGACATCCACTGAATATGACAATAGTAAATATGCATCACCTTGACTGGTCATAACACATCAGCTGTTCTTTAATGCAGGACAGAGATGTTTTGGCCTGTTTCTCCTGCTGATGTGAGAGGAGATACTGCGCATCCCAGGCGGCACTGCGGCTTTCATGCGCGCCCAACATTCCTCCACTTCTTCATTTCACCTCTGCGCCACCCTCCGCACCCTCCGCACCCCCCGCACCCTCCGCGCCATCAGGGCTGTTTCTGCGGCTCGTTTTTCGTGCATTGAAAGGGAAAGACACGCGTGGAAGCAAACAAACTGGTATGAGGGGCCGTTCAAGACATTATTCATTCTGGTCCTCTCACATACATATATTCTCACTCTCACATACATATATTCTCAGGGTGAGAATATGTGTATGTGAGAGGACCAGAATGAATAATGTCTTGAACAGCCCCTCATAAACTGGAGCTCACATCAGCCTGGGCAGCAGAGATTTGACTGTAACTGACCCGGATACTGTCAGGACCTTCTGTGTGTCCGGATCAGGAGGATGTTGTTCTGTAGATTCTGTAGAAAATATGAGGTATGTGAACAGCCCTGTATGAGCCCAGTTAACATGGCTCATCTGTCACGTTTAAAGCATCAGGTCTTGTTTTTATATCTTAAATATTTTCTACTGCATTTCTTGGTATAATGTGAGATGCCAAATTCAGATCAATTCAGTTTAAACCTGGACCAGGTAAGTATTTAAAGATATCCCCACATTCCCGTGGAGGAGAGGCTAAAACCTTCTCCTTTTGGTTTTCGTGGCCTTTTCGCAGGTCTGGAGTGACACATTCTAGATTCTCATATTCAATCCCATTGGGACCAAATTTGGGGAACTTCCTGGAATATATTTATAGCCAGGCCTGGACTGGTAATCAGGCATACCGGGCATTTTCCCGGTGGGCCGACAGTCCTAGGGGCTGATAGAGACAGGCCCACAATTTAGGGCTGAACCAGGACTAAACCAGGACTAAACCAGGACTAAATCAGGTCTGAACCAGGACTAAATCAGGATTGAACCAGGACTAAACCAGGACTAAATCAGGCCTGAACCAGGATTGAACCAGGACTAAATCAGGACTAATTATGAGGGGCCGGTCTAAGCCAAAAATGCCAGGGCCGTTTTTTTGTCCCAGTCCAGACCTGTTTATAGCCCATTATATTGACAAATCAAATGTAAGTGGATGTATCTGAAAATGAAAATGTGTTCTTTTTAGCAGGAACAGGAGCAGTAAAGACAGGCTGGGCCCTCCTGTTTTTTGCATCTCTGGTGCATGAAATGTTCAGTTTAATGTAAATTCCATTTTGACATGTGGTCACAGTTTCAGGGGGATAATATAACACGTACACAACATGAAAACCAAGAGACCACAAGTGGTAATATCGTGCAGTATTTTAAAATGTTTAAAAAAGTATTTGTATGTGATCTACTGCTTGGTTTATGCACTTTAGATTTAAATCTACTTTAGGTAGAGTTAGAGAAACACAACAAACATCAGGGCAAAACAAGTAGCTGACAGTGACTATTAGGTCTAGAACATTCCATGGCCTGAAATAGACTTCTGCTTATTTATTCCTCACAATATTTGTTATGTAATGGGTGCGTGAAGAGTCCCTCAGTCGTCCAGGTAGAATCCATGATAAAAGGAGAAATTCAATTTGTCAACTGGACAAAGTTTGTTTGGTCGAAAACGTTTCGCCGCTCATCCAAGAGGCTTCGTCAGTTCTGGTTCTAGTGCTGGTTAGACCCTGTTTATATCTCGCTGCAGGGAGGAGCTCACTACACTGAAATAGCTCTGACACTATCTCAACTAATCTGTCTCTTTGTTTTTCAAATTTCTCTGGCGTCTAGTTTAGCCTCCCTATTCAAGCCCAACGACCCTCTCCACCCCTCTGCCCTGGCTCATCTGCCCTAATGTTTCTTTGTCTGTTGGTTTGTCTCTTGGTTTGAGAATCGAATTATAAATGGGAGACAAGTTATGTCTGACTCCCCCATTTCTGTTTAACGACAGATTCTCTTTTTAGACAAAAATTGCCTTTTTAACCCCCCTCTCAAACCAGTTTTGTTCCCTGGCTAAGATCTGAACCTCACTGTCCTCAAACGAATGGCCCGTGCACGGGATATAAACAGGGTCTAACCAGCACTAGAACCAGAACTGACGAAGCCTCTCGGATGAGCGGCGAAACGTTTTTGACCAAACAAACTTTGTCCAGTTGACAAATTGAATTTCTCCTTTTATCTCGTAATGTAATCGGTGTATATGATGACCAATAATGCACTCACAAACTCAATGAGAGAAGTGTCATTTTAATACTGTGGTATGTCATATTATGGAGCCATGCCAATCATGCGTGATCAGTAGGTGCTGTAGACCCTCACATACGCAGCCTGGTGCCTGGAGAGGGTGATCCTCCAGGTGAGCTCAGAGAAAGAGGCGGTGTCTCTCACACTGTAATTATGGCATGCCATTCTGGAGCGCTCAACAAAGGCGAGCCTGCAGCCTGCAGCAGCACAGAGCAGGGATGTGCTTGTGCCTCTATTCACACCAGAGTTAATAACAATACTGCCGAGTGCAGAGCAGACAGTGTGGCGTCAGCCCTCCCACGTGTGTCTGTGAGGGTATGAGCTGATGAAGAGTCGGCTGCATGAGGAGGGTGTGAGACAATGAGAGAGGAAGAGCATGCCCCACTGTACAAGCAGCACATTTCCAACAGCGTAACCTTTACTGTGCTGGAGACTGGAGCTCTGCACTATCCTGAGCTGACTTCATCCGTGAGACAAACATTTTCAGGAATTCTTAGACTTCAAAGCATCCGATGATCACTATAACAAGGGTTAATGTCAATGTTTTGCTTAAGAATTACTGTTGCACCAGGTCAAAAATACAAATACAGACTCTTTCATATGTTGTCTTCATGCTTGATTGTATTAAACAAAAATGAAATGTCCCTGTGTGCAAATCACACAAAGACCGAGGCCCCATGCTCACATCCACAGCCTCTTCTCAGTGGACCTCACAGTATTACAGAGCACACACGTCTGAGAATGTTCACAGCTGAAGCACCAGTGTTGTGGCAGGTAACTCCAACATTTGAACTCTACTTGAGGCATGGGCTCTCCACAGACCAGGGCGAGTCAGCTTATACTAGACTTCACACTCGGCTGTAAACCGCTCACGCTGAAGGCCCTGAGGTAGTGAAGCCATTTTAACATCATCAGCAGACAGCAGATTACTGGGCATCTGCTGTCCCTGTACTGGACTGTTGTGATGAGCGAGCTGAGTTGAGAGGAGGAAATATCATATATTAGCACACAAAAGGAGTTTCTTTTGCAGTGTGGTCTGGTCAGGGTGAGAGGAGCTAAATCACTTGGACTGTTGCTGCTGCTTTTTCACATCAAGGTGACCTAGACCCCAGAGAAGACGCTGTGGTCTTCTGTGGTCCTCTGGTCACAGCGTCCCCCTGGAGGAGCTGCAGGAGGACCCATGAGGACAATAGAGCGTATTGGCATATTGGCACTATATTGTAAAACCTTTTCTCTTGCATTAGACCTTTAGAAACATGGAACATTTTCCTAAACATATTGGCTTTCAAATTGAAATGTATTGAACCACATGCAACAAGTGCAAGGCTTTTGTAAAGAAAAAAAATAAATAAAAGGAAAAAATAAAAAAGAATTTGTCATAAATAACTTCTGATAAAAATCTCTATTATCTCCATTTCACAATTGTGGCTGACAGGCTTTGAAGTCAAATCAAAAATATAAAGTACAGAACAATAGAGTCGTTAAAGTAAATACGCCGTCTTTAACTGTTTGGACCCGTGGACTGTTTTGGTGCAGATGTTTTAATGAGATCCTGCAGTGTTCTGGATACTCCCTGGTGATCGGGACCCAGAGGAATTTAGTGGAATGATTGTTCTATTGTACGTGGCTGTTGGACATCGACATTATAACACAGCGACTGTGGAAACTGCCAATTATATAGTTCCCATTCAATATTTTCTGTATAAACTAAAAGACCATAAGAAAGAAAAGCAATAACTTGTGTAAACGCCGTCTTTGTAAAGCAACATAAAGTTGAAGGAGGCAGTGTTGTACAGTCGTGTTACTGTCACCTTCACTGTCGTCATGAGCAGAACATCTGAGCTGAGGCGGAGTCCTCACAGGTGACTCATTGTTCTCTCACTGTCTGTGTGCAAAATATAATAATAATAATAAAAAATCTCCTAGGTGTGTGGATGGATATTCTAGGCGTGTGTATTAGAACAGGTGTAATTGTATGAACACATTCTGTTTGATGACAGCCTCACCTGTAAAGCAAGTTCACTTGTTTAATTAAAGCTTATTTGTGTTACTCAATGTTGAAACACTTTCAAAATACATATTGATGAATAAAATACATAATTCATCACATAATTATTATGAACTTAATATATAATATGTTGATTCATAAATAAAATGTGTTTAGTCTGAACCTTTTAGCTTACACAAAGGTTGTTATTATTATAATTCTTTTGTGGGGAGGGCGTGTGGACTCATAGAGGGAATCCCATTTGTTATGGTTTTATCAGATGTGATGATCCACAGATCAGCATCATGCCTTATGTAACTGTGATGACTTTAGTTATTCTATTGTCATGAACATTCACACTGCTGTGTGAACAGACCTGTGATTTGACTCATTTTGAGGATGTGAGAAGTTTTGTAGTGTTTCTGAAACATATGAGTCCACTGACTTCATCATGAACTCATTTGATGAGGGTGAAATGAACCTTTCTTGACACTGGTGTATTTGCCACTTAAATCTCGTACACATTGTGTGAC
Organism: Paratrypauchen microcephalus; assembly: GCA_036785185.1. Classification (NCBI taxonomy): domain Eukaryota; kingdom Metazoa; phylum Chordata; class Actinopteri; order Gobiiformes; family Gobiidae; genus Paratrypauchen; species Paratrypauchen microcephalus. Next base: position 628,495 of record JAVJIX010000181.1, on the reverse strand, counting down.
TTGTCCAATCATTTTTATGTCATAAAATTTCATACAGTTTTTTTCTTGATATGGGGAAGCAATGACAAGTCATAATTATTCAGGAAAAACATTTTACCCATAAAATGGTGGGGAAACCACCACAACTGCAATTAAGACATTAACAGGAGCAAACGACCACTCCTTTACTCAGGGCTTGTGAAACTGATGTCGTCTTTTACCTCTTGTGCCTTGCATATTGTTTTCTTCACATTTTGGATGTGGATGGGGAGAACAAGAATATCCGAGAGAAAACCTCCACAGATGGAGCCTGTGCAGGTGGACCAGTGCAGCGTCTCTTGTGCTGCGGTCTCTCTGTCAGTTTGTTGTGGTAAAGAAGGAGCTGAGTCACAAGTTAAAGTTTTATGGTTTATGTTTGTACACTCACCTGTGGTCATGAAATTTGGGTAATGACTCAAAGGACAAGATCACGGATTCAAGCCACAGTTGAAATGAGTTTCCTCTGCAGGGCGGCTCGACGTTCCCTTAGAGATTAGGGCGAGGAGCTCGAAATAGAGTCGCTGCTCCTCCACGTGGGGAAGAACCAGCCCCAGAACACGCTGGAGGGACCATGTCTCTCAGCTCACTTAGAAGAACTGGACGAAGTGTGTGTGAAAGGGGAAAGCAACTGATGCGTGATTCTTCTTCACTGGAGCACACTGTGACAGAAACCTATGTGAGTCTTGTTCACGGACAGTGACAGTGACAGAGACAGAGACAGTGACAGTGACAGAGACAGTGACAGTGACAGAGACAGAGACAGAGACAGAGACAGTGACAGTGACAGAGACAGAGACAGAGACAGAGACAGAGACAGAGACAGTGACAGAGACAGAGACAGTGACAGTGACAGAGACAGAGACAGAGACAGAGACAGTGACAGTGACAGAGACAGAGACAGAGACAGTGACAGTGACAGAGACAGTGACAGAGACAGAGACAGTGACAGTGACAGAGACAGAGACAGTGACAGTGACAGAGACAGAGACAGTGACAGAGACAGAGACAGAGACAGTGACAGAGACAGAGACAGTGACAGTGACAGTGACAGAGACAGAGACAGAGACAGTGACAGTGACAGAGACAGAGACAGTGACAGAGACAGAGACAGAGACAGTGACAGTGACAGAGACAGTGACAGAGACAGAGACAGTGACAGAGACAGAGACAGTGACAGAGACAGAGACAGAGACAGTGACAGAGACAGAGACAGTGACAGTGACAGAATACTCAGTAGTTTTATACACTCATATGTGCGCACGAGTGGAGCCCATTGAAAAGGTGGAGGTGAGGCAGGCCGTCACGTACCAAATGAGAGGTGTGTAGAGCTGAACTGTGTGACTACCCCAGCAAACGTAATGCACTGCAATTACACAGAAACGCCTTTGTTTTGAACTAAACACCGTGTCATGGAAAAATCAAAGCTGTGCTCGCAATTATAATTACCATGTATGATTATCATGCCTCTGTTGTCTTGGCAACAGACTTCATGGCAAGGTTAGTTGTTTAACGGCTTTCTGTTATTACAGTATCCTAGTGAATGATTTGCATGTTTAATTAAAAAGAGTAACCACAGCCCTTGAAAGAATATTAATGGGAAAAATGCCAATAGAACACACCATGTTAAACTGGTTTAAACCATTATGGAGAAGCCCAACTATGTTCCAAATAAACCTTGTGTCTGTGATATTGTCCTCCCTCTGCTCCGGGAGACACAGCTCTCCTGGTCTGTGGGTTTATATGGGCTCAGCAGGGCCGCAGTGGAAAGAGCTGGGGGCCATATTTGACACTTTTACCCCGTAAAAGAGGCTGTGAAACCTGGAAGTCTAACCTCCTCCTGAGGTAATTCTGCCTTTGTGTGGTGGGTTTTACCCGGATGGTTCAGGGTGTGTGTGGCTTTATCAGACTATTAGACCTACAATCATGTAGTACAAAACGGAACAGCTCGCGAACTTACATCACAAGTTACATTTGTGCCACAATCAAACAAATATATATATTTAATTAAATAACAGTTTAGAACCGTTTAATGTTTCGATTGTTGATTTAGCAGAAATCCATGCTGCCCAAAAACCATGTTGGTTTTTACCAGAACAGAGGGTGCATCTCTCTGATTGGTTAATCCACCTGTCAATCACACCCTCTGGAATCAGGGAGACCCGATATAGTTCCAGACCTGCATGTCTTTGTAAAGTGGTTCAGGTAAGCTCTGTGGTTTGCCATGTGTTACTGTTCAGAGTGCACATTGTTAACTGATTATGAACTGATAAACAATCCAAGAATCCCATTACTGCAGCACATATTTGTAGAGGTCTAAAAGAGGTACAACAATATTTGTGTGTGTCGACTGAAACTGTGATTAATTCAACTGCAGTATATTGTGCAGCCCTGAGAATTCAAACATGCTCTTATTCCACCCCTCAGTTTCTCAATTTCTGGAATCCGTCCAACCACAGACGCTAATTTGTCTCTCTCAAATACGGAAGACATCCCCTCTTGAAAACTCTCATAACATTCAGAGCAAAATATATCACTTCTTTTACCTGATATGCAGCTCTGGAAAAAAATAAGACTCCACTGCATTTTGTTCTGAAATCAGCATCTCTACATGTATCACAGCCATTCCATTCCAGCGTCTGGTGAATTCCAACACAAACACAAAGCTGAGCTACTTCAGTTCTTGCACCAGGAGTGGAATAAAGTCACCCAAGAACAATGTGAAAGACTGGGACTAAACCAGGTCTGAACCAAGACTAAACCAGGACTAAACTAGGACTAAACCAGGACTAAACTAGGACTAAACCAGGTTAAAAATGGGACCAAACCAGGACTAAACTAGGACTAAACCTGGTCTGAACCAAGACTAAACCAGGTCTAAACTAGGACTAAACCCGGTCTGAACCAAGACTAAACCAGGTCTAAACTAGGACTAAACCTGATCTGAACCAGGACTAAACTAGGATTAAACCAGACCTAAACTTGGACTGAACCAGGGCTAAACCAGGTTAAAATGGGACTAAACCAGGACTAAACTAGGACTAAACCCAGTCTGAACCAAGACTAAACCAGGTCTAAACTAGGACCCAAGACCAGATGTGAACTTGTGGCTAGAGCAGGTTTAAACGCATGAAAGCTGTGATTAAACTAGGACTAAACCCGGTTATTGAACCAAGATTTGTGAACTCAGGTCTTAAACTAGTGTAAACATTAGTATTATGTTGTTTTAAAATGAATTTGTTCTTGTTTCTTTGCATTGTTTGAGCTCTGAAAACATGGATCTTTTTTGTTATTTTGACCATTTGTCATTTTCTGCACATAAATGCTCTAAACGATCATATTTTTATTTGGAATTTGGGGGAAATGTTGTCAGTAGTTTATAGACTCAAACAAAAATGTTCTTTTTGCCCAAACACAAACCTATAAGTAGTAAAATCAGAAAAAAACTGATAATTTTCCAGTTGATTTGTTGATTATACAAAAATCTGCACTATTTCTCAGTTCTTTATGTTGTTTTTTTCTCCGTATAATTAGCCATGTTTGTTTTTGTCCCGCCCTTTGAAATCAGGGAGACAGAATACGCCTTATTTTATTTGTTTTATTTAATTCTTTCTTTTTTTGTATTTTACTTTAATTGTATTTTTATGTTTTTATTGTATTGCATTTTTTTTATTTCTTCATGTGCACGTTTGAAGTTTTCCCCAAATAAGGGCGTGCATCCTGACGTGGCGTGCATGTGCGTTCTTCTCAAATGAGACATGAAGTGCAGCTATAGCAGAGGACACACACTCAGCCCTCTGCAGCGCTGTGGTATTGTAATAAAGTCTTTAGCTGCTGCTGATTTTTGTAAAGAACCATTTCCCTGTCATCTCTGATCAGAAGAGACACTGCTGAAAGACCACTGCCCCCTCTCTCCCCGCTCTGTGTCGGCGCTCTCCAGGCCTCTCTCTGCAAAAGGAAACAGATTGTCTTTAATCCTTCGGTTTTCATCTTGTAACTAAATCATCTGTGTAAATACTGTAGTTCTCCAGAGATGGAACCAGCTTTGGTACATGTCACTCATTTATACAGACGGGATATAATGCAAGATGTATTTTGTTTATGTTATAACGTTGTTCCCTCATCACAAACTTCCCTGAAGAGGTTTTACCTGTCATCCGTATATGTTTCAGTCATTTAGCGATCTCTCCCAGGCCCTATTTGAACCCTCCTTATGTTTAGCTGTAAGATTCTGTGCAATGCTCAGCCCACAAGCCAATACCAACCATCAAAACTGTACACAACAACCTAACACACCTGATGTGCAGTAGTTTCATTAGTTCTGAAGGCGGAGTGGAGATAATAAATAAAAATGAATAAAAACAATAATAAAATTATTAATAAAACAAGTTAATACATTGTTTTTGGCCTCTTTTTTTAACAAAAAAAAGGTAAGATTATGATCTAAATATGTTATCTGTTTGCAGTTAATGCTGAAAGTAAAATACAAAATACTACTCTTTATTTAAGGTTATGGGATTAAATAATTAAAAGTCGTAGATGACGAGGGAGGCAATATTGAAAATAATAAAATTGTTGATCAAATGAAATATTATAGCCCTTCCTCCACAAACAAAACTACAAAACTAGACATTTAGATGCACATTTCAGATTGAATCGAATATTTTAGTTGGAGTTATGTTTACATTTATGACGACATTCACACCATACTCCCTACAAGTGTACAACAACTCACCTTATGTAACAGATAATACTCCCTACAACTGTACAACAACTCACCTTATGTAACAGATAATACTCCCTACAAGTGTACAACAACTCACCTTATGTAACAGATAATACTCCCTACAACTGTACAACTCACCTTATGTAACAGATAATACTCCCTACAACTGTACACAGCTGGTATTGTACATCTTATTTGATATCGTATTTTATATTTGACTACTACTTTTCTATTTAAAATCTGATTTGTACATATATATTTATAATCATTATTTTTATGTATATAATTATGTCTCATCTGACACTGGTCTGTTGCTCTTTGGTTGCTTTTCCATCTAGTTTTTTTCATTTCCATCTGCTTTTCCCCCCCTTTTTCCCCTCTGTTATATATTATATATTATATTTGATGAGTGAGTTACCGTACCCAAAACAATTTCGCTTGTGGATCAATAAAGTTTGTGTAAGTTTCTATTATTTTGATGAAACATAAATTGTATAGTCGACATCCACATGAGCAGCGAGCAGCGTTCACACTTGTGGGCTGTGAGAAGAGGGGGGGGGGCTCACATCTGTCCCGGATGGAGCTGGATGTGACGGGGGTCTCACAGGGGGTTTGGGGGGTCTCGGGGGTCAGAGGGGTGGGGGCACTGTGGAAGTGCAGGTGAATGCCACAGGCTCATAATCACAGGTCGCAGTCATTAACTTGTGAGTGGAGCAGTGTGGAAGGGCAACAGGTGTGCCCCCTCTGCCCAAAGATCACAGAACTCCTCCACCTCCACAGAACTCCTCCAACTCCACAGAACTCCTCCACCTCCACAGAACTCCTCCAACTCCACAGAACTCCACAGAACTCCTCCAACTCCACAGAACTCCTCCACCTCCACAGAACTCCATAGAACTCCACAGAACTCCTCCACCTCCACAGAACTCCTCCAACTCCACAGAACTCCTCCACCTCCACAGAACTCCATAGAACTCCACAGAACTCCTCCAACTCCATAGAACTCCACCAACTCCACAGAACTCCTCCAACTCCACAGAACTCCTCCAACTCCACAGAACTCCACCAACTCCACAGAACTCCTCCAACTCCACAGAACTCCACAGAACTCCACAGAACTCCTCCACCTCCACAGAACTCCTCCAACTCCACAGAACTCCTCCAGCTCCACAGAACTCCTCCAACTCCATAGAACTCCACAGAACTCCACAGAACTCCTCCACCTCCACAGAACTCCTCCAACTCCACAGAACTCCTCCAACTCCACAGAACTCCTCCAACTCCACAGAACTCCTCCAACTCCACAGAACTCCTCCAACTCCACAGAACTCCTCCAACTCCTCAGAACTCCTCCACCTCCACAGAACTCCTCCACCTCCACAGAACTCGTCCACCTCCACAGAACTCCTCCACCTCCACAGAACTCCTCCAACTCCACAGAACACCACCAACTCCACAGAACTCCTCCAACTCCACAGAACTCCTCCACCTCCACAGAACTCCTCCAACTCCACAGAACTCCACAGAACTCCACAGAACTCCTCCACCTCCACAGAACTCCACAGAACTCCACAGAACTCCTCCAACTCCACAGAACTCCTCCAACTCCACAGAACTCCTCCAACTCCACAGAACTCCTCCAACTCCACAGAACTCCTCCACCTCCACAGAACTCCTCCACCTCCACAGAACTCCTCCAACTCCACAGAACTCCACAGAACTCCACAGAACTCCTCCACCTCCACAGAACTCCACAGAACTCCACAGAACTCCTCCAACTCCACAGAACTCCTCGCACTCCACAGAACTCCTCCAACTCCACAGACCTCCTCCAACTCCACAGAACTCCTCCACCTCCACAGAACTCCACAGAACTCCACAGAACTCCTCCAACTCCACAGAACTCCTCCAACTCCACAGAACTCCTCGCACTCCACAGAACTCCTCCAACTCCACAGAACTCCTCCAACTCCACAGAACTCCTCGAACTCCACAGAACTCCTCCAACTCCACAGAACTCCTCCAACTCCACAGAACTCCTCGCACTCCACAGAACTCCTCCAACTCCACAGAACTCCTCCAACTCCACAGAACTCCTCGAACTCCACAGAACTCCTCCAACTCCACAGAACTCCTCCACCTCCACAGAACTCCACAGAACTCCACAGAACTCCTCCAACTCCACAGAACTCCTCGCACTCCACAGAACTCCTCCAACTCCACAGACCTCCACAGAACTCCACAGAACTCCACAGAACTCCACAGAACTCCACAGAACTCCACAGAACTCCACAGAACTCCTCCAACTCCACAGAACTCCTCGCACTCCACAGAACTCCTCCAACTCCACAGAACTCCTCCAACTCCACAGAACTCCTCCAACTCCACAGAACTCCTCGCACTCCACAGAACTCCTCCAACTCCACAGAACTCCTCCAACTCCACAGAACTCCTCCAACTCAACAGAATTCCACAGAACTCCTCCAACTCCACAGAACTCCTCCAACTCCACAGAACTCCTCCAACTCCACAGAACTCCTCGCACTCCACAGAACTCCTCCAACTCCACAGAACTCCTCCAACTCCACAGAACTCCTCGCACTCCACAGAACTCCTCCACCTCCACAGAACTCCACAGAACTCCACAGAACTCCACAGAACTCCTCCAACTCCACAGAACTCCACAGAACTCCTCCAACTCCACAGAACTCCTCCAACTCCACAGAACTCCATAGAACTCCTCCACCTCCACAGAACTCCACAGAACTCCACAGATCTCCTCCAACTCCACAGAACTCCACAGAACTCCTCGAACTCCACAGAACTCCACAGAACTCCATAGAACTCCACAGAACTCCTCCAACTCCACAGAACTCCACAGAACTCCACAGAACTCCACAGAACTCCTCGAACTCCATAGAACTCCACAGAACTCCATAGAACTCCACAGAACTCCTCGAACTCCACAGAACTCCATAGAACTCCATAGAACTCCACAGAACTCCTCGAACTCCACAGAACTCCATAGAACTCCATAGAACTCCACAGAACTCCATAGAACTCCACAGAACTCCACAGAACTCCATAGAACTCCACAGAACTCCACAGAACTCCATAGAACTCCACAGAACTCCACAGAACTCCATAGAACTCCACAGAACTCCACAGAACTCCACAGAACTCCACAGAACTCCACAGAACTCCACAGAACTCCTCGCACTCTGGAATCAGTGACCCACATTATTTCAGCAGGAATAATAACTCATCAGTTTTACATTTAGATTTAAACAAGCTTTACTGATCTACACAGACACAGAAGTTCCCACATCACAATACACATTATAATCACAAAGATCAAAAATATCACAGGGAATAAAACAATTCAAAATAAGTAGAAAAAATAACAACAGTTATAATTAGACAAATACAGCTCTGAAAAGACCACAGCAAAATTATTGTTTTTTTCTGATTTTACTACTTATAGGTTTGTGTTTGGGCAAAAGGAACATTTTTGTTTGAGTCTATAAACTACTGACAACATTTCCCCTAAATTCCAAATAAAAATATTATCGTTTAGAGCATTTATGTGCAGAAAATGACAAATGGTCAAAATAACCAAAAAGATCCATGTTTTCAGAGCTCAAACAATGCAAAGAAACAAGATCAAATTCATTTTAAAACAACATAATACTAATGTTTACACTTAAGAAGAGTTCACAAATCAATATTTGGTGCAATAACCCTTATTTTTAATCACAGCTTTCATGTGTCTTGGCCTCCACAAGTCTGTCACATTGTTCTTGGGTCCTGGTTTAGTCCTGGTTTAGTCCTAGTTTAGTCCTGGTTCAGTCCAAGTTTAGGTCTTCTTTAGTCCTAGTTTAGACCTGCTTTAGTCTAGGTCCAGACCGGGTTTAGTCCTGGTTTAGTCCCATTTTTAACCTGGTTTAGTCCTGGTTCATCCCTGGTTTACTCCTGATTCAGACCTGGTTTAGTCCTAGTTTAGTCCTGGTTTAGTCCTGGTTCAGACCTGGTTCAGACCTGGTTTAGTCCAAGTCTTTCACATTGTTCTTGGGTGACTTTATTCCACTCCTGGTGCCAGAACTGAAGTAGCTCAGCTTTGTGTTTGTGTTGGAATTCACCAGATCCTGGAATGGAATGGCTGTAATACATGTAGAGATGCTGATTTCAGAACAAAATGCAGTGGAGTCTTATTTTTTTCCAGAGCTGTATAAATGTATATAAAAATATAATAATGCAAATATATCTGTCAGCTATACACAAGAGGTCATATACTCAAAATTACAAACTCATTCTATGCACTATTCACTTCCTGGACTAAAATCTGTAGCCACAGTCGCCCTGGGGCAGACTGAGAGAAGCGTGGCTCCAGTGTAATTAAACCTTCTTTATAGGGAGAACTGAAGTAGCAGCTCGGATGAGCGGTGACACATACTCTTTAAAGCTTTTGTTCAGTTGAAAGAATTCAATTTTCTTTTGCTTTCGCTGTCTTGCCCAAGGACACAACAACAGTAGACTGGCTAGTGTTTAATAAAGCATGTTTCTACTAGTAACGTTTCTATTATCCAACGCATTCCACAAATGAGTGCGCCGCTCACACTGGACTCATGTTGTGACTTGTACGTGAAGTTTACATTTATTATTGTTTACACCTCAGAAAGTGACGTGCACAAACACAAACTTGAACTTTCAGGTTCAGGGTGGTTCCCGTCTCTGTGGTATTTTTAGCAGCGTGTTCAAGATGGCTGGCCTTTGGAACTCTATGGCCCTGGGGTCAAATGTCAGGGGTCAAATGTCGGTGGGCTGTAATGGCAGTTTATTTTTAGTGCAAACAAGGCTACATAAAGAGCTTGGTCAGAAAATTATAGCACAGCTTGGTGGACTTCCATTTATCCACCCACCGAGCTGTCAATTGCAGCCATATGTGGACAGAGTAGGGGGTCTGCCCCGCTGCCACCGCTGTGTGTGTACAAATGTTGGCATCATCTTTTACACATTGTAAACACCAGCTACATATGCCCCCTCTTGATGATTTTAGCTAAGTACCGAGTGTGGTTCCTCTGCATACATCTCTGCTGCTATTTGCTTTGGACGTCTGCTAGCCTCTTTAATTAGCCTTCCCAAATGTGCGTCCACCCCGTACTGTAGAAGGCGCTCTTGTTTACACCCCTCCTCCACACAGTACTCAGACAAACTCAATGTCAACACACCACTTTACAGAACCGTCTGGTTTAGACCATCAGCGCTATAGCTCCAGGGGCTGCGCCTCACTAAAGGTGATAACAACATGTGTCATACGCTGGAACCAGACTGTCCCTCAGAGGAATTACACTTCTTTGGTTGAAGTCCCCAACAAAAAACTACAATTCCAATTTCAATCCGGGCTGATGAGTTATTTGAAACATGAAAGATGCACTTAGGCCTGTGATGAAAACACATTTTGGAATTTGCCATTGTTTCATTTGTTTCTGGGTTTTTCATCTGAACTGACAAGGAAGCTAAATCAATCATCTAAAGGAAAAGTAACGTTTTCTACAATCTGAGCCTTATTTCGGTAATAAAACAAGTTGTTTTACTCACCCATAGCACTTTGGTGTCATATGGAGCATTTCCGGAGATGTTTTAGATTAGCGTTAGGCTAACGCCGTTAGCCTAGCGCGACTTATAGCCATAGCTTGGGGCATTCCCCGAGCATGTAATATGCCCCGTGCGGGCTCCAAATAACACAAACTTTAGCACTTTTCAAATCATAGAAGCTCGATGTCTTTAGTCTACGATTTCGTTTGGTCAAAAGTGGCCTGTAATCCGAGATTTATCCATAGTTTACAGCTTTGCGTTTCATGTTTGGGTCCCGGGAGCTGAGAGCACAGTCCGCACATGCGCACTGGCGTCCTCATCTACTCGAAACTATGGCTAAATCTGGGATTACAGGCCACTTTTGACCAAACGAAATCGTAGACTAAAGACATCGAGCTTCTATGATTTGAAAAGTGCTAAAGTTTGTGTTATTTGGAGCCCGCACGGGGCATATTACATGCTCGGGGAATGCCCCGAGCTATGGCTATAAGTTGCGCTAGGCTAACGGCGTTAGCCTAACGCTAATCTAAAACATCTCCGGAAATGCTCCATATGACACCAAAGTGCTATGGGTGAGTAAAACAACTTGTTTTATTACCGAAATAAGGCTCAGATTGTAAAAAACTTTACTTTTCCTTTAAGTTGTGTTTTGGAAGACAAAGGTGGGATTCAATAAGTTTTCTTCTTCCCACTCCTTTTCGAGCAAAAAAACCCAAACATATTTGACTGTAAATTGGTTACATGTTTTTATTTCCTTGTGTTGACCTGCTCGAAATGAATAAATAAATTAAATGAAAAATAAAATGAATGAAAAATGCAATGCAGTATATGGCTAGTAAATACATTGTGGATTATAAACAATATTTTTGAAACCAAACCAAAGTATTCTAAACGTACAAAATTGTTTAAAGGTACAGTGTGTAAATAAAAGAATGCAGCACTTAAGTAGTTAGTTCTATAAAAAGTATTCTGAGGCTCAAATCTCATCGTAGCACAGAAAAATAACCAATATTCTCCCACCAGTACAAAGAAAAATACCCATGATAAATAATCACCTAAAATATTGTTCCAGCTATCATAAATATAAAGTAATTATCATGACAGGCCGAGATGTACTGATGTGTGTAAAAACAAACGTACTTTCATTTGATTGTTTCAGGCTTTGTTTCTTGACTAATCCTAATTCTGCTCATAAATAATCCTTTGAAAGTTGAATGCCTGTTTGTTTTTCATTTATTTTTAAGCATTAAAACCACCTGTGACTGAATAAATGCAAGGTAGAGCTGTTTCATATTGTTGAACATTTGAAGCAGAACAATGACATATCCACAGAAACAAAACAGGGACAAACCCCCAACCAAAAAGTTACACAATGTACCTTTAACGAGAGTAAATACAAGTCCAGCACTGTGTTTGAAAAGCAGACGTTCTAAAAGTTAAAAATATTAAGGGTTGAATTATATGAAAGCAAAAGTGTACAGCTCTGGAAAAAAATAAGAGACCACTGCAAAATAATCTTTTTTTCTGATTTTACTACTTATAGGTTTGTGTTTGGGCAAAAATATTATGATTTAGAGCATTTATTTGCAGAAAATGACAAATGGTCAAAATAACAAAAAAGATCCATGTTTTCAGAGCTCAAACAATGCAAAGAAACAAGATCAAATTCATTTTAAAACAACATAATACTAATGTTTACACTTAAGAAGAGTTCACAAATCAATATTTGGTGCAATAACCCTTATTTTTAATCACAGCTTTCATGTGTCTTGGCATGCTCTCCACAAGTCTGTAACATTGTTCTTGGGTCCTAGTTTAGACCTGGTTTAGTCCTGGTTCAGATCTAGTTTAGTCCTAGTTTAGACCTGGTTTAGTCTTGGTTCAGACCTGGTTCAGTCCAAGTTTAGGCCTGATTTAATCCTTGTTTAGTCCTGGTTTAGTCCCCTTTTTAACATGGTTTAGTCCTGGTTCAGACCAGGTTTAGTCCTAGTTTAGTCCTGGTTTAGTCCCTGTTTTAACCTGGTTTAGTCCTGGTTCAGATTTGGTTTAGTCCTAGTTCAGACCTCGTTTAGTCTTGGTTCAGACCAGGTTTAGTCATGGTTCAGACCGGGTTTAGTCCTAGTTTAGTCCTACTTTAGTCCTGGTTCAGACCAGGTTTAGTCCAAGTTTAGTCCTGGTTTAGTCCCTGTTTTAACCTGGTTTAGTCCTGGTTCAGATCTAGTTTAGTTCTAGTTTAGACCTGATTTAGTTTTGGTTCAGACCTGGTTTAGTCCTAGTTTAGACCTGGTTTAGTCCTGGTTTAGATTTGGTTTAGTCCTAGTTTAGCCCTGGTTCAGTCCAAGTTTAGGCCTGATTTAATCCTTGTTTAGTCCTGGTTTAGTCCCTGTTTTAACCTGGTTTAGTCCTGGTTCAGATCTGGTTTAGTCCTGGTTCAGACCTGGTTTAGTTCCAGTCTTTCACATTGTTCTTGGGTGACTTTATTCCACTCCTGGTGCCAGAACTGAAGTAGCTCAGCTTTGTGTTTGTGTTGTGGAATGGAATGGCTGTGATACATGTAGAGATGCTGATTTCAGAACAAAATGCAGTGGAGTCTTAAGTCTGTCTTAAAGAAGCATTATATAACTTTTCAAGTAGGGAGCAAAAAGTGATGATTCTCTCTCTCTCATTATTTTCCTCTTTCTTAAATACCTTTAAAAACAAAGACAGATATTACCCCCAAGTGTCAGACTACTGAACTCTGGGTAATACTCTAAATAATACTGACCTCTCAATAATACTGCACTAAACTACTTTTTGTTAAGCAGAATATGTTTACTGCTGCTGCTCAACATGAATATATCATGTCTGTCACTACCTCACTGTAAACCACTGTTACCTGTGCAATAACCTGTGCAATACTTATACTATACTATGTACAATCTGTGAAATACTCTACTTACACCTTATTTAATCCTACCTGTACCTTTGTATTTGATTATATTTTATTACATATTTTTTCAGTTATATTGTTTACCTTTTCCCCTGCACTTTTTGCAACTTTTTTTTTTTTACCATGTACTATTACTGCATGTTATTAGTACTTCTTGACTATCTTAGCGAGTCATCGGGTTCTTCTGATCCTGAGCGTTTCATTACATTGTTGACCTTGTGTTGATCCTGCACCTGACAAATAAACAATCTTGAATCTTGAACATACATTCTTAGAGTGAGCGGGACCTGACTTGTAACTTGGCCTGCTAACTTCTTACTTGTGTGGAAGATAAGTTCAATGCCATACTGTGGAACATCCCAGGCAAAGCAATGAAATCACCACGGAGACAAGGAAGTAGCAGGTCCTCTACTAGAAAAGCTACAGCGCACCTATAAGTCAGCAGCTTGTATGTTTTTTATACAGTAATATTCCACAGATCATGAAGATGAAGACTGGCAGAAGATTGCTGGACGCTGATCCTGACAAACTGCACGGACGGCTGAAGCTTAGCAGCAATTACCACGTCCCAGAAGGCCGTGGGTGAAGCACGGCCGACTTATTGTACACAGACCGGTGCAGTTCATTCTTCCTCCGCTCTGTATCCAAATCCCAACATAGACAAATCAGTAAACCCAAATTTACTCCAAAACCAAAAATACTCATAATCCCTGTGGGCACCCACTTGCGGTGTATGGTTACCTCTTTGCAAACACCGCCCATCTTCACGGTGTTTTTATATCGAAAGCTGATATACCTGAGGGTTGAGGAAATGGGTGGCAACCAACGGCAAAGCTGCAAACATGACTGAATTGATTTGTATAAAGCAGGATGACAAGGTGAATTATGTCCCGCTGTGCGCACCAAAAACTAAAATCTAAGTTAAGATGACTTGAATTAAGAAGGTTTGAGTAAATTTAACTTAACAAGTACAACGATTTACCAATGAAACAAGAATTTTTGTAGTTTAAATATGAAAATGCATCTTGTTACACTCCTGAGCTCTAAACTCTGCACTTAAAATAAGAAACAAAACTTAAAGGAAAAGTAAAGTTTTTTTTTACAATTTGAGCCTTATTTCGGTAATAAAACAAGTTGTTTTACTCACCCATATCACTTTGGTGTCATATGGAGTTTCCGTGTTTTAGATTAGTGTTTTAGATTAGCGTTAGGCTAACGCCGTTAGCCTAGCACGACTTATAGCCATAGCTTGGGGCATATAATATATTGCCCGAGCATGTAATATGCCCCGTGCGGTCTCCAAATAACACAAACTTTAGCACTTTTCAAATCATAGAAGCTCGATGTCTTTAGTCTACGATTTCGTGTGGTCAAAAGTGGCCTGTAATCCGAGATTTAGCCATAGTTTCGAGTAGATGAGGACGCCAGTGTGCATGTGCGGACTGTGCTCTCAGCTCCCGGGACCCAAACATGGAACGCAAAGCTGTAAACTATGGATAAATCTCGGATTACAGGCCACTTTTGATTCAAATGAAATCGTAGACTAAGACATCGAGCTTCTATGATTTGAAAAGTGCTAAAGTTTGTGTTACTTGGAGCCCGCACGGGGCATATTACATGCTCGGGGAATATATTATATGCCCCGAGCTATGGCTAGAAGTCGTGCTAGGCTAACGGCATTAGCCTAGCGCTAATCTAAAACATCTCTGGAAGTGCTCCATATGACACCAAAGTGCTATGGGTGAGTAAAACAACTTGTTTTATTACCGAAATAAGGCTCAAATTGTAAAAAACGTTACTTTTCCTTTAATGTTGCTTTAATTAAGAAAAACACTTTTTTTTTTTTAACTCACCAAGATATTGCCAAAATTTAAGATATAAACCCTTAAATCTATCAGTAAATGACTTAAAAGTAGTGAAATGATCTGTCCATGCAGCAAGATCATTTTACTTGACAAGTTCTCTTAAAATAAACTCCCTCTACACTAGAATGAAACAGTCTCTGGTCTAATAAGTAGACAATAAGTCTGAAAACAAGATGAAGAAGCTGAAGTTTTAAAATCTTGGCCAGATCAGACAAATTTGCAGTGCTGAGAGCTCACCCAAAGTGTATTCCACCAATATTGTAGAACGACAATTATTTTAATTTCATTTCACTTTTTTTTTAAATTAGAAAACATTACAGCAGTCCATTGTGGGTATATTTGTACAAAAATAAAGTGATAAAGATGGGGGTGGGTCCTTTCACGAGGAGACAGACTGACTTTGTGCAGATACGTGTTTCTGCTCCGACAATGGAGAGGAGCATATGGTAACACTTGTGGTAATTGCTGCTGAGAAACCCTGAAGATCTGAGAAGAGGAGAAAATTCCAGCGTGTTTTTCCTGCGTCCTTTTCCTGCTCCATTCGCCTCGCCTTGGAATTTCACCAGGTTCTCAACATATATTAAAGGGCCCATATTACGCTGTTTTCTGCTCTGTTCTAATGTCGTTTCCTCGTCACAAACACACCTGGAGTCCTGTTTTGTTTCATTCACAAACGTTTTTCTCTCAAACAGAAAACAGTCTGTTGCACCTTGTGATGTCAAGAAGTGCTCCACTGTGTTTTTAAACTCCATACACCTTCACTAGAATCATTTGGATCATTTCAGCCCTGGAATTGCCAACTGCTACTGAACAAACGGCAAAAGGGAGCTGTTAACTGCTTCATGGCCGCTTCATGGCCGCTCCAGGGTGGAACAGAGCATTTTGAGTTTTGGACATGTAGACAGACTAATAATAAAGGATTACTCAAACATGTGTAGATGAAACTACAACTGCAGACATGTTTTTGTGGAGGTAACAACATTATAACATGACTTATAGCTCAGAATCAATTTTGTATAAAAGAGAAAAAAAAACACAATAGAAATGGGTGTTCAGCGTACAAGAAAATATGATTATTTAAATGTCCACAACATTGTATTGTTATATTATCGAGATGTAGGCCGTTCTGTTTTGATGCGTTAGTAGCAGAGGTTGGTAGTGCTCATTTACATTTATTTGAGCCACTTTTTAAAGAAATTGTACTTTTCAGAGTGAGTAACATTTTCATTGAAGTAACTCTTGTTTTGGTTCCGGGTTCGATCCCCGTGTGGCACGTTGGTATGGCCGGAAGACCTGGGTCGCCCAAGCCTTTCTGTGTGGAGTTTGCATGTTCTCCCCGTGTCTGGGTGGGTGAGGTCCTGACCAAACTGAAGCAAGAAGATCATGGAGATGGTCCCCAGGCGCAGTAATGTGCTGCCCACTGCTCCTAATAACAAGATGGGTTAAATGCAGAGAAGAATTTCTCCAGTGTGAGATCAATAAAGTCACTTATTCTTCTTCTAAAGATTATGTTGACAATATGAAATGATTTGAATGTCTGTGTTTCTTGCACCACTTCTTATGATTTCATTTTTCTTGTTTTTGTGTCTGTCCTTAAAGATCCCATGACATGGTACTTCTTGATGCTTTTATATGGCTCCTTAATGGTTCCCTAATACTGTAAATGAATCCTTCTTCAAAATCAACACTCAGTGCATGAGAAAGACACATGTTCAGAGTCAGAGTCAAAAAATCTCTCTCTGAACGCCTCATTCTGGGCCTTGTTGCTTGAATGCAAATGAGAAGGACACAGATTGGGTTAGAGTATCCTCTGCGCCGCTGTTTCGCTGCGCTGTGGCTGTCTCCCATTTCCGCGTTTGAAGCACGGAGGGAGAAAGGACAGGAATTTCAATGAAAAAAACACATTTACACAGAAAATAAAATTAAACCACTGCTGTTTCAGAGGTCCAGAGGGTCGGGTAAAGGACTTCCGAGCCTAGAAACACTCGCATGTGCCTCCAGGCAAATAAAAAAACGCATTTCGCATTGCGTAGCTCCTTCGCGGTCCAAACTCTCTGGGCGTGATTTCCAGAGACAGGGGGTGGAGATCCAGACGGGCGGTGGAACTGCATTTGCATTTCTTTTTTCGATGTTACGTAACAAAGGTGCCTTGTTCAGAATCGCCCGTTTGAGCTGTGTTTTTTTTCAAACGCAGAAAAGGATCGCAAATGCTCAGTTTAGACATTTCGCAACTTTTAACCATGGGGGGGGGGGCCCTAAACAGGGTAGGGGAGCTCACATTAACGTTCAAAAACCTCAGAAAGTGAAAATTTCATGCCATGGGACCTTTAAAAATACCAGATTTTGTGCATTATTTAATGTTTTATCCTTCAAATTACTAAATTACTTTAACTTTGAATTATAATTTATATACTACGTCCCTACACTTACTCTTTAAGCTATTTTTACTTCAGTAATAGTTTGAGAATCGAGAAACTTCTGTTGAAAGTAGGGCATTTAGCGTGCTGTGTCTGTAGTGGCCATGGGTCCCTGGTACAACGAGAAACCCATCGACAGAGAAAAGTATGCTGACAAATACTCCCTACACAAATTGGCCGACATAATAATTACAGGGGCGGATCGAGGCCCTTAGCAGGGCCCTCAGTGGGACCCTCAGTGCCTGTAGCTCTACTGCCTGATGGAATGCTGGGTGTACACGAACTACAGAAATTCATAAAAATAAAGAGTCGTATAAGTCCTGTATGGTTCAGTGGTCTGAAGTGGATTTTAGTATTTCTCTGCATTATTGTGTGAACCCACATGAAACTGCTGCCTTGGTCAAATACCACACCACCGTACGCCGTAGTTGGAGTAAGAGCCAGTCTGCAGGACCCACTCAAAGTACACACAGAACTTGCACCATATTGAGTAAATCTGGCATTATGCTTCTGAGCCTGCTCTCTAAGTGGGTAAAAAAAGAACTGCAATCACAACTGGGTCTGTCTGTCTGTCTGTCGACACCACCTTTACTCATTCCCAGTTACACCATGAATGTGAAAACACCTCCTGAATTTACTCACTTTACTTACTTGCTATTTATTTAGAATTTATTATGACCATTTCCATATTTTTTCTCTTTGTTATTATAATGTGATGTGTGAGCTACTGTGTCTCTAGTGGATCAATAATGTTTGTCTAAGTCTAAGTGAGATGCCTCCACTAGGTCTGACTGGCTGCAGTAGGTGCTGGAGTTTGGGTAGTGACGATTCAGATCAGAGAGTCCTATTTCATGAAGCAAGCGACACAAAAAGCAGGTAAAGAAGGATATAGGCTAAGAATGCAAACATGCTGGTCATACGATAGTTCAAGGGCAAGGAACAGAAAATGTGAGCCAATCAATACAGATTATAACATGTACAACTATCCAAAAGGTCATTTAGACCTACAGCTCTGCAAGAGATCACTGCAAAATGATAAGTTTATCTGATTTTTCTACTTATAGGTTTGTGTTTGGGCAAAAGGAACATTTTTGTTTGAGTCTATAAACGACTGACAACATTTCCCCCAAATTCCAAATAAAAATATTATCGTTTAGAGCATTTATTTGCAGAAAATGACAAATGGTCAAAATAACAAAAAAGATCCATGTTTTCAGAGCTCAAACAATGCAAAGAAACAAGATCAAATTCATTTTAAAACAACATAATACTAATGTTTACACTTAAGAAGAGTTCACAAATCAATATTTGGTGCAATAACCCTTATTTTTAATCACAGCTTTCATGTGTCTTGGCCTCCACAAGTCTGTCACATTGTTCTTGGGTCCTAGTTTAGACCTGGTTTAGTCCCTGTTTTAACCTGGTCTAGTCCTGCTTCAGACCCGGTTTAGTCCTAGTTTAGTCCTACTTTAGTCCTGGTTCAGACCATGTTTAGTCCAAGTTTAGTCCTGGTTTAGTCCCTGTTTTAACCTGGTTTAGTCCTGGTTCAGATCTAGTTTAGTTCTAGTTTAGACCTGGTTTAGTCTTGGTTTAGCCCTGGTTCAGTCCAAGTTTAGGCCTGATTTAATCCTTGTTTAGTCCTGGTTTAGTCCCATTTTTAACATGGTTTAGTCCTGGTTCAGATCTGGTTTAGTCTTGGTTCAGACCTGGTTTAGTCCCAGTCTTTCACATTGTTCTTGGGTGACTTTATTCCACTCCTGGTGCAAGAACTGAAGTAGCTCAGCTTTGTGTTTGTGTTGGAATTCACCAGACGCTGGAATGGAATGGCTGTAACACATGTAGAGATGCTGATTTCAGAACAAAATGCAGTGGAGTCTTATTTTTTCCACTGGGACTGCAGGTCATTTTTGCAAAAGTCTGTCTCATATTTTCTTTTTTTTATAATGTAATTTGTGCACTGTCTCTGATCAAAAAAAGACATCAAAACAAAAACAAAGGAGAATGAGCCTCACATGAGTCTATTGGGTTGCCAGTTCTAACAATCCAATTACTGTGAACCTAAAGTACCTCCCTTTCTCTATTTCTATTGCCTTTTAATTACAAAATTTAACGCAATCTCAGACGCCAATAAAGCATATCCAATACAGTCAAAACACTGTGAATAATTGAACTAGCTGTAAGTGAGTGGGCCGGCCAGTGTTTAGAGAAATGACCAGACTCTGAGTCCGAGTGCAGCGCTTCTAACTACATGGTTCAGCAACATGTTTAGATCTCAATCTGCACAGTGGCATTCTAATCATGGTTGGACACACACAACTAGACTGACCTCACACGCTCAACACTCGCCCTGCCGCAGAGCTGGCCCACCCCATGGCAACCACAGTACACCGCCCGCCTGTGTGGCACCGGCAGCAGGGTGGCACAGCCTGGTGGATTTGCGGCCTGCCCAGAACCATGTGCCCACAAGCTGGCTTCAAACAAACAAATAACTACGCATTATGCAAACATTTTACACATCGGACAATTACCATTAGTGCCGTGATGGGTGCCATAAAGAGGTGGCATGATCACAGATGGTAGACGATCCTTCCACTTTTGATGCCATTTGTGTGGAATTTCTGTAGATCGGACTGGATGCACAGCAGGTCTGGACTGGGACAAGAAAATGGCCCTGGCATTTTTGGCTTAGACCTGCCCCTGCCCCATAATTAATCCTGGTTTAGTCCTGGTTCAGACCTGATTAGTCCTGGTTTAGTCCTGGTTTAGTCCTGGTTCAGACCTGATTTAGTCCTGGTTCAGACCTGGTTTAGTCCTGGTTCAGACCTGATTTAGTCCTGATTTAGTCCTGGTTTAGTCCTGGTTCAGACCTGGTTTAGTCCTGGTTCAGACCTGTTTTAGTCCTGATTTAGACCTGATTAGTCCTGGTTTAGTCCTGATTTAGTCCTGGTTTAGTCCTGGTTCAGACCTGGTTTAGTCCTGATTTAGACCTGATTAGTCCTGGTTTAGTCCTGGTTTAGTCCTGGTTCAGACCTGGTTTAGTCCTAATTTAGACCTGATTAGTCCTGGTTTAGTCCTGGTTTAGTCTTGGTTCAGACCTGTTTTAGTCCTGATTTAGACCTGATTAGTCCTGGTTTAGTCCTGGTTTAGTCCTGGTTCAGACCTGATTTAGTCCTAATTTAGACCTGATTAGTCCTGGTTTAGTCCTGGTTTAGTCCTGGTTCAGACCTGTTTTAGTCCTGATTTAGACCTGATTAGTCCTGGTTTTGTCCTGGTTCAGACCTGATTTAGTCCTGATTTAGACCTGATTAGTCCTGGTTTAGTCCTGGTTCAGACCTGATGTAGTCTTGGTTTAGTCCTGGTTTAGTCCTGATTTAGACCTGATTTAATTCTGGTTTAGTCCTGGTTTAGTCCTGGTTCAGACCTGATTTAGACCTGATTAGTCCTGGTTTAGTCCTGGTTCAGACCTGATTTAGACCTGATTAGTCCTGGTTTAGTCCTGGTTCAGTCCTAAATTGTGGGCCGGTCTCTAAGTAAAAAAAAAAAAGAAGAAGGGCACCGGCCCCTAGGACTGTCGGCCCACCGGGAAAATGCCCGGTGTGCCTGATTACCAGTCCAGGCCTGGTGCACAGTAGATAAATCCTGCAGTTATTGGCAAACCCTTTGTGAAGAACTGGAGATGGGCTCTTGACATTTTTCCCCACAAGAATTAATTTATAGGGGGTTACGTAAATGCAGAGGATGAATTTTCCTCGCAGGACTCATATTTCGCTATTTTCTGATCTCTGTTATATTATAATATATATATATAATATTATATATTATTATAATGTTGTTTCCTCATCACAAACAAACTCAGAAGTGTGTTTGGTTTCACACATGTTTAACACACAAAACCTGCACATTTAGGCTGAGTTCTTCTCTCAAACAGAAAACGCCATTTCCCTTTCACCTTCTGATGTCATGTGGTAATACAGGCGGTGCTCCACTGTGTTTTTAAACTCCAGACACCTACACTAGAATCTTTTGGAATTTCCTATCTCTAAAACCTGAAAACTACAGATTTGTGACATCATCAAGTGAAAAAGAGCATTCTGAGCTTTGGAGATGTAGACAGACTGTTACTCAAACATGTGTGAATGAAATAAAACATCGTTCCAAGTATCTTCTATGTACAACATTCTAACATGACTTAATGCTCTCAATTTCGCGTAACATGGGACCTTTAAAGACTTAGACTTAGACAAACTTTTTGATCCACAAGGGAAATTGTTTTGGGTACGGTAGCTCACTCATCAAATATAATATATAACAGAGGGTAAAAAAATAGATGGGTTAGACAAATGGTAATAAAATATAATATCAAATAAGATATACCAGCTATATTCAGTTGTAGGGAGTATTATCTATTGCACAAGGGTGAGTTGTTGTACACTTGTATGAAGCTGTAGGAGCCTGTTGGAGAATGAGCTCCTCTGTCCCTCTATAAAGGGGACGTATGTAAAATCAACCTTAATGAGCTTTATTACAACGGTGTTAGCTCATCATTAGAGTTGTATTTTCAGCAATCTTATTGTCCTGCTCAGAAAATTCCTGCTTTCACTTGCACCCCTATCCCCGCCCGCATTATTAGTATTAAGCCGTTTTAGATCAATATTGCAGTTTACAAAGACCAGAAATTATGTTCAACTTGTTATAGGCCTTTGCTTTTTCAGGTATTTAGTATTGAACTATAACATATAAAGCTCTTGAAAAATAAGAGACCACTGCAAAATTACCAGTTTCTCTGCTTTTACTACTTATATAACCTACATAATAGAGGGCTCAGAAGCGCCTCTATTTCCTCCGCAAACTGAGGAGAGCTGGAGCCCCTCCACCCATTATGACCACCTTCTACCGAGGCACCATTGAGAGCGTCCTGACCAGCTGCATCACTGTGTGGTACGGGAGCTGCACTGAACAGAACAGGAAAGCTCTGCAGCGCATAGTGAATGCAGCTGGGAGGATCGCTGGTGTCTCTCTCCCCTCCCTCCTAGATATTTTTAACACCCGGCTCACCCGCAGAGCGTCCAGCATTGTGGGTGACCCGAGCCACCCCGCACATAGCCTGTTCAGCCTCCTGCCCTCGGGGAGAAGGTACCGGAGTCTCCGGGCCCACTCCACCAGGCTTTCAAACAGCTTCATCCACCAGGCTGTCAGGAGGCTGAACTCGAACTCACACCCGAACTCCCACCTTACCCATCTCCCACCCCCACCCCCCATATTGGCATAACCTGTATTCCATAAAAAGACCTATCACTCTAGACACTTAAAAAAAAAAAAAAAAAAAAAAAAAAAAAAAAAAAAAAAAAACTGCTGCTAAGGACTACTGTTGCACTGTTGCACATTTACATTTATTACTGGATTTTACTCCTGTTGCACTGTTGTTTACTACTGTTATTGCACACTTACATTTACTACTGGAATTTTTAGTACTGTTGTTTACTCCTGTTATTGAATTTTACCCCCGTTGCACTGTTGTTTACTACTGTTATTGCACATTGACTACTGGAATTTTAGTACTGTTGTTTACTCCTGTTACTGCACTAGAATTACTACTGTTGCACATTTATTTTTATTTTATCTTAACTCCTATGCACATTCTACTGCACATGACCAAGTCACTGCTGTATCTTCCATTGCACATTTTTGATGCACACTGCACACTTTGGAAATCTGTATATAGTATAGTTTATTTATTATGTTGCACTGTTTTAAGATTTTAGACCGTAGACTTTAGTTGTAACTTAGATCTCTGTCTTAGATAGTTTTTTGTTGTGTTTTGTCTTCATATTGTATTTTGTACACTGTCTTTTTGCACTACCTGGCCAGAGAGAAACAAAATTTCGATTCACTGTATGTTGAACACATATGGCAGAATTGACAATAAAGCTGACTTTGAACTTTGATAATACATAATACATAATACTAATGTTTACACTTAAGAGTTCACAAATCAATATTTGGTGCAATAACCCTTATTTTTAATCACAGCTTTCATGCGTCTTGGCATGCTCTCCACAAGTCTTTCACATTGTTCTTGGGTCCTCGTTTAGACCTGGTTTAGACCTGGTTTAGTCCTGGTTTAGTCTTAGTTCATCCCTGCTTTAGTCTTGGTCCAGTCCAGGTTTAATCCTAGTTTAGTCCTGGTTTAGTCCCATTTTAAACCTGGTTTAGTCTTGGTTTAGACCTGGTTTAGTCCCAGTCTTTCACATTGTTCTTGGGTGACTTTATTCCACTCCTGGTACAAGAACTGAAGTAGCTCAGCTTTGTGTTTGTGTTGGAATTCAACAGACCCTGGAATGGAATGGCTGTGATACATGTAGAGATGCTGATTTCAGAAAAAAATGCAGTGGAGTCTTATTTTTTTTCCAGAGCTCTATCTTCTTTAACTTCAAAACAAAATGTAAACACTGGTTTTATTTAATGCCTTGTTTGTAGCCTGCATTTAATTGATTAAACTTATGTTCACACTCAGTCGATCAAGTAATGCTCAATGAAGTTGCCACTTTGGTGTTCAACTCCACAGCCACTGCCAGCACTGCTTTTCTAATTCTACTATACTTTACCACCACAGTAAAAATAAATAACTTTTGACAACTCTAAATTACACTAGCGATTACACTTGTCACCTTTTTAATACCTATTTATTTCCTTAATTGTAGAATGAATGGAAAGCCCAACTCAAAGATGCATTTGAAAAGTCCACGTTTAGTCCCGTCGTAAGGTAACGGTGCACTGCCCTCTACTGATGCTCAATGTAACAGTGTCCTCCGAGCCTACAACACAAACACACACAAAAGCACACTTTATGATCACCCAGCCTGGCCCTGTGCCAGAGGTAATGTTCTGATAGCACTCAGAGCAGCTTGTGCCACCAAGGTTCCTCTCTTAGATGTTTTAGCAGTTTTAGTTCATTGCAGACAGAGAAAAACTTCAACATCGCATTCTTTGGGATAAGATGATTCAGTCAGTGAGTATCAGAGTGTCCTGCTTTATCTATGTTACTGCTTGCTAAGATATGACTTAACATCAACAAATATGTTCCCTTTCCTGAGGTCATAGAAGGAAGATGAACTAAATGAACAGGCATCTTGATATCACTTTTTTACACTTTACCCCGGCTTATTGAGTATGAAGACTTTTGTGGATATCTTTTGGTCAAAATGTCCCAATGCCTGGAGGGCTAAGAGAGGGTGGAATGTGTGCCTTTGATGTGCAGCCCCTAATCACTTCCTGCAGATTATACAGTACGTGCACCTCCGCACTGCCCGCTGTCTCCAGGACTGCTCTGGCCCCAGGGTTCATGGGAGTCTTCGGTGTGTCCAGCCTGATCACAGACACAGATAAGGCCCAAAGAGTAGCATGATGTCATCAAATGGGGATAACAACTGCATCAGTGCAAATAAACAGGCTATACTGTGATAATTGTTTATCATTTTTACACGCACTCTGACAGAATATACTGTACAATTTAGATAGATAGTATTAGTGAAAATGGATTTCAGCCTTGCAGAGGGAACAAATATCCAAAAGAGACCTGGGTGCAGACCAAACTGACTGAGGACAGATAAGGGTTTCAGAGGGGTGCAAAAACAATACCCTTTAATTAAGTGTCATAATTTCTGCATCTAAGATCAATCAATCAATCAAACAATATTTATAAGGCGCTTTTCATACAAAATTGTAACACAAAGCGCCTTACAGTGGTCAAGGATTAGAAGATTGACCTTTATTGATCTCGCACAGGAGAAGTCAGGCCTGGACTGGTAATCAGGCACACCGGGCATTTTCCCGGTGGGCCAACAGTCCTAGGGGCCGATGCCCTTCTTCTTCTTTTTTTTTTTTTTTTCTTAGAGACAGGCCCACAATTTAGGACTAAACCAGGACTAAACCAGGACTAAACCAGGACTAAACCAGGACTAAACCAGGACTAAACTAGGACTAAATCTGGATTGAACCAGGACTAAACCAGGACTAAATCAGGACTGAACTAGGACTAAACCAGGACTAAACTAGTACTAATAAGGTCTAAACCAGGACTAATCAGGTCTAAATCAGGACTAAATCAGGTCTGAACCAGGACTAAACCAGGACTAAATCAGGATTGAACCAGAACTAAACCAGGACTAAATCAGGACTGAACCAGGACTAAACCAGGACTAAACTAGGACTAAACCAGGACTAAACCAGGACTAAACCAGGACTAATAAGGTCTAAACCAGGACTAATCAGGTCTAAATCAGGACTAAATCAGGTCTGAACCAGGACTAAACCAGGACTAAATCAGGACTAATTATGAGGGGCCGGTCTAAGCCAAAAATGCCAGGGCCGTTTTTTTGTCCCAGTCCAGACCTGGGAGAAGTTGTTTCTATATTTGACCCGGGGACCATCCCCATAATTTTGTTGTGTTATTTAGTCTTGGTCAGGACCTCAGCTGGAGGATTTTACCTATGGTGCATGTTTAGGTTGATGGGGGAAACCGGAGTGCCCGGAGGAAACCCACCCAGACACGGGGAGAACATGCAAACTCCACACAGAAAGGCCCGGGCGACCCGAACCTTCTTGCTGTGAAGCATGAGTGCTAACCACTCAGCCACCATTAAGATGAGGGTGCAAACTATTTTAAACGAGGGTGCAATGCTCTCTGTTACACCAGCCCTGGTCCAAAAACTGAACAAACCTTCAGTAATATAATAATAAATCTAACATTGACAGTAATAAATCATCACTGTCACTAATAAGTGGTATTATCTCAAAGCACATATGTATATATGCAGTACTGTGTATCCTCTGTATAGCTCTGTGTATTCATCATATCTTGTACATATTGTTCATACATATTATATTTATTCACTTATATATTTATAGCACACCTGTATACTTGTTCATAGCTCATCACATATATTAATAGCTCTAGTCTATACTTGTTTATAATACATCTGTTTATATCCTCTATACAGATTAAAAGTACTCTCACATGTTCATATTGCCCTATTTACTATTTAATTCACTACAACCATACTGTCTATAATGTATATACTGTATATATCGCACTTCTGATTAGATGCTAAACCTCATTTCATTACCTGTATTTATACATGTGTAATGACAATAAATTTGAATCTAATCTAATAAAATCTGATCTCAAGCAACTCAATTTGCAGTTTTATGGCAGCTTTATATAGGCTACCTAAGTCTAAAAGACAGAAAAAAGACATGTTACTCACACTGTGACAGATGAAAGGTTTGCAATGTATCCAGGTCCATATTGTTAATAAGAACTAAGCATTTTATTAATAAGAATTATTAACATTTTTTATGAACAGTGAGAGAGATATCACAACAATATGAAACTGGTGTCTTTTCCTTTACTAACCCATGTGATACTTCAGTTCAAGCCGTGCCTTGAACGCCTGGAAGATTTTCAGCAAAGGTTTCATGAAGAATTACAAAAAAATATTTATTTTATTTATAGAGTCCATATGGGATCTTTGTGGTTATTTTAAGCATATGTCCAGTTTGGGTAATTTGATTCTATTAGGGAACTTATTTTTTAATGAATTGATTTGTTTATTTATGTATTCATTCATTCTTTCTTTCTTTCATTCATTTATTTATTTATTCGTTCATTCATTCGTTCCTTCTCTAACTTCAGAGTGGCAGAGCAGCAGTTTTTAAAAAAATCTTTTATTATTACAAGGTACATATTTTGACATCACAATAACATTAGCAAAACACTCAGCTGTTCGTGGTCTCTTTAGATCAGACCTGGGCATTTCAAGGCCCGGGGGCCAAATGCGGCCCGCAAGCTGTCTCTGACCAGCCCACGAGAGGTTGTTTGGAATTAAGAAAATAAAACCTACTTTCAAAAGTGTACATAATGCATTTGTACTGATGTATTTGTCCTGATGATCGTCTGTGGGACTTCACATCTCCACCTCAAACATGAACCTGACTCTCAAAGTTCAAAGTTCAAGTTCAAAGTCAGCTTTATTGTCAATTCTGCCATATGTGTTCAACATACAGTGAATCGAAATTTTGTTTCTCTCTGGCCAAGTGCAAAAAGACAGTGTACAAAATACAATATGAAGACAAAACACAACAAAAAACTATCTAAGACAGAGATCTAAAGTTAAAACTAAAGTCTACGATCTAAAATCTTAAAACAGTGCAACATAATAAATAAACTATACTATATACAGATTTCCAAAGTGTGCAGTGTGCATCAAAATGTGCAATGGAAGATACAGCAGTGACTTGGTCATGTGCAGTAGAATGTGCATAGGAGTTAAGATAAAATAAGAATAAATGTGCAACAGTAGTAATTCTAGTGCAGTAACAGGAGTAAACAACAGTACTAAAATTCCAGTAGTAAATGTGCAATAACAGTAGTAAACAACAGTGCAACGGGGGTAAATTCCAGTAGTAAATGTAAATGTGCAACAGTGCAACAGTAGTCCTTAGCAGCAGTTTTTTTTAAAGTGTCTAGAGTGATAGGTCTTTTTATGGAATACAGGTTATGCCAATATGGGGGGTGGGGGGTGGGAGACGGGTAAGGTGGGAGTTCGGGTGTGAGTTCAGCCTCCTGACAGCCTGGTGGATGAAGCTGTTTGAAAGCCTGGTGGAGTGGGCCCGGAGACTCCGGTACCTTCTCCCCGAGGGCAGGAGGCTGAACAGGCTATGTGCGGGGTGGCTCGGGTCACCCACAATGCTGGACGCTCTGCGGGTGAGCCGGGTGTTAAAAATGTCTAGGAGGGAGGGGAGAGAGACACCAGCGATCCTCCCAGCTGCATTCACTATGCGCTGCAGGGCTTTCCTGTTCTGTTCAGTGCAGCTCCCGTACCACACAGTGATGCAGCTGGTCAGGACGCTCTCAATGGTGCCTCGGTAGAAGGTGGTCATAATGGGTGGAGGGGCTCCAGCTCTCCTCAGTTTGCGGAGGAAATAGAGGCGCTTCTGAGCCCTCTTTGCCAGTGATACAGTATTCACTGTCCAGGAGAGGTCCTCACTGATGTGCACCCCCAGGAATTTGGTGCTGCTCACCCTCTCTACAGCAGCACCATTGATGGACAGTGGGGGGTGCTGGGTGGGGCCTCTCCGGAAGTCAATAACAATCTCCTTGGTCTTTTCAACATTAAGAAGGAGATTGTTATTGCTGCACCACTGGGTCAGAAGGCTCACCTCACTCCTGTAGTTTGTCTCATCGTTATTAGAGATGAGACCCACCACAGTCGTATCGTCCGCAAACTTCACTATGTGATTGGTGCTGAACGCTGGTGAGCAGTCGTGGGTCAGCAGAGTGAAGAGCATCGGACTGAGCACACAGCCCTGGGGGGCTCCTGTGCCCAGTCTAATGCAGCTTGAGGTGTTTCTGCTGACCCGCACTGCCTGTGGCCTCTCACTGAGGAAGTCCAGCAGCCAATTACAGAGTGAGGTCTGAAGCCCCAGGTGGTCTAGTTTGATAATGAGCTGCTGTGGGATTATAGTGTTGCACTTGCGCTAGTGATGCACTTGTTAAAGCTCAACAGAGGCGACATTTCTCTCACTGATCAAGAAAAAAACATTAAACATGCAACTTTTACTCTTTTTCTACACAGTTTGGCAGTGACATTTCTTGTATTATATTATTTGTCCAACAAAAACATTGTGGTGTCTTAATACAAAGTTAAAGTTAAACTCAGAAAACATTGTGAGGTTAATGTGACTGAAAAAGAGTTCCAAATGTTTCACGTTTACCATTGTTTTGAATTATTTACTTACTGAATATTTTTACTGAATAAATTCAGTTTTTAAAACCTCACTCTCTCATGACTTAATAATAACACAGAACTTACAGCTTCTGTAAACAATGACATTTACTGATTTCAACATTGAAATAAAATTAATAACCAGAGTAGACTTCAAACTTTATTAATATTTTCTGCTTCTCATTTGGCCCCTGGGGTAAAAATAATTGCCCCCCCCCCCCTCCCTGCTCTAGATTCTGATTCAGGAACCGAAACCATTAGTTGTTGGCCCCCGGAGCCTTTTTGGTGCTGCACGTTGAGTCCCGGTGTCACGTGTTCGGGGACTCATGGCTAAAGTGAACAGCGGCTCCTCGAGGTGTCGGGTGATGGTCATTGCGGGGAAATACCTGTCCACCCCAGCTCCTCCGGCCCTGACCCGGACATGTGGCCTCTGGCAGCGGCGACGGGCGAGCTCCGACACCGCGGGGAGCAGAACACCTCCGGCCTCAGCGCAGGAGCAGCAGCCGGGGCTATTTTCCGCCGCAGACCGACACCTCCCGGCCCCCCGGAGCCTCATTTACCGGGATGTCAAAGCCTTCCTCAGCGAAGTCGGAGGGGACCCGCGGGAGGCCCGGTACTGGCTCACACAGTTCCAGAAAGCCTCCACGTCTCAGTGTCCTGCCTTCGCCGTGCTCGAGGTGAATCTGAGGGAGAAGTTATGGAAGTTTATCCTCAAATTCACTACCTCAACTTTGAAATGGTTTGGTTTTGTGTTTTGCCTCTAGGTGACGCTAGAGGAGTTTGAGTATTGTGAGTTGGCATTGCATTCAAATGAAATTCTCCTGATTATCATCACATTTTTTTTATTTTATTTTTATTTTTTGCATGTTCTAATCTGCCATTGTAAATCCATAAGGAGCACTGTTGATTCTAAAAAAGACTGACTCATCATCAGTGTTTCTGTTAGGCAAACAATTCTGGGAACTAATTCTCTAATCATCTCATGGCACTTCTATGTCTGCTCTTTCTAACATGATCGTACGTTTATTTGTAGGTGGACAGCTCTGTGTTTGAGCGCAGAGACATGGTCCAGAGCCTGGCGTTCGGACTGTCCTTTCTGCAGCGGATGGACATGAAGCCGGTGGTGGTGATGGGATGGTCTGGCTGTCGGGACGGTGACCCTCAAAGCAGCAGGACTCTTGTGGAGCACAGCCAGCAGCTCACAGAGGCTCTTCATCAGCACTCAGCCTCTGTCCTGCCCTTCTTCTCTGCACAAACCATCCTCCTACAGCGAGGAGCCCAGTGAGCAAAGCACCTTCACAACAAACATGTCACGTTCACAGAAAACATCTAGGCCTGTCATGATGTATTGATGAAGTAAATATAAACCATAAATGATCATGCTGAAACTATTTATACCACAAAAACTATTTTAAATTAAAAATATTATTAAAGAATCATCAATAAATGGCAGAAAGAAACACTTCACTACTGCATCTGAAAAGGGTCATAGACGTCATCAATTCAACCCTTTAAATCTTTATCACGTAGTCCAAAAATAGCCCTGTAGTGCAAAGAAAATGTACAAACATATGTACGTATTTGACAATAAGTGATGCTTTTAGGCCTGTCGGAATAATTAGTATTGCACAAAATTAGGTATATTCAATATGCTGCCGATATTTGACTATGCCAGTATCAAGAATTGCAATTGCAGTGCCCACAAATTCAAGTAAAGACCTTCTGTTAATGTCATTCCCACTGATAACAATGATGCCTTTGTGGCCTAAATAATTTCTGTTTACAGAGAAGATATTATGGCATCCACAAGCAATTCTTAATCTGAAGATACTGAAGATACTGAAGATACTGCTCTATAACACCTCCCACTGGGAACTCCGAATGTATTTTGTAATTTATCATATAAAGTCATTACAGAACAGCTCAATATTAAAGTTGAGAGTTCAAAGTTCAGCTTCATTGTCAATTCTGCCATATGTGTTCAACATAGTGAATCGAAATTTTGTTTTTCTCTGGCCAAGTAGTGCAAAAAGACAGTGTGATAAAAGGAGAAGTTCAATTTGTCAACTGGACAAAGTTTGTTTGGTTGAAAACGTTTCGCCGCTCATCCGAGAGGCTTCGTCAGCTCTGGTTATTGTACTGGTTAGACACTGCTTATATCTAGCTGCCGGGCGGCGCTCCCTAGACGTTAGACGTTGAATAGGGGGTCGAAACTAGTCGCCAGAGTAATTTGAAAAACAAAGAGACAGATTAGGGGGGGGTCGTTTTCAGAGCTTTTTCAGTGTAGGGAGCGCCGCCCGGCAGCTAGATATAAGCAGTGTCTTACCAGCACGATAACCAGAGCTGACGAAGCCTCTCGGATGAGCGGCGAAACGTTTTCAACCAAACAAACTTTGTCCAGTTGACAAATTGAACTTCTCCTTTTATCATGGATTCTACCTGGACGACTGAGGGACACTTCACGCAAAAAGACAGTGTACAAAATACAATATAAAGACAATACAAAAACTCTAAGACCAAATCTAAAATCTAAAAGCAGTGGAAAGAATAAATAAATGCCTATTTACAGATGTCAAAAATGTGAAGATGCAGCAGTGAAATGTTAGAAGGTGTGTTGTGTTTACACTGGCCATTAAATCTTATTTCACCAGTCTGGAATAAAGGGGAACTTAGTTGTTGTTATTATTATTATTTTTTATCTGTTATTGTTGTTTTACCAATTTTCAACTAAAGCGTCCTGTCCTTAAAAACCCGCACTCACACACATATTGTTTTGTGCTTCAGATCTCCTCCAGCCATTGCTGTGGACACGGGCCTCCTGCAGTGGAGTGTGGACTGTGGGATCATCCCCATCGTGTGTCCAGTGGGGAGAGACGAGCAGCAGCGCTCCATCATGATGGACTCAACTGAAGTGACCGCAGCGATCTCCAGAGCTCTGCAGCCACACAAAGTCATGTTTCTCAACAAGTGTGGAGGGCTACGGTGTCCCCAACACAAGGTACAACGAGGGATGACTACTCCTGAGCCGGTATTTTAACGGTACTCTTACCTGATAAAGGAGAAATTCAATTTGTCAACTGGACAAAGTTTGTTTGGTCGAAAACGTTTCGCTGCTCATCCGAGAGGCTTCGTCAGTTCTGGTTCTTGTGCTGGTTAGACACCGTTTATATCTCGCTGCAGGGAGGAGCTCACTACACTGAAATAGCTCTGAAACTATCTCAACTAATCTGTCTCTTTTGTATTACGAATTCCTCTGATTCTTTTTTAAAGAGACAATTTTTGTCAAAAAAGAGAATCCGTCGTTAAAACAGAAATGGGGGAGTTAGACATAACTTGTCTCCCATTTATAATTCGATTCTCAAACCAAGTCAAAACAGACAAAGAAACATTAGGGCAGACGATCCAGCGCAGAGGGGTGGAGAGGGTCGTTAGGCTTGCATAGGGAGGCTAAACTAGACGCCAGAGAAATTTGAAAAACAAAGAGACAGATTAGTGGAGATAGTTTCAGAGCTATTTCAGTGTAGTGAGCTCCTCCCTGCAGATAGATATAAACAGGGTCTAACCAGCACTAGAACCAGAACTGACGAAGCCTCTCGGATGAGCGACGAAACGTCTTCGACCAAACAAACTTTGTCCAGTTGACAAATTGAACTTCTCCTTTTATCATGGATTCTACCTGGACGACTGAGGGACTCTTACCTGTACTCTTACAGCAAAATAAATAAAATTTATAAATTAGCCAATAATAATTAACTTGTCTACTCTGAAACATTTAGACATTATTTATTTTCAACTTTCAAATTGAAATGAGCTGAACTAATTGACACGATTTAATATGGCCCCATGACATTGCAGCTTCTCAAATAAATAATGACGTGTCTCTTGGCCTGTTCCTCGGGTAATCAGAGGAGTCTACAGTTTGTGTTCTGCAAAGTTTGGTGAAATTATGTTTAAGATTGTGTTGCAGCGGGTGCTTGTGGTCCGTACATCAGTTGCACAAATGTCAAGCAGACAAATGCGCGTACAGGGGGTCCTCGGGTTACGACGGTCTCGGGTTACGACGTTTCGTGGTTACGAACGCGCCCCCATTAAAAAAAATATGTATATATTACGCGTCATTCCGTCTTACACGGTTTAGCGTGGTAAAAGATGTAAACAAACGCACGCGGTGCGCGGCGCACGGCGCAAGAATACGCTCTGTTGTGGTTGTAGGGAGAAGAAGACGGCCTCGTGTGTGTGCCCAATGTGGGCGGAAGTACCTGATGTGGGCTCTGATCTGCTCCTATGAAAGCGGCAGTGATAAACAAGCAGCGTAGTGGTCTAATTATTGAGATGGAAAGGTTATTGGTGCTTTGGTTGGAAGATCAAAGGCAAAATCCGGTTTACGACGAAATTCGGGTTACGACGCGTCTTAAGAACGGATCAACGTCGTAACCCGAGGACTCCCTGTATTTGACTGTTTAACACTAAATACCCAGTGAAAATCTGCATTATGCTTTCTTTTAATAGATGGAAAAGTGACTGATCTGAGTGTTGAAAAGGACGTGTGCACTAAAGTGTTTGTACGTGCAGGTGTTGGGCACAGTGTCTCTGCCCGGGGACCTCCCAGCGCTCTCCTCTGCAGAGTGGCTGACGGACGTGGAGCGGCGCAGGGTCACATCTATAGCCACACTGCTCAATCATCTGTCCAGCGAGTCGTCTGCGGTCATCACCTCTGCGGACACACTGCTGACCGAGCTGTTCAGCCACAAAGGTCCAGAGCACACACACTCAACATGCATGGGACTTTCTTACAGTTAGAAACATTTAATGCAGTTATATTAATAAGTTATATTAACATTAAAAAGCTTTTGAATGATGCTTTTCAGTACATTATGTTTTGAAAATTATTAGTGCAGCTTTAGTGGACTGAGCAGTGCATGTAAAGCAGGAAAATCTATTGAGTACAGGCAAATTGGGCTTTTCTGATTTCTGGGTGTGTTTAATATTGTCTGTTCTTCTGTCTCAGGGTCAGGAACACTGTTTAAAAATGCAGACCCTATACACAGGTGAGGAGTTGTATAAAATCCAAAGTTGTCTTCTCTGAGCAGTCAAAATGCTCCATTAGCATTTTGCCTGGATTGTTGCATCACATTTAAAATTCAGGACTTCTTATGCCCATAAAATATCTCCAAATTGTTCATAGCAAACACAGGGCTCTATTAGCTTAGGATCTTAAAAAAAAAAACAAAAAAAAAAACAAGTTTAATTGCATGTCATTTAAAGCTGCTATGTGTAGCTTTATTACTAAAATTGTGTCATTGCCACCGGCGGTCTGCTCATTCACACTGTTCAGCTCCACACTTGCTCATACATGCATGACATCCAAAGGCATCAAGTATTGAATTAAAACATGATTTAATTTTTTCCAAATAATTATTTATAACCTCTGCTCATTCTTGTACACGTGCTCCCCCCCCATCCCACGCAAGTGAGAGTGCATTAAAATAACTAGCCTATTTTGACTACGTTTGATTCAGTCTAAAACAGAAAACTTCAGGTAGCCTGCTAGGCCTAATGCGTTTAAGAAATTAGTTGGCCCATGTCTATAATCATTTCAAATGAACTGGGAGTTCACATCTTTCCCTGCACATGGAGAGATCATGGACAGATGGAACAGTGGTGACTGCACACACGTTCTCCACATGTTACTGTAAAATACTGTATGTGTTACAATCCTACTCATATTCATGGAGAAATTACTCTAATAGTAAACAAAATTACACATGCCTAAATGCAAAGATACACAGGTACTGTGGAGATGCAAGGGAGTGGTCTAACATATCTATAATCATCAAGGCAACAGTTATAGGATCCAAGCTCCATATTTGGAGTATCATAGCAACCAAAGATCCAGTCTGAGAGAAGTTACTGAGGGAAACGCTCCTTTCCAGCAGGAGCTTAGCAGCACTGTCACTTTAACCTGTTACTGTTGACGGCACGGTGGCTGAGTGCCTAGCGCTCATGCTTCACAGCAAGAAGGTTCCGGGTTCAATCCCCGGGTCGCCTGGGCCTTTCTGTGTGGAGTTTGCATGTTCTTCTGTCCGGTTTCCCCCATCAGCCCAAAACATGCTTCAGGTAAAATCCTCCAGCTGAGGTCCTGACCAAACCGAGCAATAAGATCATGGAGCTGGTCCCCGGGCGCCTGAAAGACGAGCTGCCCACTGCTCCTGAAGGATGGGTCAAGAAATGGGCAGAGAAATAATTTCCCTACGGGGATGAATAAAGTGTGTTTTCTTCTTCTACCAACACTAGCGGGAGCTACCTTGGCAAAAGAAAGCACCTGGTTTGTCTGTTACTAATGTTGATTTCTTGATTTACGGACAAAATGTCAAAATAAAAACACCAGGCTCATGCAGAGCAGGTTAACACAAACATTCTAAGACAAAAATGATGCTCACTGTGGCAGTTTCAGAGAAAGAGGTGATCATTTTTCAGTGTAAAGTCAAATGGAGCTCATGATCAGCAAGCACAGGCCAGGAGCTGTCAATTGTCTTCAGTTTTTGTTATAAAACTACACATGGCACCTTTTCATTTAATTGTTAGCCAGCTTTTAAATGAAAGTTTTTGGAGTGAGAGACGGTGTTGCATATTTTGTAATTTTGTGTCTCGTGTTTGTCCAGGTACAGTTCCTTGGATGAAATTGATGTGGAGCGTTTGCTGGTACTTATCAACAAGTCATTTGAAAAAACACTAAACCAAGATTATATCAAGTCATTGAAAGGATGCCTGCATACAGTCTACCTCTCGAAAGGGTGTGTACAATCACTTTGTCTTCATTCTTCCTGAATACTGCTGAGAATGGATTGTAACGGCAAAAACTTAACTAAACCACTTTATAGGCTGACCAGTGTCCTGAACCTGTATTTTGTATTTCAATCTTAAAAGACTCTACCAAGACCCTCTAGCAGCCTCACTTTACAGGCACTTCCTATAAGCCAGACCCAATTAGGGGTGAGATTTGCTTCATCCCGAGTTCGGGGAGACATAACCTGACTGTGTGTGTGTGTGTGTGTGCGAGACTCTGAACTATTCTGTCATATTGTAACCACCAAACCACAGTAACAGCCTCTGTGTCCATCACTCCGGACACAGAGACGCAGGATACAAACTGTGTAAATAGCGAAAATTATTAATACTCACCTCTCATAAAGTTGTAAATTTAAACTGTAACATCTCATCCACATTATCTACAGAATTTGTCCTACGCAAATAATAACACCCAGTTCACAAAACAGCACTGTTAATCCAGTTTGAAGCTGCTTTTAAAAGCAAAAAGGCAAGAGTAGTTTTTCACGTGTTTGTTTACATCCACACAGCGCACGGATCGAGGTGAATCTGCAGATTGGCGATAGTGACTCTACGTCCTGTGTACTTTATCACCAACTTTCTGTGCATTAAAAATCATGTATCTGAAGTATTGCACCACATGATGGCCTTTAATCAGATTGAACAGAGCTGGACATTATTCTGCTCTAGTAACATTTTTTTTACACTAGTCCCAACTCCGCGTTATCATGATGGCTCTAGGGAGACATACTTTTTCTTCTTCTGTCTTATCTGTTTCAGTGTTTTAAATATGAAAGTATGCATGGTTTGACGTCATTCTGGACTTTTAAGGTGCTTTTTTTTTACTGTGGATTGGGTCCAAAGCAGCAGACTTAAAGGGACAGTGTGTAGGATTCGTGGCGCATAGGTGGTTACTAGCTATTCCACTTCCTCTTTTGGCTATGGCAGACCTCGAGGGTCACCCGGGCGCGACGTACCGCCGACATCGCGCGTGCCCGCGCACGAACCGCGCACCGCTGTATACATAAAACGCGGTCCCCCGTTCACTTTTTTTTTTTCTTTTCGCATGAAAACACACAATCCCGATCATGATTCATGACAATCTACACATCAAATGAAACCTTACAGTCTCCTCTTTTTGACTATGCAATTCATTTCCCTGCAAAACAATCACTCCCCGAGCACATGGGGCTTTTATACAGAAAAGCACAAAACTTAGCTTACTTAGCTTACCTTTGAAGGCTTTGCACAGGTCAAATGTCCTTCTGCGGCTCTCGTATTCAAAATGGCTGCCTCTATATGGGGAAGATCCCCCTTTTATGTGACTATATCT
The DNA here is from genome assembly GCA_036785185.1 of Paratrypauchen microcephalus. Lineage (NCBI taxonomy): Eukaryota > Metazoa > Chordata > Actinopteri > Gobiiformes > Gobiidae > Paratrypauchen > Paratrypauchen microcephalus. The sequence continues at coordinate 591,001 of JAVJIX010000181.1, read as the reverse complement.
AAGTCCAAAAGAATACTTTGATTTCATGATGGAAGTGAAAAGGCTTGGAAAACAATGTATTTTTGAATGGGTATCTTCAATTTCAGTAATTAACAGGTAAAAATCTTACACACTGTCCCTTTAAAGGAAAAGTAACGTTTTTTACAATTTGAGCCTTATTTCGGTAATAAAACAAGTTGTTTTACTCACCCATAGCACTTTGGTGTCATATGGAGCATTTCCGGAGATGTTTTAGATTAGCGTAAGGCTAACGCCGTTAGCCTAGCGCGACTTCTAGCCATAGCTCGGGGCATTCCCCGAGCATGTAATATGCCCCGTGCGGGTTCCAAATAACACAAACTTTAGCACTTTTCAAATCATAGAAGCTCGATGTCTTTAGTCTACGATTTCGTTTGAGTCAAAAGTGGCCTGTAATCCGAGATTTAGCCATAGTTTCAAGTAGATGAGGAGGCCAGTGCGCATGTGCGGACTGTGCTCTCAGCTCCCGGGACCCAAACATGAAACGCAAAGCTGTAAACTATGGATAAATCTCGGATTACAGGCCACTTTTGACCAAACAAAATCGTAGACTAAAGACATCGAGCTTCTATGATTTGAAAAGTGCTAAAGTTTGTGTTATTTGGAACCCGCACGGGGCATATTACATGCTCGGGGAATGCCCCGAGCTATGGCTATAAGTCGCGCTAGGCTAACGACGTTAGCCTAACGCTAATCTAAAACATCTCCGGAAATGCTCCATATGACACCAAAGTGCTATGGGTGAGTAAAACAACTTGTTTTATTACCGAAATAAGGCTCAAATTGTAAAAAACTTTACTTTTCCTTTAAAGCCCCAGTGTGTAGGATTCGTGGCGCATAGGTGGATGGTGCTATTGCACTTTCTGTTTTATCTACGGCAGACCTCGAGGGTCACCCGGGCGCGGTCCCGTTTTTTTTTTTTTTTCTTTTCTCATGAAAACACACATTCCCGATCATGTACCATGACACTCTACACATCAAATTAAACCTTACAGTCTCCTCTTTTTGACTATGCAATTCATTTCCCTGCACAACAATCACTCCCCTAGCACATTTTATACGGAAAAGCACAAAACGAGGTTTGTTATTTAGCTTACCTTAGAATGCTTTGCACAGGTCAAACTCTGTATTTCACCATAAACTTGCTCTCAATTTGTCCGTAAGGATCCAGCGAATAAAATCCAGTAAAACAATTTAGTCCAAAACACGTGTTAGATCCATTACGGCGTCTGATCCGGCAGCATGCTTGTGTTGTTTACCCAAAACCACGAGCCTTGCCGAAGGCGGAGCCCAAATGTCCTTCTGCGGCTCTCGTATTCAAAATGGCTGCCTCTGCATGGGGAAGATCCCCCTTTTATGTGACTATATCTAAGTCCAAAAGAATACTTTGATTTCATGATGGAAGTGAAATTCAGGCTTGGAAAACACTGTATTTTTGAATGGGTATCTTCAATTTCGGTAATTAACGGGTAAAAATCTTACACACTGTCCCTTTAAAGAGTAGTGTTGTACATTCCTATTGTGGTAGTTTGTTGTGGTAGTTTATTTGTATTTTTAAAATTGTATTGGCCTTAGCCTTGAAAACCATGTCAGTTAACCTGAGTAATGCCATCAGTTGCAAACTGTATGTATATTTACATGTATATATTCTGTTTGTAGATACAGCGCTGCTGCGGTCATCACTATGGAGCCTGTTAATGGTGGTACTCCTTATCTGGACAAGTTTGTGATCAGTGGCAGTAAACAGGGCCAGGGAACAAGCCACATCCTGTGGGAGTGTATCAGACAGGACTTGGGCAAACTGTTCTGGAGATCTCGACCAAACAACAAGATCAACCCCTGGTACCTTACCCTAGAGTCATGTACACAAGTGTAAGCGTGTAGACAATTCCAGTGCTCACAGTTGTCCTGTTTGTCTCTCTGTAGGTACTTTAAACAATGTGATGGCAGCTTTGTGAATGGTTCGTGGACCGTGTTCTGGTTTGGCCTGGCAGACATCCGAGAGTCATACAATCTAGTGGAGTATGCAACCAAACTGCCTGATTCATTCAGTGATTACAGCCCAGCGCCGTGTGCACCAGCAGTGAGCTCCGGACCTGAACAACTGCTGCAAAATGAACCCGCACTTTTAAACTTGAATACTAAAGAGACTGGGGGTGGATGATTTGCCAAAAAGACATTACGTCACAATTTTCTTGCAATATGGATTGATTTTATCCCAACTTCACAATTAATTACACCAATACAGCCAACACGTATCTACATAATGCTAAAGCTGGTGTGGCACCAAAGATGTCATTATGTTGCTCATTTGAAAATGTGCATCTCTAAATTGAAATGGCAATCGCGACTGTTGTGCCTCCTCCTGGTAATGACACTACAATGTGCTCTAAAATGAACCAAAACAAGTGAAGGTTTGTGTAAAACATTAAAAGCAGAATTTCCTACAAAGAAGGTGAGATCGAGATTTTAATTTCAAATGTAAGAATATTACTAAATGGGATGCATCAATTAGTCTTAAACCAACAACTGCTCCAGGTAGTGGGGCAAAACCCCATGGGTAAAACAAAGTCAACACGTCAAAGTCAAAGTACAATATCCTTTTTCATATAGAATGTACAAGGAGGCAACATTAGTAAACCGGGGAGCCTGTTTTGCAAAGAACCCCTTTTTTCTTGTTTTAAATATAACAATCTTGTTTTCAAGTTAAATGTGACATGTCTGGTGGAGGGTCTGCCATCTGCTTGGCTCACGGTGATGTCATTGCTTTGCCTGCGATGTTACGCAGTAATGCACTATAATATCTTGTATTCATTTGAAGCGTTTTTATTTCTCAAAACTACCACAAAGACGTCCACTTCTCCACAGAGCTGACCTGTAACTTGGCCTGGAGATATCGCCTGCTCGTCTCCATGGAACTAGTTAAATTAAATGCCGTACTGTAGAACTTCTAGGAAAAAAACAACAACCTCTAGACGTCAAGCAGGTGGTGGACCCTCTGCCAAACGCATACATAGTGCACCTTTTAGCATGCGTTTCATTCACTTTAAATACTTCCGAGTAACTTTTCTGGTGAATTATAATTTTCTGGTTATTGCTTTGATGCCAAAATGTGGAGGATTTCAGCAATCATAGAGTATTTTTATCACCACTAGTGTTTTTATTGCTCAAAAATGCCTTTCAAAACGTGCATTCTCTTCTGTATGTGCTCCGCCCACCTATGTGCTTCGTTACTGGTTCCCTCTCTGGAACCAAGCCAAAGCAGTCACCGTGCCAATCATACCTACAGCCTGGCACATGCCCGCGAACCGGGGACCTATAAATGCCCCCGGGGGGACCTGGGTTCAAATCCCCCGACAATGAGCAAGCCAGTCCTCGGGCATGACCCCCCTGGGTGCCGAAAGATGGCTGCAGAAGGTCAAATTTCTCCTGTCATTGTGAGACCAGATAAAGCTTCATCTTAATCTATCACTGGTTGAGCAAAACAAATTTCCCCAATTCTACAGTCCACATGTCTTCTACAGTGAAAGTGAAACTCCAGGATTGTGGGAAAGCTGTAGGCTACAATATATCACTACTACAACATATCACTACTAAACCAGACAGATTTCCCCACATTTCCATGGCTTATAAAGTGAAAGCAAGAATAGAAACTGAAACTCCAGTATACAGTATTATGATGGCAGTACAACTGATCATTGGTTGCCTGGAAGAATCCATGACTCATCGCTGTTCCAGCGGTGAGTCTGGTAACGCTTGGTCCAGAATGCGCTGCGATTGCGCGTAGACAGACAGCTAAGTGAACCAATCAGAGATTGCGCCATCTTGATTCAAAACTGAGGAGGAACTTACGCTGCCTAAGAGTGACTTTGCGGGCAAAGGCGGGTGCACTGACGTCACCATCTTTGAACGAATCAGAATCGCGGAGTCGGTTTTTAACCGGAGGAGCGAGGGTGGAGCGAGGGTGTCCAAATGGTATGGCGCTGTATAGGAAATACAGAGAGGTATTTGGCTGGCCAGGTAAGATCATTGATCCATTTTCAGTCAAATTGACTTAATGATTAATTATGATTAACTTAATTGACGTAATGGCCTTTGTGATAACAGCACGGTTTCACATTTCATATCATTGGCTGTAATGTGTATTTAATACTTTTTTGTTTCGGGGGGACTTTTTTAAGAGTGTTGAAAATGGAGTTTGGTTTCTTCAATTATACCAAAAAGTTCATCCAATCATGATGCAGGACTTTGATTTTGGAAAATAAAGTTCAAAAAGTTATAACCCTAGTGTCCACAGGGTTTAGGAGTGTGTTTATGGGAGTTTTTGACCACTCTTACAAAAGTGCATTTGTGAAGTCACACATTAATGTTGGACAAGAAGGTCTGGCTCTAAGTCTCTAATTCATCCCGAAGGTGTTCTGTCAGGTTGAGGTCAGGACTCTGTGCAGACCAGTCAAGTTCATCCACCCCAAACTCTCATCCAGGTCTTTATGGACTTTGCTTTTTGCACTGGTGCAGAGTCATGAGGAGGAAGGGGCCATCTCCAAACTGTTCCCACAAAGTTGGGAGTATAGAATTGTCCAAAATCTCTTGGTATGCTGAAGTATTCAGAGTTCTTTTCACTGGAACTAAGGGGCTGAGCTCAGCTCCTGAAAAACAACCCCACACCATAATCCCCCCTCCACCAAACTTTACACTTGGCACAAAGCAGACAGACAAGTACCGTTCTCCTGACAACCACCAAACCCAGACTCGTCCATCAGATTGCCAGATGGTCGCGGCGTGTTTTGCATTGCACTTGGTGATGTTTGCCTTGGATGCAGCTGCTCAGCCATGGAAACCCATTCCATGAAGCTCTCTACGTCCTGTTCTTGAGCTAATATGAACGCCACATGAAGTTTGGAGGTCTGTAGCGATTGTCTCTGCAGAAAGTTGGCGACCTCTGCGCCCTATGTGCCTCAGTGTCCGCTGACCCCGCCCTGTCAGTTTACGTGGCCTACCACTTCGTGGCTGAGTTGCTGTCATTCCCAATCGCTTCCACTTTGTTATAATACCACTGACAGTTGACTATGGAATATTTAGGAGCGAGGAAATTTCTTGACTGGACTTGTTGCACAGGTCACAGTACCACGCTGGAATTCATTGAGCTCCTGAGAGCGACACGTTCTTTCACAAAATGTTTGTAGAAACAGTCTGCAAGCCCAGGTGCTTGATTTTATTCACCTGTGGCCATGAAAGTGAGTGGAACACCTGATTTCCATTATTTGTATGGGTGAGTGAATACGTTTGGCAATATAGTGTATGAAACGTCTACCCGTGTGGTGGTGAAGGGTTAATAAAAATGGCAGGTTCTTTAAATTCACATTGAGACATTGATTAGGTTGTATTAAATTGATAAATGACATTCCATAGTCAATTTTGGGCAAAAGTCCCACAAGTAATCAATACAGGAGTTAGGAGACAGTCGTGACAACACAAAAAGAGGAAGCTCATCAGCATAACTGCAGAACACATACAAGTCACATTCGCTTTATAGTACTGATGGGGAATGTTGACATCAGCTGCAAACTAACTGAAAGCACTGAAACTGTTAGAAGCTCTGTTATTCACGTTAGACTTAATCTGATCTTTATTTTAACACAATCTGACCAGCTAGGTAACATTAGCCAACTGTTTTTCAGTGGGGCAAAATGTAATAAAACTGTTTCCACTTCATTTATATCAGACAAAAGTATAGATTTAATTGAAAAGGTGATAATTCCGAGGTCAGTTGGCTCCTTATAGAGCTGCCTCCTCTCTACTGTAAATGCTACAGGAAACCAATACCTGGCTAACAGTTTTTAGGTTACCACCATCACAGAAGCCCCAAGGGTGTTTCCCAATTTTAAATAGACAAGTAGCAAAGCCACAATGTCCAAGAAAGCACAATCTCTTGTCCCACAATGCCTGTTGTTTTGAGACGACGGCTGACAGGACCCTTAGCAAAAAGAAGTTTATTCAAGTTTACTATGAGTATACTTATTTTATACTAAAACTGAGGAAGTATACTTGAAGTTGACCTTTTATAAACTATATTTTATATACTTATAGAATAGTATAGTAAAGTAAACTTGGCTTATACTGAAACGTATAAACAAAGTCTAAGACTAAGTACATTTATACTAAGACTTACACTTGTACTTTAAAACTAAAACTTATACTTTTCCTTTAGTCAAGTCATTGACTCGTGCTTAGCATTTAATTTATATATTAATATACAATGCTGGAGTTTAAAACTTAAGAGTATATAGTATGTGTGCTCAACTGCATTATCTTTATACACCTTGTGTGCACTTTTTCCTTTTATTTTCTCTAGTAAGGAACTATTTGATTTCATAGGTCTTTGTTTTTGTTTGTATGTTTGAAAATCTATCAAACTTGTTTTCAACATTATGTCTTGTGCTTTTGTAAAGGCATCACCCTCTTGTGTACATACAGTATGAGTCAACTTTAAGAGTACTTATATAAATAGTACAATAATACATGTAAACTGGGGCGGCAGTAGCTCAATTGGTAGAGCGTTTGCCTCGTGATCCCGGGGTTGGTGGTTTGAATCCCGCTCTTGATGGGTTGTGATCCCACAGATGAGCGCTGTGAGCGCTGGGTCCTGTGGACCCACCACCTGCATTGTGGACCCACCACACTGCTTGGACTGCTGCCCCCGTGACCCAGAAAATGAATGAATGAACAAGTAAAGTAACCAAAGTTTATAAAAGTATACTTTAATAAACTAAAAATAGGAACTTGAAGTACATAACTAGTACAATGGCAGTATATAGATAAGTGTACTTGTGGTATACTTTAACTATACTAGAGGGATATACCAAGTATAGTGATAGTATATAGATGAGTGTACTTCTTGTATACTTTAAAGTGTAATTTTGTAAACTTAAAATTAACTTTAAAGTATACTTAAAGAATACTTTTATAAACTTAAAATGTTCCAATTTAGTACAAAAAAGTATTAAATTAGTATACTTTCTAGTACACTAAAAGTACATGGTCTGTAGTATACTTTCTATACTTACACTTATACTGAAGTATACTTAATAAAGTAAACTTTAAGTGTACTACTTTTTGCTAAGGGGAGAGATAATGCCTGCCCTTCCCATTCTTTTTGCCATAAATGAGTAGTGTTTTTTACAGACACTGTAGCAGTCCAGCTTCTCCAATGATAGAACTATATCAGCGCACTCTTCCTGAAGTGACGCTTTAGCTAGAATATCAGCTTCTTCATTTCCCAGCATGTTCTGGGACAAACAACGTGACCTCACATTATCGATTAAGACAGCACAAAAACTCAAAACTTAAATCAGGGTGAGCAGATGCCCTGTGACTAAGGGCTGATGATGCAGTAGCACAATCAGAACAAACTATATAATACGCAGGGGGAAGTGACCAAATCCACTGTAACACAAGATACGAGCTCATCTGAGAACACAGACACAGACATTTGGCCTCACCAAAGGCTCAGTGACTCTTTTTAGACCTGGCAGTGAAAATGTATGAACAGCTTCACTCTGACTACTCAATAATTCCTGAAAGTGGACACAAGCCGTTCTTTTGTCAAGAGCAAACGAGTATGTACTGACCCCTGGTTCAGGTAGGTTCCACAGAGGCAAAAGAGGCCACACCGGACCCACCACCACCTGTCCATTACATCTGTGGGAAGTTCATATGGAGTGGACTGAGGCTGGGGTCGGCACATCAAAGCGGCGGCGAGCAAATCGCTGCTCGGGCCTTCGAACGGCGAGTTTATTTATAAAAAGAACGAAGACGGGACGATCAACAAGAACGCCGTGATTTGGAGCTTTTGTCAAAAAGAATTTTCCTCCAGCCTGACGGATCATTTGAACGATAAACACGTCCGGACAAGTTCCATCGTTACCGGTGATAGAGCGAGCGTGAGCGCACTTCACCAAACCAACAAACCAACAAACCAACAAACCACAACCACCAAACCGCGCTCACAGAGTTTGGGAAATGATTGAGCAAAGAGACCACATGAAAACTGACAAACTCCATCACAAAGTGGGTTCGTTCGTTCGTTCGCTCGCTCACAATCTCTCTCTCTCACTCTTAAAATGCGATTAAGTCGATTCATTCATTACAAATCCTGTCATTAATTTGATTTTTTTTTAAATTGCCTGACAGCACTAATTATTATTTATATTCTAAATAATCTAAACAATTTACAATGTGCATCAATCTATTTTACATATGGGTTATATCGTTTTTTTTGTAAGGGAGGAAAATGCAAATCATTAGGATCTGTTAATCCCTCTTCAAACTTCTGTGAAACCTTCAGCCCCTGGAGAGTGGCGCCCCCTGCTGAGTGTCACTGTCAGTGTATGTGTGTGTGTGTGTGGGGGGGGGGGGGGGGGGGTATTTCTCATGATTAACAGTAAAATAATGAAACAGGCCGAGGTTAGTCTAACATAGTCCTCCGGCTGGGGCCTGGTGTGACCGATTTTTCTTGGTATTTTTATTTGTTTTTGGAAGTAGTTTAGTCCTAGTTTAGTTCCGTTTTGATGTGTCCTGCAGAAAGACTCAAGTTAAAGTACAGTTACAAGGCAAAAACTACACAAAAGTCCAAGTCCAGGGCCTGTGGTGGAGCTCTTTTAAACATGTTGGTTTTGGTTCATTGAAGGTGAAGTATTTGCTTTGAAATAGTTTAGTCCTGGTTTAGTTCTGTTTGGATCGATGTGGTCCTGGTTTAATCCTGATCGAATCCAAACTATTGATGAACTACTGATTTCAAATTGATGAATTTGAAACAAAGCAGCTCAACCCCCAGTGAAGTGTGATGTGTCCAGCAGAGGGAGACAGACCGACCAGAGCTCTGGGTGCAGGGCAGAGACACATTTCACACTAACTCCACGTCTGGAGAACAGAACTTCTAAACAGGAGACATCTCTGTATGTTCTGTTCAAACTCTTCTTCTGATTCCAGCACCGACAACATGGACCCATCTGCCCCGTCCTGCTTTGTCCTGGTCTTGTGCTCCAGAGGGCCACACTTGTGGGTGCCCGATGTGGGCTCTTTGTTGTGCACATGCGCACAATGACGTATAATGACGTATCATGACGTATCAGGAAGAAGGAGGGTTTATCTGCCCGATTCGGGCTTTTTTTTTTTATTTATTATTTTTTTTATTTACGACAGACATGTATTTTGACAACGAAGGCAATTTTCGGAATGATAAAGATAAAAAAAATGTCATAAATAATAAATAAATTATACATCAAAAATAAAAATATGTAAATAAATACTCAAATAAATTAATGTATTATATTATGTATTAAAAAAATAGATAATATATAAAAAAATAAATAAATAAGAAATTAAAAGTGAGTCTAAGAACTTTTTGAGGCAACTGTAGAACCTTAAAAAATGTTTTTGTTAGGTTGTTAACTTCACGTTACTCCTATTTTCAAGTCGGGCAATAAAAAAGACATGAGTAATTATAGACCGATTAGCATACTTCCTGCCATTGCCAAAGTCATTGAAAAAAACGTTGCTGAACAACTAATCGAACATCTTGACAGTCTAAATCTGCTGAACGCCAGGCAATTTGGCTTTAGAAAAAAACATTCCACTCACACGGCATGCTGCTATTTTATTGAAGAAATTAAATCCAACTTAGACAAGGGAGGGGTGGTGGGGGCCATTTTCTTAGATCTTCGAAGGGCATTTGACACTGTCAATCACTATGTTCTACTAGAGAAACTACAGAAATTTGATCTTTCTTCCAAAACCATGAGTTGGATCCAATCATATTTATCGGATCGCAATCAATGCGTTAAAATTAACGATAAAACATCTCCGCTTACAGCATGCACTAAAGGAGTGCCACAAGGTTCGATTCTGGGGTCGTTGCTATTCAGTTTATATATCAATGATCTGCCTTCCATCTTTAAAGATGACGTGGGGGTCGTGATGTATGCTGACGACACGGTGGTGTATGCGCATGGTAAGGAAGCATCCTCAGTCGCAGCTAAACTGACAGCAGCAATGACAAAAGCCTCTGAATGGCTGAGTAGGTCAAATCTAATACTAAACACGGATAAAACGGTAACAATGTACTTTTCAAATAAAAAGACTCAAAATATACACCCTAATATTTTTGTGGCGGGCCATATGATCCGGAATGTGGAGGAGGTAAAATACCTCGGGGTAATCCTGGATTCTACACTTGATTTTAAACAACATATAAAAAAAGTCTGTCATGTTTTAAAATGTAATATGTTTAATTTTCAACAAATCAGGAGTTCTTTATCCTTGGAGGCAGCAAAAACATATTTTAACGCAATGATCATATCTCATATTTCATACTGTATATCCTCATGGTCTCAGGCCAAACAGACAGTTCTCAAACCTCTCAGATCCTTGCATAATCGGGCCCTAAACATTCTGGATAAAAAGCCTCTAAGGCACCATCATTGTCATATACTTAAAAAATACAAATTGCTTAGCTTTGAAAATCTGATCAGCTTCTCCAATATTCGTCTGGTTCATAAAATCTTGCATGACGCTGCCCCACCCCCTCTACAGACCTATGTCCAGCCACGCGCTCGGCTCACCAGCCGAGTGTTAAGGTCTGTTTCGAGGGGAGACTGCGATGTCCCAAAAGGAGAACTGCCTTCTCCCAATCAGCCTTTTCTTATAAAGCTGTGACGGAGTGGAACAGACTCCCGAGTCATATAAAGGACATGGCAGACTTTTAACATTCTCTCGAGCCGTTAAAAGCTGGCTCCTGGACAGTCAGTCCTGCTCTCACTAATACCAGACGGTAGTTGGCCAACAGAGGTTACCCTCGTGGGTATCCTCTGTTGGCTAAGGCCCTATTTCTAAAGCTTCACCTCAAAATAATCATACCAGTTAGGTAGGTGGCTGTCGGATGATACCCTCGTGGGTACCATTCGACAGCTGCTGCTCTTTATAAAAGTAATGAAAGGGGGTTATTATCATCAGCGTTCACCTTTGCTCTCAATGACCCTGCTCCTAAATTATGCGTGTGATTTCTACCTGTATGCGCTTATGAATATGCACGCACTTTAAATGTCGGATAATGTATAGAATTGTTTTGAGATTGTTCATTTTAGAAGTGCTTATATTTTAAGATTTTATCCTGCACTAGCTTTTTAAGATTGTACCTTGTATTTGATATGTGATCTCTTTTTATTATATTGTATTGTATTTTTATTGTATTTATAATTGCACTTTATCGTATTTTTGTATTGTATTTTATGATGTGAGGACTGCCGATGGAAATTAGCTTTGAGCTAAATCTGGTGCAGACATCTTTTTAATGAAACTGCACACTGTCCTTAATAAACTAAACTAAACTAAACGTGGATTTAACACCAAAATGTCCCCGACGTCCATTACAGAGGACAACATGAGGAATAAAACAAAATGCAAATGCTAAGGTGTTAATTTACCTCCAAATAGAAAATAATAAAATGTATTAAAAAAAGATAGATAAAGATACAAAAAGATCACATCGGGTAGGTTTGAGAGGGGAGTTAAAGAGGCTATTTTTGTCAAAAGAGAATCCTTCTCTGAACAGAAATGGTGGCGTAAGATATAATTTGCATTCCATCTACAATTCCATTCTTAATCCTAGATCAAACAAACAGGGAAACAATAGGGTTAGCCAGGTCAGGGCCAGAGGTGTGAAAAAGCAGGCGTGTAGGGATGAATAGGGATCGTTAAGCTAGACGCCAGAGAAACAAAAGACCGAAACCAATGAGATAGTTCCGGAAAGTAGTTAGCTAGGTAGCTCCTCCCTACAGCAAGATATAAGCAAGTGTCTTACCAGTATTCTTATTAGAGCTGACGAAGCCTCTCGGATGAGCGGCGAAACGTTTTCAACCAAACAAACTTGGTCCAGTTGACAAATTGAACTTCTCCTGTTATCATCGGGTAGACAAGTTTAAACTACTGCAGAACACATGAGCTCCACTGGCTCTACACTGCCCCCTGTGGACCAGCACTGACAGCACAGTGTATTCTGAGAATACAGTGTATTCTCGCTCTATCGCGGTTCACTTTTCGCGGCCTCGCTGTTTGAAATAAAAAAAAATAATTTAAAAAATCCGCAATTTATTTTTTTTAATAGTGTATCAACACTGTTCGGGACGCAGCAGGGTGCACCGCGCTCATCCAACCGCACTGCCACGCCTGGGATGTGCAGGTTCTGAACTGTAGTGGGAACACTTCCGTGCGCTCTCAGGACTGGTTCCGCCGTCTGGACTCCAGGTTCCACCAGTTCGTTCTGCGGAAACAGACCGTGTTTCTTCTCGGGACCGCGGCCTCTGTCTCGTACTCGCAGCCCCAGGTGAGGCGCACGGATTTGACCACGATGAGCAGGTGCACGTGTCCGCGCGTACACTTCTCCGGGTGGTCAATGCGGGAAGTAGCGGCGGTGTTTCCACAGAACGAACGAATGTTAAAGGAAAAGTAACGTTATTTTACAATCTGAGCCTTCTTTCGGTAATAAAACAAGTTGTTTGGCTCACCCATAGCACGTTGGTGTCATTTGGAGCTGTTTGGTAAAAGTTATGTTGTAGCGTATCCGTTAGCGTGAGTACTCGGGGCATTACTTTGCGGTCTCCAAATAACACAAACTTTAGCACTTTTCAAATCATAGAAGCCCGATGTCTTAATGTAAGATTTCGTTTGAAGCAAAAGTGGCCTGTAATCCGAGATTTATCCATAGTTTTCAGCTTTGCGTTTCATGTTTGGGTCCCGGGAGCTGAGAGCACAGTCCACACATGCGCACTGGCGTCCTCATCTACTCGAAACTATGGATAAATCTCGGATTACAGGCCACTTTTGCTTCAAACGAAATCTTATATTAAGACATCGGGCTTCTGTGATTTGAAAAGTGCTAAAGTTTGTGTTATTTGGAGACCGCAAAGTAATGCCCCGAGTACTCAGGCTAACGGATACGCTACAACATAACTTTTACCAAACAGCTCCAAATGACACCAACGTGCTATGGGTGAGTCAAACGACTTGTTTTATTACCGAAAGAAGGCTCAGATTGTAAAATAACGTTACTTTTCCTTTAAGAGAAAAGTGTATAATGTGTGTGGTGAGGCATTTACAGCCTTAAAACATGTATAATAATTGTAAAATATAAAGTTCACAGATTTCACTCATTACGGGTCATTTCTGGAACCGAACCCCCTCGATAAACCAGGGACCGCTGTACACTAAAGCCGTCTTTTTATCTGTAAATATAAAACCTAAATAAGTTTACGTTATAGGTTTGTAAAAGACACTTCATCAAATCAAGATATGATTGTTCCAAAATGGCTAAAGGAGAAATTGAATTTGTCAACTGGACAAAAGTTTATTTGGTCGAATACGTTTCTCAGCTCATCCAAGCTGCTTCTTCAGTTCTGGTCAGACGCTGGTGGACACTGCCTATATCTGCCTGAAGGGGGCGCTCACTACAATGAAATGACTCTGAGACTAACACACCTACTTGTTTCCAGTTGGTGTTAGTGAGGTGGGCCTGTTAGATCTGCAGTGGGAGTGGAGTGTGGGTCTTGTTAGAACCATTCAGGACCATAATGGTGTTTTCACACGTTTGGACCTGACCTGCTGCACTATTGTTTTCTAGAGTTATAGATGGGAGACAAATGATGTCTGAGACCTCCATTTCTGTTCCAGGAAGGATTCTCTTTCTTGACAAAAATAGCCCCTTTAACTCCCCTCTCAAACCAGTTCTTTTCTCTGGCTCAGATCTGGACCTCACTGTCCTCAGGAGTGGCTTTGACCAAAACTCTTCTCTTATTGTTCTGTTCCAGTGTCTGGAGGAGATCGTCGTGACTTTTGTCAAAGAGGAGCTGCAGAAGATCCACAGGCGCCTGGCCTCAGATTACCCAGAATGCTCCGAGAGTGAGGAGGAGGAGCAGAGCAGCAGAGAGGTTCTGAACATCACCCTGGACTTCCTGAGGAGGATGGACCAGGAGCAGCTGGCCCAGCGCCTGCAGAACAGTAAGAACTCTGTTACTGTCCATCTGAGGAACAGACCACACCAGACTTGACTTCACAGTAACAAAAGACTCACATACAGTACTGCAGTACTACAGTACTATGACCCGGTACACGAGGTGCTGCTGGATATTCTCTGTTTCACTTAAAGGTTCATGATGTCAGTTTTCTGGTGGAGGTTCATCAAAAGTCTTGGGCTGCAACAAATTTATCATAATTTACTTTTGTGACTCTGTGGCTCAAATCCCATCGTATTACAACAAAAAGAAAATGTACACACAATAAATATTAAGTCTAAAAATTAGGGCTGGGAATATTAACGCGTTAATCGCGATTAATCACGATAGAGTTTTAATCGCGAAATTTTTTTTTAATTGCGATCAGAGTTTGCCAGCATTTTCCGCAATTCTACCATCCATATGCAGCTCATTTGTTTGTATTAATTAAACTCATTGTCGGTTAAACGCGCTATTTTGAGTTTGCTCGTATTTTGTTCCTTCTACGCATCCGTAGGCAGCTCGAGCGGGCTTCAGTCATTTATTTACAATTTCTCAAAGTAAGCACTATTACTGGTTCATTGTTACTTTTTCCTTTCTCTGCACTTTTTTGAAATAAAAAAAATGGTGAGAAATACTTTGCATTGTGAGTTTAACTTTAGATTCGAACGGTCTTACTGCAAGATATCAATTTTAAACATGCAAAATAAATCACGATTAATCGCGATTAACTATGAAATTTCTGAGATTAGTTGCGATCAAGAAAATTAATCGTTTGACAGCCCTACTAAAAATATGTTGTTCCAGTTTTCATATTTTCAACGATAAGTCGATGTCATTATCGTGACAGGCCTCCTCATCTCTTCAGATCTGACCTGTAACTTGACCTGTTAGAGTCACCTGCTTGTGTCCATCAAGTGTAATATAAAATCAAATCACCATGGAAACAAGCAGGTTGAAGAAGTGAAAAGTTCCATGCTGCATATTTAAGTTTACAATTAAAAGCAGCTGATTTACTGTGTGACGTTCCAGTGAAGACGTTTTCAGAAGGAGCTGGAGTCGACAGCTGTTTGTCTTTATTCAGGTGGTGATGTTGGAGTTTGTGGAGATAAACTGAAGTCTGATCTGCAGCAGAGGTTCAGCTGTGTGTTTGAGGGCGTGGCTAAAGCAGGAGACTCCGCCCCCCTGACCCAGATCTACACAGAGCTCTACATCACAGAGGGCGGGGCCTCAGAGGTCAACCAGGAACATGAGGTCAGACACATGGAGACCGTGTCCAGAAGACCGGCCGCTCCAGAGACCACCATCACATGTGAAGACCTCTTTAAACCCCGCCCACACTCACCAGAGCCAATCAGAGCGGTGCTGACGAAGGGCGTGGCCGGCGTGGGGAAAACGGTGCTGACTCAGAAGTTCAGTCTGGACTGGGCTGAAGGCAGAGCCCACCAGGACCTCCAGCTGCTGTTCCCGTTCTCAGAGACACACAGTTCAGCCTGGTGGAGCTGCTGCACCACTTCTTCAGTCCATCCAAAGATCTCTGCAGCTTCCAACAGCTCCAGGTGCTCTTCATCTTTGACGGTCTGGACGAGTGCAGACTTCTTCTGGACTTCAGCCGAACCCGGGTCCTGACCGACCCCACAGAGTCCACCTCAGTGCACGTGCTGCTGGTGAACCTCATCAGGGGAAGGCTGCTTCCCTCCGCTCGCCTCTGGATAACCACGCGCCCCGCCGCGGCCAATCAGATCCCTGCTGAGTGCGTCACCATGGTGACAGAGGTGCGAGGGTTCACTGACCCGCAGAAGGAGCAGTACTTCAGGAAGAGGATCACAGACCAGGCCACAGCCGTCATCTCCCACATCAAGAGCATCCGCAGCCTCCACATCATGTGCAGCATCCCGATCTTCTGCTGGATCCTCTCCACAGTTCTACAGAAGCTTCTGGAACAAACGGAGAGACCAGAGCTGCCCCGGAGCCTCACACAGATGTACGTCCACTTCCTGGTGGTGCAGGCCAAAGTCAAGAACATCAAGTATCACCAGAGATCAGGGACAGATCTTCACTGGACTCCAGAGATCAGGGAGATGGTGCGATCTCTGGGAAAACTGGCATTTGAGCAGCTGCAGAAAGGAAACCTGATCTTCTATGAGAGTGACCTGAGCGAGTGTGGGCTGGACGCTGCAGCGGCCTCAGTGTACTCTGGAGTGTTCACACAGGTCTTCAGAGAGGAGCCAGGCCTGTACCAGGACAAGGTCTTCTGCTTCATCCATCTGAGTGTGCAGGAGTTTCTGGCTGCTCATGTGATTTTCCAGGTTTATACACATTTATACATTATAGTGGAATTTACATTATAGAGGTGATTTTTTTCAAACTACACTGGTCTCTCGCTCTATCACGGTTCACTTTTTGCGGCCTCGATGTTTCACGGATTTTTTTTTTTTAAATTTCAATTCTTTTTATAGTGTATGAACATTGTTGTGCGTCCTCATTGTCTCCTCCGTGTCTCCTGTACAGAACAGAATGTGTTCAGTTTGACACATTTATATAGAGGTTATAGAGGGGGGACCCCGGGGGGGCTCCGGGAGTCCCGCTGGATGCACGAGGAGCCGAGACATGAGTCACTGGATCTGTAGGAAGTCCAGACCGGGACTAAGACATGAGGACCAGATCAGGACTAAACCGGGACTAAACCGGGACTAAACCAGGTCTAAACCAGGTCTACACACACACAGTATCGAAATCGAGTTTGATATTTTAGTAAAATCCAGTGTAATGTGTAGGTATGAAAAAGAAAACTAAATTATTGTGCATAAAAATGAAGCTTTCTGTTAACAATTGATTAATAATTGTGACTGAAATGGAATGTATTGATGAAATGTTTTATCGTCACTATCGGTGTTTTTGTCTGGAAAAGGGAAGAGGGGCAGAGAACAGAAGATTACTCTTCTTTCTGCTCCTTTTTATTCAATATTTTGTATTTTTCTCACTCTGATATTTTTTATACTTTATGAGTGAAATAAACAAACAAAAATAAAATAAAGTACAAATGTCTGGGCATCATTGTCGATGATAATAAAGGATAATAAATAAATATGATCTGGAAAGCGCGGGGGGCCCCAAAGATTGTTGACAGGAAGCTCAACAAGTTCTGGTTTCGAATTCACTCATGGAACATTTTACATTTTACAACATCTTTGTGGGTGAGAATACGAGACGTTCTTCTGTGGAGGTGGTGTTCTACATAAACATCCTGTGTCTGTGGTTTCGTTAGAAACTTGTCATGAGCATATCATTTTGTGATGAGACGCAGAATGGCACACTGGCTCAGAACGGCACACTCGGACGGCTCTGGATTTATCCACTCGTTCAGTTCGGGGGTTCAGACACTGGGGCTAAGTCTATGGAGGGGCCCTATACCCAGAGCCCAAGGCCGGGAATGGTGTCTCTCCCCCGGCTATGAGTGCTGGCAGAGCCCCCCTGGGTCTCTGGGGCCATGTGCCTGGAGGGGCCCTAAACCCCGATGTTGATGATAGTCCGATGGACTATCCAACTGGACTAAGATACATGCCATATTCAACGGAGACTCGGTTCTTATGACCCAAAAGAAATTAGACGATGACGTCATCACGTAAATACGTGAACGCGTAACTTTCGCCATTGTCTTCTATATCTTTTGTCTAAAATGGTAAGTTTAACTGTACACATTTTACTGTATATTTTGAAGATGTGAATGTTCGTGCATCTGATGACGAGCGCTGACGGGTTCGATATGTGAATGTTCGTGTCTCTGATGACGAGCTCTGACGGGTTCGATATGTGAATGTTCGTGTCTCTGATGACGAGCTCTGACGGGTTCGATATGATGTGATTTGGTTCAGAGTTTGGATGAGACGTGACATTAGCATTAGCATTATTAAAAGGACTATTCTAGACATCTTGGTGTCATCTTTGATTGTAATTTTAAATTTGAAAAGCAAGTCAGCTCTGTTCTTAAATCACGTTTTTATCAGCTAAGGGTTTTAAGCAAAATTAAATCGTACATTCCACATCTGCACTTTGTGACTTTGTGACATCACGACTCGATTATTGTACTTCATTGTACGCTGGCATTGACCAGGTCCAGCTTAGGCGCCTACAGGGGGTCCAGAATGCAGCTGCTCGACTTTTAACTGGAAGAAAGCGGAGAGACCATATCACTCCCATTTTCAAATCCCTGCACTGGCTTCCTGTTCATTTTAGAATCCATTTTAAAATTTTAATGATTGTTTTTAAGAGACATATGTGTAACTGATAGGGAGAACAGTGGAACAGTGAAGTTACAAGGAGCAGAGGTGGTGAAGGTGGAGGATTTTAGATACTTAGGATCATCTGTTCAGAGCAGTGGAGACTGTGGAAGAGAGGTGAAGAATAGAGTGAAGGATGGAACAGCTGGAGAAAAGTGTCAGGAGTGATCTGCCATAGAAGAGTGCCAGCTAGGGTGAAGGGAAAGGTTTACAGGACAGTTGTGAGACCAGCCATGATGTATGGATTAGAAACACTTGCAATAGGCAGAAGACAGGAGGCAGAGCTGGAGATAGCAGAGTTAAAGATGCTCAGATTCTCTTTAGGAGTGACAAGGATGGACAGGATCAGGAATGAGGTCATCAGAGGGACAACACAGACAGGAAGGTTTGGAGAAAAAGCTCGAGAAGCCAGATTGAGATGGTTTGGACATGTTCAGAGGAGGGACAGTGGATATATTGGTAGAAGAATGTTAGAGATGGAGCTACCAGGTAGGAGACAAAGAGGAAGACCAAAGAGGAGATTTATGGATGCAGTGAGGGAGGACAAGGAGGTAGTTGGAGCCAGAGTAGAAGATACAGAAAACAGGGCGAGATGGAAAAAGTTGATTCGCTGTGGCAACCCCTGAAAAAGGGACAAGCCGAAAGGAGAAGAATGATTGTTTTTAAGAGTCTTAATGGCATAGCACCAGTGTATTTATTTGAACTCCTTCAGCCCCAGTATTAGACGTGTGTATCTGTACGCTTAAATGATCTGAACCTTACGTGTGTCACAGGACCGTGTAGAGCCGATGGAGGTGGACCCAGCTCCCACTCCCACCCAGAGGCCCTCACTGTGAGTGTCTGCTCCAGAGAATAATGCCTCTGAACACTGTGTACAAACATCTAACCTGGTCCTCTGTCTCACAGATACGATAAAGAGGAGCCCATGGAGGTGGACCCTCCCTGTGGAGCGCCCCCTGGAGGTTCTGCGCATGTCTCAGATCACAGTGGAAGTGTCACCGCTGCAGGTTGAAATCTCTCCTTTTTGTCCAGCATGATAAACTGTAGTCTGTGGGAGGGGGTCTCCAACCTGATGATGGGGTCAGAGGATCACATTGTACATGAAAATGGACATGAACTCTCCAAAAGGTCAATTCACAAATGTCGAACCTGATCAGGGCCGTACACAGGGTTTTTAAACTACCAAGATCCAAATTCATTTTTCCATAACAGCACATTTAAATCCTGAGAACAGTGTCGCCTTCACTGAAATAAAGACTTTTATATTGGCCGTTCATTGACAGACTCTCTGAATTTAGTGCTGAATAGAGATCTACTTTTGAGGTTGATGTTGTGCCGAGATCTACCAAGAGGGGGCGTCTGTTAGACATGGCAAATATGTGCTTTTGGAGTGAGATTATTTTTAAAGTCGCATAGGGGCGAAAAAATTGGATTTGGGTCACTTCAGGCTGCAGTGTGAACGTAGCCCAAGATATGTGCTCCTAAAACCGAAACATATCCGATGTTTTGATATGCGACTTCAGTCTGAACGGCCAGGTCGCGTTCATCCGACCTGGCCTCATCCGACCTGGGCGTGTTTCCTCCAGTGAGAGTGGTACAAGTCGGCGCTCACAAATGTACACAAACGCTCATCATGCGAAAATAGTATATGAACGCTGTGTCAGTGAAGCGGCGAAGCACGTAGCAATCCCACCGCTCTTGTCTGCGACTCCGCACCAACACGTTCATTTCTACGGACGTTGCTGCCGCTGCCCCACAAAACGCCATGGCCAAAAACCTCGTCCTTCTCCTTCTCCTCCTTAAAACAAATAAGCTGTACATGTTCTGGCTCCAGTACAACGGCAACTTTAGGCGACTTCCGTAAACACTGAGCACGCTCGCTGCACGTGACCTCGTCGTGTCCTCCAAGGCTCATGTGGGACACTTTTGGGATGTTTAAAGTTCACACTGGAGATCACATACAAGTTGCATTTAATTGGAAATGTGAACGGCCTCGCAAAAAAAAAATAAAAAAATTGGATTTCACAACAACAAAAATCGGAATTGAGTATTAAGCCCTGCGGTCTGAACGTCGCCTTAGACCAGTGCTTCTCAAATAGTGGGGCGGGCCCCCCTGGGGGGGCGCAGCATGATGCCGGGGGGGCGCGTGTGACCCTTGGAAACATGCTTTTTTGCCGTACTGTACTAGAACTAAGTGCAATTGCACATCAACAACAGTAGCTGGCAGTGGCGCTCTCATTGTCGCTCTGGGGCTGGGGTCGGCAACCTTAAATACGCAATATACAGAACAGACTCAGCATCAGCAGAACATCCTCTGTCACAGAAAAAACACGTATGTTCCACCGAGTCGTGTCCTTTAGTCCGACAGAAGCTGACGCATCAGCGGCACAAGGACAGAGCGTTTTTTTTTTTTTCAGCGCTTTTAGTTTATGCAAATGGGCCATGCGGTTTTAAGTTTTGTTTCTGTAAAACATAAACAAATGTGCGCAAAGCTGCATTAAAAACATATTAATATTTGAGTCCTCAGTGCAAAAAGACAGTGCAGTCTTTGTTGTAAGTTTCTTTTTTTGTTTTTAATGTTAATAAAAGGATACAATGTTATGCAGAGGGGTTACTAATAACAATTTTCTAGACAAATAATACTATTTATAGTCACGCGCAGGGTGGGGGTGTGTGAAAGTTTTTTCTTCTTCCTAGGGGGGGCGTCACAGAAAATAATTGAGAAGCACTGCCTTAGACACACATTTCTCACGATCGACTGACACTCTGCCCGTGATCGACTGGTTGGGCACCCCTGCTTTAAGCCATTATTTTACACTTGACCTAGTGTGAGAGGAGCCTGAGCCCTCTGCTGCCCCCCTGTGCTCCGGCCCTGCTCACACTGAACCTGGAGCCTCACACCGACAAAACTACAGCCTTTTGCAAAGACACATTTTCTTTCATGTTTATATAAATTCTATACGAATTGCAGGTTTTAGCTTGTACCATAAAGTCTAGCAGCGTTTGCTTTGGCACACGACACAAATCTGCATTTGAACAATATTGATTTTAGCTAACTCCATCGGTTTTACCTTCTGTCCTCTCTGTTTCAGGTCTTGAGCAGTTTGAGGTGGAGGTTGTGTGCAAGATCTCGACTCTGTACCCTCTACAGAAATAATGCTGAGATTCAGGAGCAGGACTTCTGCACTTCGACACTCCCAAGGACATCACGGCTCATGATAATCAAAAGGACTTGTTTATCAATTCAACAGAGGTCTTCAACGGGGGGGTCGCGGAGGTACTGCAGGGGGGTCGCGAAATCTTTTGATTTCAGTTTAATACAGCATTAACCTGTGTATTATATGTACCATAACAGAGTATCAATGTTTATACATGACACTAAATTTAATCTAAAACACAATTCTATGCCGTATATATAGTAGGGGGTCCCTGGCCCAGTTCGCCATCTGTTTGGGGGTCCCTGGCCTTGAAGACCCCTGGTCTAGAACACGATGAACACTCAAACACTCGGCTGTCACACATATTTACTGGATTTTTATTCTTGTACTCTTCCCCCTCCCCACCCCCCATAATGTTTTCCAAATAAAAAGATACTTTATATAAACTATTCCACTGTATTATGTCTAGTGTTATTGATTGCATTGATTCTTATTCTGTTTATGTTCTTGTATCACTGGAGAGAGAGGAGGACATTAGCGCCCCCTGTTGGCTGCATTAAGGTCCATGGACTTGTCCATTTAAGTGTCTTTTCATTGTTTATGACAGATAAACATTTCCATTCCATTTGTCATTATTCATTAATACACTTTCATTAATAAATATCTGTAACATTACTGTAACCGAGGGCGGTTAAGGCCCCCGCTTCTATTTTTAGTAGTATAACAGGTAAATCTGACAGAATAGAAATCATTCATAAAAGGCAGGGATAGTGTAAAAATAGATACAATTTTATTTATTCAACTTAAGTTTAAAAATGCAAACTCCTAAAATACAATAAAGTGCTATAGTCAATGGGATAAAGTGCGTTAGTTTGACACTCGCAGAAACCACTGGGTTAAGGTGCGTTAGATTCTCAATTACAGGAAGCACAGTTAGTAATTCACTCCACATGCGTAACCCCAAATGGACTGTCTAGCACTTCTAATTCTTGTCTACAAAGAGCACAGTTGAACACAAAACTTATATAAAAATTGAGAGCACACTTGTCCGACCGTGGTCTGCTTAGTGCTTTAATATCCCTATGGCACTAGCAGGGCCCTGGGTACAGCCAGACGGAGGCGGACAGCACAAAACACCCCTTTCAGCACCCTGGCGCAAATATAAAACACAAGCTATAACGTTGCCACCATGCTACACATCATACAACATTGTAGACAAAAGAAAATGAACAAAAGAGCACTAGCACCCATCTCAGCCACAGCCCTGAATGAACCAGCCCCGGTGAGCACACCTTAAACTAATCCCCGTAATCAAACAGTGCGTTCACAGGCACACCAAAAAAAAAAAGGAATTTAGAAAGACTGCCTGAAAAACCTGCATTTTAGTCTCACTGGTTACATTACGTTGTCGCCATGGTCCTTGCTAGTGAATACTATATTGTAATATGGTGTTACTGAGTCCATTGTGGATCATTTTATCTAAATTAGGTCAAATGAAAGTGTTTGTCGTCTTTGGTCTGCTCTGGAATCTCTTTATATCTGTCTGTAAACACCTGCAAAAAGTACAGTTGTATGAAAAGGTTTGGGCTTGACAATTGGCATTATTTTCATTTATAAATCATTGGGTGTTTGGGTCCACAACTTCATTTTGATTAAATAATAAAATTAACTAATGGACACAGGAATATTGTAATATTTCAGCAGTGAAATTTAACAGAAAATGTGCAATATGCATCAAAACCAAATCAGAGACCAAATCAGATCAATATTTAGTCGAGCCTTTTGTAAAAATAACAGCCTCTAGACGCTTTCTACAGCCTCTAATGAGTGTCTGGATCCTGGATGAAGGTCTTGGACCGTTCTTCCTGACAGAACATCTCTAGTTCAGTGAGGTTTGATGGAGCACGGACAGCTTCAAATCATCCCACAGATTTTCAATGATCTTCAAATCTGGGACTGGGCCGGTCCAGAACGTTGGACTTGTTCCTCTGAACGCCTGAGGAGATTTTGAGCAGTGTTTTGGGTCGTCGTCTTGTTGAAATATCCAGCCCCGGCGCAACTTCATCTTTGTGACAGATTGTTGAACATTATTCTCAAGAATCCGCTGATATTGAGTGGAATCCATGTGACCCTCAACTTTAACAAGATTCTCACTCCCGGCACTGGCCACAGCCCCACAGCCTGATGGAACCTCCACCACATTTTACTGTGGGTAAAGTGTTTTTCTTGGAATGCTGTGTTCTTTTGCCGTCATGCAGATCGCCTCTTGTTATGACCAAATAACTCATTTTTTGTTTCATCAGTCCACAGCTCCTTATTCCAAAATGAATTTGTAAACATACTTTAATACTTTTACTGCAGTAGATTTTTTCATGTGATACTTTTACTTGAGCTCAGGCTTTAGCGTTAGCGCATTAGCATCTCCTATTTGTTTGTATGGGTTAGCTTAGCTTAGCTGCTCCCACTGTTTTCTATGGGGCCGTTAGCATTGCCTTTCATACAAACTTTCTGCATTTTTCTTTACAATGATCACTTATTGTCTAATGTTGTCAAATTATTAGTTATCTTTTGATACCGTTGATGACACCATATTAGAACACAGACTCACTACATGCGGTTTGTCAGATCATACTGTCAAATGGTTTCGTAACTACCTCTCAGACCGAACTCAGTGTGTAAAGGCAGAAGGACTCACATCACAAACACGTACCATCAATACAGGTGTACCTCAGGGATCTGTTCTAGGACCATTACTTTTCATCCTTTACATCAATAATATAAACCTGAATGTCACAAATGCACATTCACATTTCTATGCCGATGATACAGTAATCTATAGCTCTGCACCTTCACCATCACAAGCACCATCAGTTACAATCGGCCTTTGACATTATACAAAAAAACCTTCTGGATCTTAAACTTATCCTGAACTCAGATAAAACCAAATTCATGTTGTTGTCCAACTCAAAATCAAACCCACAAAATCTGCCACAAATCACCACTGCACAGGGCGCTCAAATAGAATCCGTTACCCACTACAAATATCTTGGGATCTGGATTGACAACACTGTCATTTTCTATTCATATTCAACAGCTAGTAAAACGACTTAGAGTCAAGTTGGAGTTTTATTTCAGGATCAGGGCCTGTCTCTCTTTTGAGGCCCGAAAGAGGCTTGTTGACGCCACATTTATGTCTGTCCTGGATTATGGGGATGTTCTGTATATGCATGTATCTGCGAGCTCTGGACACAGTTTATCACGGAGCTCTGAGGTTCATCACTGGTTTTAGATCTCTTACCCATCATTGTGTTTTATAGACTCGTGTTGGCTGGTCCTCCCTGTTGTCCCGAAGACTTAAGCATTTCTATGTGCTGATTTATAAATGTATACTTGGCCAGCTGCCTCCATACTTGGAAACCTACATTTCTCAACAAAGTGGTTCTTATAATCTTCGTTCTTCAGATTTATTTTTATTGTCAGTTCCAAAGGTCAGGTCTAAAAGGGGAAAGAAGGCTTTTCAGTTTGCTGCTCCTTCTGCATGGAACCTTTTACAGAAAGACTTGAAACTGAGTGAGCTGGTCTCCTTAGAATCTTTTTTTAAAAATTTAACTGACCGGGATGCTGTAACATCTGTATGTAACTGCTATTCCTGATTGTGTTGTATTTATTGTGAAATAGTTTGACATTTTTATCTAGAAACTGTGATTTCTGAACTGTAAAATTTTATCAATTGTGTGTGTGTGTGTTGTGTTTTGAAAGTGACCTGTAACCGACATGTAACTGAACTGCTGCCTGTCTTGGCCAGGACGCTCTTGTAAAAGAGATTTTTAATCTCAATTAGTCTTTTTTCCTGGTTAAATAAAGGTTAAATAAATAAAAAAATAAAAAAAAATATTATGCACTTCATTTTAGCCTAAACATTTTGTACTGAAATGCACTTTAAATGCTCAGGATTTCTCCAGGACTCTCCAGGATTTCTCCAGGACTCTCTCCAGGATTTCTCCAGTTTCGTGGTCAAATTAAAACATGACAATGTCGACACAGAAATATGAATAATAATTGTGTGGACATTTGTGGAAACATAAAACTAGAACAGATGATAAGAAAACACTTTTATTCCAGTCACTTCAGTGCTTCAGGTTTGTTTACTTCCTGCTCGGAGCATGTGCAGTAGTGCGGGGATCAGCTGTGGAAAAACACGTCATTTAAATATAAAATTATAGAAGTTTATTAAAAAGAAAATAAAAATGAATGTTTAGAAAGCTGTTTTCTCCATTTTAGGGCCATGCATCTATAATAAAAACGTTTTATTTTATAGTAATTTATTTTTTTTATTTACTTTAACTTTGTCATTTTTTGTAATTTTATTTTTATAGTATTTTTATTTTTATAGTATTTGTTTTTATTTAATTCAATTTTGTAACTTTTTTGTAATTTTATTTTTATAGTATTTGTTTTTTTTTTATTTAATTTAATTTTGTGATTCCCCCCCCCCCCCCCCATTTTAGTTTGTAGTATTTTGATTATAGTTTTATAGTATTTTATTTTTTAATTTAATTTAATTTTGTAATTTTTTTGTCATTTTATTTTATAACATTTCTATTTTTATAGCATTTTAATTTAATTACATTTTTGGTAATTTTATTTTTATAGTATTTTTTATTTAATTTATTTTTGTAATTTTTTTGTAATTTTTTTTTTTAGAATCATTTATTCTAATATCGGCTACAAGACGATTTAAAAACATTGAGGAAACGTTCAGGTGATTTTATTTTTAGTCTGAAGTTTCCTCCGTCGCCACCAGAGGGCAGACAGAGCCCAGCTCAGTCAGATGCCCTCCCTGTGTGTCAGATGCCCTCCCCTGTGTGTGTCAGATGCCCTCCCCGTGTGTGTCAGATGCCCTCCCTGTGTGTCAGATGCCCTCCCTGTGTGTCAGATGCCCTCCCCGTGTCTTTTTCTTGTTTTGGGGCATAGAAGATCAAGGACCTGCAGTTGTGTTTTGTTTCACTTTGAGCTGTTTTCACCATTAAAAGAAAATAAAAATGAAACACTAAAGATACTGTAAAGGTTTAAAAAGCTGTTTTCTCCATTTTAGGACCTTGGATCTATAATAAAAACTTTTTATTTTATTATAGTTATATAGTTTTTATTTTTATTTTTTAAATTTACTTTAACTTTGTAAATTTTGTAAGTTTATTTTTATAGTATTTTTATTTTTATAGTATTTTTTTTTATTTAATTCAATTTTCTAACTTTTTGTAATTTTATAGTATTTATTTTTATATAATTTGTTTTTTAAATTTAATTTAAATTTGTAACTTTTTGTAATTTTATTTTTATAGTGCTTTTTTAATTTAATTTTGTAATTTTGTAATTTTATTTTATAACATTTTTATTTTTTATAGTATTTTAATTTAATTTTTGGTAATTTTATTTTTATAGTATTTTCCTTTTTATTGTATTTTTATTTAATTTTTTTGTAATTTTTTTTTATTTTGTATTATTTGTAATTTTTATAGTATTTTTATTGTTACAGTATTTTATTTATTTATTTATTTGTTTTATTTTATTTTATTTTATTATAGTTTTATATAATTTTTAATGTTATTTTATTATAGTTGTATTTTATTACATTTTCATATAGTTCTAAGTTTAGGACGAACTTTTCCAAACCTATAAAATGGTGCAGAAAAAATGAAACCAAATTTACAAATAAAAAATAAATCCAACTCTCGGGGAGCAGGTCTAAACCAGGTCTAAACCAGGACTAAACCAGGTCTAAACCAGGACTAAACCAGGATTAAACCAGGACTAAACCAGGTCTAAACCAGGACTAAACCAGGTCTAAACCAGGACTAAACCAGGTCTAAACCAGGTCTAAACCAGGACTAAACCAGGTCTAAACCAGGATTAAACCAGGTCTAAACCAGGACTAAACCAGGTCTAAACCAGGATTAAACCAGGATTAAACCAGGACTAAACCAGGTCTAAACCAGGTCTAAACCAGGTCTAAACCAGGACTAAACCAGGACTAAACCAGGTCTAAACCAGAACTAAACCAGGATTAAACCAGGACTAAACCAGGTCTGAACCAGGACTAAACCAGGTCTAAACCAGAACTAAACCAGGTCTAAACCAGGACTAAACCGGGACTAAACCAGGACTAAACCAGGTCTAAACCAGAACTAAACCAGGACTAAACCAGGACTAAACCAGAACTAAACCAGGTTTAACCAGGTCTAAACCAGGTTTAAACCAGGACTAAACCAGGACTAAAACAGGATTAAACCAGGACTAAAGCAGGACTAAACCAGGACCAAACCAGGACTAAACCAGGACTAAAGCAGAACTAAACCAGGTCTAAACCAGGTTTAAACCAGTCTAAAGCAGGACTAAACCAGGACTAAAGAAGGACTAAAGCAGGACTAAACCAGGACTAAACCAGGACTAAACCAGGACTAAACCAGAACTAAACCAGGTCTAAACCAGGTCTAAACCAGGTTTAAACCAGGACTAAACCAGGACTAAACCAGGATTAAACCAGGTCTAAACCAGGTTTAAACCAGGACTAAACCAGAACTAAACCAGGTCTAAACCAGGTCTAAACCAGGTTTAAACCAGGACTAAACCAGGACTAAACCAGGATTAAACCAGGACTAAACCAGGTCTAATCCAGGAATAAACCAGGATTAAACCGGGTCTAAACCAGGTCTAAACCAGGACTAAACCAGGATTAAACCAGGACTAAACCAGGTCTAAACCAGGTCTAAACCTGGTCTAAACCAGGACTAAACCAGGACTAAACCAGGACTAAACCAGAACTAAACCAGGTCTAAACCAGGTTTAAACCAGGACTAAACCAGGTCTAAACCAGGAATGAACCAGGATTAAACCAGGTCTGAACCAGGACTAAACCAGGTCTAAACCAGAACTAAACCAGGACTAAACCAGGACTAAACCAGAACTAAACCAGGTCTAAACCAGGTCTAAACCAGGTTTAAACCAGGACTAAACCAGAACTAAACCAGGTCTAAACCAGGTCTAAACCAGGTTTAAACCAGGACTAAACCAGGACTAAACCAGGATTAAACCAGGACTAAACCAGGTCTAATCCAGGAATAAACCAGGATTAAACCGGGTCTAAACCAGGACTAAACCAGGTCTAAACCAGGACTAAACCAGGATTAAACCAGGACTAAACCAGGTCTAAACCAGGTCTAAACCAGGACTAAACCAGGACTAAACCAGGACTAAACCAGAACTAAACCAGGTCTAAACCAGGTTTAAACCAGGACTAAACCAGGTCTAAACCAGGAATGAACCAGGATTAAACCAGGTCTGAACCAGGACTAAACCAGGTCTAAACCAGAACTAAACCGGGTCTAAACCGGGACTAAACCGGGACTAAACCAGGTCTAAACCAGATCTAAACCAGGTCTAAACCAGGTCTAAACCAGGTCTAAACCAGGTCTAAACCAGGACTAAACCAGGACTAAACCAGGTCTAAACCAGGACTAAACCAGGATTAAACCAGGACTAAACCAGAACTAAACCAGGACTAAACCAGAACTAAACCAGGTCTAAACCAGGTTTAAACCAGGACTAAACCAGGACTAAACCAGGTCTAAACCAGGACTAAACCAGGTCTAAACCAGAACTAAACCAGGACTAAACCAGGACTAAACCAGAACTAAACCAGGTCTAAACCAGGTCTAAACCAGGTTTAAACCAGGACTAAACCAGGACTAAACCAGGATTAAACCAGGTCTAAACCAGGTTTAAACCAGGACTAAACCAGAACTAAACCAGGTCTAAACCAGGTCTAAACCAGGTTTAAACCAGGACTAAACCAGGACTAAACCAGGATTAAACCAGGACTAAACCAGGTCTAATCCAGGAATAAACCAGGATTAAACCGGGTCTAAACCAGGTCTAAACCAGGACTAAACCAGGATTAAACCAGGACTAAACCAGGTCTAAACCAGGTCTAAACCTGGTCTAAACCAGGACTAAACCAGGACTAAACCAGGACTAAACCAGAACTAAACCAGGTCTAAACCAGGTTTAAACCAGGACTAAACCAGGTCTAAACCAGGAATGAACCAGGATTAAACCAGGTCTGAACCAGGACTAAACCAGGTCTAAACCAGAACTAAACCAGGACTAAACCAGGACTAAACCAGAACTAAACCAGGTCTAAACCAGGTCTAAACCAGGTTTAAACCAGGACTAAACCAGAACTAAACCAGGTCTAAACCAGGTCTAAACCAGGTTTAAACCAGGACTAAACCAGGACTAAACCAGGATTAAACCAGGACTAAACCAGGTCTAATCCAGGAATAAACCAGGATTAAACCGGGTCTAAACCAGGACTAAACCAGGTCTAAACCAGGACTAAACCAGGATTAAACCAGGACTAAACCAGGTCTAAACCAGGTCTAAACCAGGTCTAAACCAGGACTAAACCAGGACTAAACCAGGACTAAACCAGAACTAAACCAGGTCTAAACCAGGTTTAAACCAGGACTAAACCAGGTCTAAACCAGGAATGAACCAGGATTAAACCAGGTCTGAACCAGGACTAAACCAGGTCTAAACCAGAACTAAACCGGGTCTAAACCGGGACTAAACCGGGACTAAACCAGGTCTAAACCAGATCTAAACCAGGTCTAAACCAAGTCTAAACCAGGTCTAAACCAGGACTAAACCAGGACTAAACCAGGTCTAAACCAGGACTAAACCAGGATTAAACCAGGACTAAACCAGGTCTAAACCAGGACTAAACCAGGTCTAAACCAGGACTAAACCAGGTCTAAACCAGGTCTAAACCAGGACTAAACCAGGTCTAAACCAGGATTAAACCAGGTCTAAACCAGGACTAAACCAGGTCTAAACCAGGATTAAACCAGGATTAAACCAGGACTAAACCAGGTCTAAACCAGGTCTAAACCAGGTCTAAACCAGGACTAAACCAGGACTAAACCAGGTCTAAACCAGAACTAAACCAGGATTAAACCAGGACTAAACCAGGTCTGAACCAGGACTAAACCAGGTCTAAACCAGAACTAAACCAGGTCTAAACCAGGACTAAACCGGGACTAAACCAGGACTAAACCAGGTCTAAACCAGAACTAAACCAGGACTAAACCAGGACTAAACCAGAACTAAACCAGGTTTAACCAGGTCTAAACCAGGTTTAAACCAGGACTAAACCAGGACTAAACCAGGATTAAACCAGGTCTAAACCAGGATTAAACCAGGACTAAACCAGAACTAAACCAGGACTAAACCAGAACTAAACCAGGTCTAAACCAGGTTTAAACCAGGACTAAACCAGGACTAAACCAGGTCTAAACCAGGACTAAACCAGGTCTAAACCAGAACTAAACCAGGACTAAACCAGGACTAAACCAGAACTAAACCAGGTCTAAACCAGGTCTAAACCAGGTTTAAACCAGGACTAAACCAGGACTAAACCAGGATTAAACCAGGTCTAAACCAGGTTTAAACCAGGACTAAACCAGAACTAAACCAGGTCTAAACCAGGTCTAAACCAGGTTTAAACCAGGACTAAACCAGGACTAAACCAGGATTAAACCAGGACTAAACCAGGTCTAATCCAGGAATAAACCAGGATTAAACCGGGTCTAAACCAGGTCTAAACCAGGACTAAACCAGGATTAAACCAGGACTAAACCAGGTCTAAACCAGGTCTAAACCTGGTCTAAACCAGGACTAAACCAGGACTAAACCAGGACTAAACCAGAACTAAACCAGGTCTAAACCAGGTTTAAACCAGGACTAAACCAGGTCTAAACCAGGAATGAACCAGGATTAAACCAGGTCTGAACCAGGACTAAACCAGGTCTAAACCAGAACTAAACCAGGACTAAACCAGGACTAAACCAGAACTAAACCAGGTCTAAACCAGGTCTAAACCAGGTTTAAACCAGGACTAAACCAGAACTAAACCAGGTCTAAACCAGGTCTAAACCAGGTTTAAACCAGGACTAAACCAGGACTAAACCAGGATTAAACCAGGACTAAACCAGGTCTAATCCAGGAATAAACCAGGATTAAACCGGGTCTAAACCAGGACTAAACCAGGTCTAAACCAGGACTAAACCAGGATTAAACCAGGACTAAACCAGGTCTAAACCAGGTCTAAACCAGGACTAAACCAGGACTAAACCAGGACTAAACCAGAACTAAACCAGGTCTAAACCAGGTTTAAACCAGGACTAAACCAGGTCTAAACCAGGAATGAACCAGGATTAAACCAGGTCTGAACCAGGACTAAACCAGGTCTAAACCAGAACTAAACCGGGTCTAAACCGGGACTAAACCGGGACTAAACCAGGTCTAAACCAGATCTAAACCAGGTCTAAACCAGGTCTAAACCAGGTCTAAACCAGGTCTAAACCAGGACTAAACCAGGACTAAACCAGGTCTAAACCAGGACTAAACCAGGATTAAACCAGGACTAAACCAGAACTAAACCAGGACTAAACCAGAACTAAAACCAGGTCTAAACCAGGTTTAAACCAGGACTAAACCAGGACTAAACCAGGTCTAAACCAGGACTAAACCAGGTCTAAACCAGAACTAAACCAGGACTAAACCAGGACTAAACCAGAACTAAACCAGGTCTAAACCAGGTCTAAACCAGGTTTAAACCAGGACTAAACCAGGACTAAACCAGGATTAAACCAGGTCTAAACCAGGTTTAAACCAGGACTAAACCAGAACTAAACCAGGTCTAAACCAGGTCTAAACCAGGTTTAAACCAGGACTAAACCAGGACTAAACCAGGATTAAACCAGGACTAAACCAGGTCTAATCCAGGAATAAACCAGGATTAAACCGGGTCTAAACCAGGTCTAAACCAGGACTAAACCAGGATTAAACCAGGACTAAACCAGGTCTAAACCAGGTCTAAACCTGGTCTAAACCAGGACTAAACCAGGACTAAACCAGGACTAAACCAGAACTAAACCAGGTCTAAACCAGGTTTAAACCAGGACTAAACCAGGTCTAAACCAGGAATGAACCAGGATTAAACCAGGTCTGAACCAGGACTAAACCAGGTCTAAACCAGAACTAAACCAGGACTAAACCAGGACTAAACCAGAACTAAACCAGGTCTAAACCAGGTCTAAACCAGGTTTAAACCAGGACTAAACCAGAACTAAACCAGGTCTAAACCAGGTCTAAACCAGGTTTAAACCAGGACTAAACCAGGACTAAACCAGGATTAAACCAGGACTAAACCAGGTCTAATCCAGGAATAAACCAGGATTAAACCGGGTCTAAACCAGGACTAAACCAGGTCTAAACCAGGACTAAACCAGGATTAAACCAGGACTAAACCAGGTCTAAACCAGGTCTAAACCAGGTCTAAACCAGGACTAAACCAGGACTAAACCAGGACTAAACCAGAACTAAACCAGGTCTAAACCAGGTTTAAACCAGGACTAAACCAGGTCTAAACCAGGAATGAACCAGGATTAAACCAGGTCTGAACCAGGACTAAACCAGGTCTAAACCAGAACTAAACCGGGTCTAAACCGGGACTAAACCGGGACTAAACCAGGTCTAAACCAGATCTAAACCAGGTCTAAACCAGGTCTAAACCAGGTCTAAACCAGGTCTAAACCAGGACTAAACCAGGACTAAACCAGGTCTAAACCAGGACTAAACCAGGATTAAACCGGGTCTAAACCAGAACTAAACCAGGTCTAAACCAGGACTAAACCAGGACTAAACCAGGACTAAACCAGGACTAAACCAGGTCTACTACCTAACCGTAGTTTAGTAGAGATAGGTAATTCCAGAGCTGAAATTTAACCAAATGATTCTAGTGAAGGTGTGTGAAGTTTAAAAACACAGTGAAGCACTTCCTGTATTACTGCATGACATCACAAGGTGGAAGAGGGTGTTTTCTGTTTGAGAGAAGCGCTCAGCCTAAATATGCAGGGTTTGTGTTTTAAATGTGTTTGAATTAAACACAACAGATGTGTTTGTGATGAGGAAACGACTTTAGAACATAGATCAGAACATGGCTTAACATCGGCCCTTTAATAACAAAAACACTTTATTTATGTTGTAATTTGGTGTTTTGATTCAAGCTGATTGTCCAATCAGAAAGCAGAACGAGCCTCACATGATTCTCTCATTTGGGTTGTTATAAATCTTTCTTTAGGATCGATGTAGCCTAAACCCTAAACAGTCCTTATTTAAATACATGTTACTTATGTTTATTATTTACAGTGTGACAACGGTTCAATATGTGTATAATATAAGTGCTCAACCATAGAAAATGTCCTTAAAAGACAACTAAAGACAAGAATAGATTTTAAATATATAATTTTAAAATATTATCTATGACATTTAAACTTGAATTGTGAACATTTCAAAGTCAAACTGAACTTTTTTCTAACATACATGCATCAGCAACAGTGTGATATAAGCTACAGAATGCACACTTCTTTATAGAAAGTACAATAGGTACAAGCATGTGTGTTTGTGTTTGTGTTTGTGTTTGTGTTTGTATCTGATGAACTGCGGATCAAACAGGAGATGATTAGTGTGTTTTGCTTTCTGTTTAACTGTGACTGCTCAAAATATCATGATCAACAGAACATATGCTATTAAGACCTCTTTACCGTTCAGCTAACCTTTTCACTCAACACGTCAGGACAAGAATCATTACTCAGTTGGTTCTACCCACCCCCTCCTTGAGCCGCCACCTTAACGTGGTGGAGGGGTTTCAGTGCCAAATGATCCCTGGAGCGGTGTTATCAGAGGCTTCATGCTCCTGGTTGGGTCACCCAAGGCAAACAGGTCCTGGGGGACGGGTCAGACTAAGACTGGTTCAGAAGTCTCCATGACGAGAAACACAGCGAGGCCAGTTACGTCGCCTGGATTGGCGTCACCAGGGCCCCACCCTGGAGCCAGGCCTGGGGTGGATGCTCGTCTGGTGGCCTTGATTCTTAAATGCCCAAACCAAACTCATCAATGCATTTAACTGGAAAACTCAACTGGCTACAACCGTACAACAGACATCGATTTCATTGGATTCTACTCATTTATAAATGTATTTACTTTAACTGTGCCCATTATTTACATCAATATTTAGTCCCAGTAACATCGTCTGTGGACACTGGTATCCCCCATGGCAGAAGATACATTAAGGCCTGTTGTGACGTGAGCCGTCCTCCTGTGGACCCACCACCCGCGGAAGGATTCATGGGGGCTGGTGCATTGTGTTCTGGGCAGCAGAACACTGCTTGGACTGCTGCCCCCGTGACCCAGAAAATGGAAAAAGCGGAAGAAAATGAATGAATGAATGAACATCGTCATATTCACTTAGAAGCACCCACTGTCTCACTTTTTCTGTTCCCCGAATCTACAAAGTTGGACGCAGATCATTTCAGTACAAACCCCTTTACCCACACACTTAAGAACTTTCAATTCATCTTTGTTTTCATATCTCAAAACTCCTTATTTATGTTTTTAGTTGGTCTTTTTTCAGTTTGTTCTATTGTATATGTATGTATGTGTGTGTAGGATACACATAGTACAGCTCTGAAAACAAATAAGAGACTGCAGTACAATACAAATTTAAAGTAACCCAAATATGTTGCTGTAAATTAAAATAATGATTGAAATATACTGCATTTTATTTTTACTGTAAAATTACAGCAATATTGCCGGTGTCTCTGCTGCCAGTACTTTACTGTAAATAAAAAAAAACAACATAAATATACTGTATTTTACCAAAACAGTAATAAGCTGTCAAGTAATTTCACAGTATGAATACTGTAAAAGAACAATAAAGTGATGGCGTCTCTGCTGCCAGCACTTTACTGTTATTTTACAGAGAAATTCTTTACCGTGCAGGTCAAAGCTGAAATCCAGTTGTTTTAAATCTCTGATCTGAACGGTCACTCCCTAAAGCCCGGCACTCCACGTTTACTCACTTATCACAGTAGTTTTGTTATCAGAATGATCTTTGTTATAAAATTGAACTATGAATGAAAAAGGATTCCACAAACGCTCAGTACAGATGTGCGCTTTATTCACTTTGATAGAGTACAGTTTGTACCTTTGATTGCAGAAAGCATTTCTTCTTTACATGGAGTGTGAGCGATTACTCGTCACTGTGCGTTATAATCTCTCTCTCTTCATGTAGCACAGTTAATGACACAAGCAAAGAAAATGTCAATGTGAGACTGACGGCAAAACTACAGCCTGAGCAAAACAAGAGAACGCACATAATACGGCTCCAAATACCAACTGCACTTTTTCAAAAACCATCTCACGTGCATAAAGTTTGGATGAAGAGTTACAGTGGGAAATGAGAACTTTTTCTTTTGGTCATTATTTTTTCTTTACTTTTATGATCACCACTTCCTGTATTTTTGTTTAACTCCAATGGCTTTGCACTTTGTCTGGGAAAAAGTTACACTGTACTTGATTATATCTGCATTTGAAGTATTTTTATTGATTTATTTATAGTTCCCATTTGTGTGGATATGGTGCAATGGTTAATTCATTGGCAAAAGCAACAAGGTTACTAAGGATACAACAACATAAATACAAAAACACAACAATGGTCAAATATACAGTATGCTTTGCTTTCAGTCCCATGATATTTTGAATGAAGTTTTATAATTAAAATATTATAATATAATGAATTATATTTGTATTTTTAAATAAAGAGATATTGTGCCTTCTCATTCTTTACATCAGTATGTTTTTTCTTTTTTAAAATAGACTATGTACACAACATTACAAGATTCTAGAAAGTAAAACCCACCACATGAAGCCTTTTTTTTTGTAATAAATGTATAAAGTAATTTACTGCCAATTAAAACACAACAAATGACAAGACATCAAGACCAACAAATTCAAACAATCAGTCCGTTTCCGAGATTGGGCCCATTGATAATTGACAAAAGTGACCCCAAAGTCTTCATCGACTTCACTGTGTCTGACCCAGAATGTCATTTCCTCGGGCAGTTACAGCACAGTGAACCCTCGCTCTATCGCGGTTCACTCTTCGCGGCCTCGCTGTTTCGCAGATTTTTTTTTATCTTTTTTTTTTTATAGTGTAACAATGTGTTCTGCGTCCTGATTGGCTAAGAGACTAGACCTGGACTATACGTGGACTAAACCAGGTCTAGACCAGAACTAGACCAGGTCTGAACCAGGATTAAACCACTTTGTGCGTGTTCGGTTTGTGGCTCGGGCTGAGAGCACGCCGTCCGGGCGCCGCAGTTCTGATCTCGTGCTCGCGGCCTCGCGTTGCATTTTCTCATATTTGTCTCTAGTTTAAACACTCAAAATTTCATAGATTTTCAACAAAATGTATTAAAGGTCCCATGACATGGTACTTCTTGATTCTTTTATATGGCTCCTTAATGGTTCCCTAATACTGTAAATGAATCCTTCTTCAAAATCAACACTCAGTGCATGAGAAAGACACATGTACAGAGTCAGAGTCATAATCTCTCTGTCTGAATAACTCATTCTGGGCCTTGTTGCTTGAATGCAAATGAGAAGGACACAGATTGGTTAGAGGAGTGTGTGGGGGGGGGGGGGATGCGTTTTTTTCAAACGCAGAAAAGGACCGCAAATGCTCAGTTAAGACATTTCGCAACTTTTAGCCATTGGGGGGGCCTAAACAGGGTAGGGGAGCTCACATTAACGTTCAAAAACCTCAGAAAGTGAAAATTTCATGCCATGGGACCTTTAATAGTGACACGTGCTGCTCTGTTACGGATTTGTCCACGATAAACCTCTCATCGTGGACAAATCCGTGACAGAGCAGCACGTGTCGCGCACTTCTCCAAGGGGTTGGTGCGCGTCGCGTCCCGGGATGTGGCAGTGCTCCTCGCGCGTCCGGCGGGGCTTCCGGGGCCGTGTCTCCCCCCACGCTTCATTATTAATACATTTTGTTGAAAATCTATGAAAGTTTGAGTGTTTAAACTAGAGACAAATGTGAGAAAATGTTAATTTCAGTCTGAGAAAAGTGTATAATGTGTGTGGTGAGGCGTTTACAGCCTTAAAACATGTAGAATAATTGTGAAATATAAAGTTGTCCTACTTCGCGGATTTCTCTTATTGCGAGCTATTTCTGGAACCTAACCCCCGCGATAAACGAGGGATTACTGTAGCTCCTGTTGCTTCCACTCCCTGACTGACAGGAGGCAGCGTCACGAGTCTATCCCAGTGTGTCCATGTTGACCCTGATCCTTTATATCAGCGATAGGGCTCGTGTTCATATTTTTATCCAACCGCACAACTAAATACGTATGCATTAACGTTCGTATTCGTGCCTCTCATGTATTATTAGAAATGATAGGCCCAGATATTTTTATCTGAAACACAGATATACTTGGCCTCTTGAAAGACTGTTAACATTTAGACTTAGACAAACTTTATTGATCCACAAGAGAAATTGTTTCTTTATTGTTATTTATTTATTTACTTATTTTATTATTATTACTACTTATCTTGTCTGTATGCACTTTGTTCTAATTGTTATGTTTTGCACTAAGCTGCCTGAAGCTAATGTGGCAAGTGAATTTCTCCTGTGTGAGATCAATAAAGTCTGATCTGATCTTAGAGAATTAACGTTTTTTACAATTTGAGCCTTATTTCGGTAATAAAACAAGTTGGTTTACTCACCCATAGCACTTTGGTGTCATATGGAGCACTTCCAGAGATGTTTTAGATTAGCGATCTCCGTAACATGAATTCTCGGGGCACATGTTTGTGGTCTCCAAATAACACAAACTTTAGCACTTTTCAAATCATAGAAGCTCGATGTCTTAGTCTACACTTTCATTTGAGTCAAAAGTGGCCAATAATCCAAGATTTATCCAGTGTTTCGAGTAGATGTGGACACCAGTGCACATGTGCGGAGTCACAGTTTATTTCGCTCTCAGCTCCCGGGACACAAACACGAAACGCAAAGCTGTAAATTATGGATAAATCTCGGATTACAGGCCACTTTTGACTCAAACAAAAGTGTAGGCTAAGACATTGAGCTTCTATGATTTGAAAAGTGCTAAAGTTTGTGTTATTTGGAGACCGCTCGGGGCATATATTAGCGCTACGACTATCGCTAATCTAAAACATCTCCGGAAGTGCTCCATATGACACCAAAGTGCTATGAGTGAGTAAACAACTTGTTTTATTACCGAAATAAGACTCAGATTGTAAAAAACGTTACTTCTCCTTTAAAATCATCATGCATATTCCCTGTACATGCAAAGAGCTACGCCTATACTAGTCTAATTTTATTTTTAAAGGCCTCGAATAAACATAACACGCAACATGTTTTAATAATTTAGTAAGCGAAAAAAATAAATAAATAAAAAATAAATCTATAATGTAATTTTAAACTAGGACATAATAAAGTGACAGAATGTATTGCATTTTTCATTTCGCCAGTAGGTGTCAGTGTTGTGTTTTGAGCGTCACCTCAAACAGGTAACGCCCACGTCAACGTTTCAGTTTTTTTTTGTTTTTTTAATTTATTTTTTTACATTTTTTTTGTATTTGTGAATGATATGGACGTTTTTTTTTACCCCGTCATTTTTTTTTCTTTTTCTCTTTATTTTGCTCGATGCAGCATTTGTACGTCAACGTCGACTGTCAGTAATTGTGTTTATATATTATATAGTCTCTGCCTTTTGTCTCGCAGTCCCGCTAGGTTTAATAATGACTGACGTTAAGATTTAGCTCTTAAAACAATAATAATGACCACTTTCCTCACTATTATTTTCCCTCCTGATTTGACCATGACATCATCGCCACCCCCGAGCCCAGGAAATGAGGCTACAGCTTTGGAATGTTCAAGTAAGGCAAGCACCCAAGCCATAATGCACCCATACACACCCCCACCCATGGGACCAACCCACCCTCAAGCCCCAGGACAAACGGGCCCTTCTTTCTCCTCCATGAGTGACATTTCTATTAAATCCGTGAAAACAAAAAGAGAAGTCAGAGTTTTGAGACTCTAGTGTGGTGAGGGCAGAGACAGAGGGGCAAACCGGCTCCCTACATCTGATAGTTTGTTTAAAAATAGGCTATATATTTATTTATCATTTATTTAAGTAGTCCTTCTATGGAAACTCAACTTAACAAATGGATATTTCTAGGAGAACATTTAAATTAAATACTGTATGTCCATGACAGGATGTTTTATATTGATCGTGTTGGGAGATTGACAAAAATACATTTAATAAAGTAATGTTTATATTTCAAGAAATGCTAAACAAAAACAGACACACCAACACTTACCTGTACAGAGCTGCAGGCCTACGCTAGGCTGTCAAATGTATAAAATAATTCAAATTATTGCCTAGGTTAATAAAGATAATAAATCAAGGGCATTCTTGATTCTAACCTTTTTAAGTTTTCAACTGTTCAACATTTTATAGTGAAAAAATATACAGAAAATAATACAGGCTTGTCATTACCTGTCTTTGTTATTGAAAATTATGAGATCAGGAAAACTACCTAATTTATTAGTTTGAGATAAATTGTGAATTCATTGTGCACCAAATTTCATATGTTCACAAGTGTCTGTGTGTATTAAAAACAAATGAAATGCCCTTTGTTCTGTGTCATACTGCTGTGTCTTCAGTGCCGAGTCTCCACCTCCACCACAGTCCAGTCCCCAGGAGGAGAGCTGCTCACACTGTCAGGGGAGTAGCTGCTCACTGAGGTGACTGTAGCGGTGGAGGGGCTGAACTGTGGCAGCAGGTGGGGCCACATGGTGGTCTCCAGTGGGTTGAGACTGCCCCCTGTTCCCACAGGAAGGAGAAGAAGAGAATTCCCATCTTCAGACAGCATCAGGGTCTGGTTGATGAGCTGCTGAACCATGTCCACCTTCATGTTCCACTCAAGCTCCTGTGTTGGCCCTTGACAAAGGTGCTTTTGCGAAACAGATTTACCCTGGTTATGGCCATTGAGGACAATCTCCTTATGCATGTTCATGTCATTCTCCTCCTCCTCCTCCTCACTGGTCTCCATGGCTTCGTAGATGGTGCAGAGACCAGATGACGGGGAGACCATGAGTCCAGTGGGGCTTCTTCTGAGCTGCTGTTGCTGCTGTAGGTGTTTCTGGTGCATGCGGTACTGCAGCTCCAGCTCCAGCTGCCACTGCAGCCTGTGTCTGTGCTGCAGCCGGAGCAGCTCCTGCCTCTGCTCCTCCAGCTGCCTCTGCTGCTCCAGCCTGTACACTTCCTCCTCCTCCAGCCAACGAGTCTTCATCTGCTGCTCCTCCAGCCACTGAGTCTTCTGGCACTCGCGCTCCTTACACTTCTCCATCTTCTGCAGCTTCTCTTGGTGCTTCTCCAGCCCATGGAGCTGCTCCCTTAAATCAGCAGTGTCAGCACATGATTCTATCAGAGGTCCAAAATGTGCTGCAAGAGCAGGCTCAATTGGCCTCCTGTTCCCAGGTACAAAAGCCAGATAGTGGCCACTGGCTATGAGCAATCTCCCAGTTTGGTTCTGATTCTGATCATTCTCCAGGCTCTGAAGCGCATCTTCATCCTCCACATCAGATATTTCGTTTCCTGTCAAACAGTTAAGATCACTTGGCACATCCATGAGATGCATGCATA
Organism: Paratrypauchen microcephalus; assembly: GCA_036785185.1. Lineage (NCBI taxonomy): Eukaryota > Metazoa > Chordata > Actinopteri > Gobiiformes > Gobiidae > Paratrypauchen > Paratrypauchen microcephalus. The sequence goes on along the minus strand of JAVJIX010000181.1, from coordinate 549,857 downwards.
AAGACCACAAGTACTAGAGAGAACAGGGTTCAGAAGACACCAGACAAACAAGGTAGAACTTAAAAAAAAGAGTGTAAAAGGTGAAGACACTGCCTATGACTCATGTTTAACCAAATACCAGAAGGGAACTTTGAAATTATGACTTAAATCTTCATAGTGTGCATTTGGTTTCATTTTCATTTCACAAACTGCACTTTATTTCACTTAAGCACGTGCAACAGATCAACAGTTGACTTGCATGCAGCACAAGACTCCATCGACTACATGAACGATCAGTGGTGTTCTAAAAGATGTGTAAAGCAGAAGACTTTTGGAGGTAAGGTCATTTGAAGGGTGGGAGGTTCATACCAGGGCTCTGGGATGTCATAGAACAAGAGCAGAAATGTAAACGTGTTATTTCACTTTAATAGTCACACACTTAAGTGAAGACAACAGCTCCGTCTGTAAGAGCAACTGGGCTGGGTCATGGACATGCCAAACTTCAAGACACCAGCTGAAAAATTATTTCATTTGACAAAAATTCCATTTTGAAATGCCACCATTAAACAATGTTGCATCACTTCCTGCTGCCTGTCATTCCCATATCAGAGTGGAATTGAATAGAGGAAATCAAGCGGTACACACAAAGTCACGATTATAGACACAAGGCCACATGTTTGGTCCATAAGGGAAATAATAAACAGGATCAGAATGCATTGCAATGATGTTTTAATGGAATTTTGAAAGATACTGAAAACTAATGTGAACCATTCTTTTCTGAACATATCTAGTGTGAGTCCAACTCCTGCAGCTATTACAGTCTAGTCTTTGTTAATTGAACATGCAATATACTATTGAAATAGTCAACCAAACATCCAATATGATTCAGTTAGTAAAAGTAGTTTTTGATGCAAGACAGTGAAATGCCTTGCCATAAAATGAGTGAGGTTTAACTTTCCTCCAAAACAAATGATCAGCTAAATGAGCTCTAACCATGAACACATGAAACCAAATGCCTGTATCACATACGGTACTGACAGCACTGTGCCATTTATGCCTTAGCAAAAAAAATCCTGAAGCACACATTAAACATATAACAGCAATCTATTGTTTTAAGAGCAAAAAGCTGCAATAGCTAACTTTTATTTGAAAGCTAAAACTTCATGACGTTTGAACAAAAACCTGCATTAAAGGAGTGTGTGGTGTCATTACGATGGTATTACAGGGCAGGGAAGACTGGGCTTAACAAAGGAATATAAAACAAAAAGTAAAATACAAAACAAAGATGACATTTGATTGGTAAAAACAATAGGATAAATACACAATGAGTCCATTTCGTTCCATATCTTGCTTTTCTTAGTCACTATAGACCAATCAGTCAATACCCCTCCAGGGGTTTCAGAATATGCAGTGTTACTTAAAAAGAACATTCTATTAGAAAATGGTAGTAGCTATTTTACAAAGATTTAAGCCTTACATGTAACTATAACCCAAGTATGAAAGGGGAGGCTTTCATTTAAAAATTGCTACAGTCATTTTTCCCATCTTCAGTTCCTTGTTTATTTTTTAAAATCTCTTCCTACAATCTTGCTCTTTTATCTTCTAAGGTTTCTATCCCAATTGGAGAGAACACGAACAGGAACAGGGTAGGGTTGTGGGGAAAAGGTGCATTCCCAGGGCTAACGTGAGGGATTTATACATTACCTTCCAGGAAACTATCAGTTTTATCACATATGGTAGAGTAGTAGGGCGGCTGGTTCTCATCGGAGTCAGCAGAATCCTGGTTATCAAGGAAGTATCCAGGCTCCCGTGGGTCAACATCATGCAGAAGGTCTGCTCCCATCTTCCCACCCATCATGTAGTGATGCTCATCCAGTCCAGAGTGGTCCCCCGGATGGCCCACAGGCAAAAGGTCGACCGACCGGCCCAGCAGGTCGTCCGCAGCTGCACCTGCCAATGTTAGCTCTTTTATGAGAGATGGGTCCTTGGCTTCCTCTGGAAGTTGTTCTTCGTTCTCCAGAGAGAAGATCCCTGGACTTTTCCCACAGCTCTCAGCCATAGAATGGGCATTTGAGTTGGAATTGGTACAATCAAAACCATAAGATGCCACAGAGTTGGCAGACTGAGGGGTAGCGCCACCTCCATCCTCCTCAGCCTCAACAGATGCTGCTTGCACAACCTCCTCGTCTTCATCAAAAGCCGTTAGGTTAGATGTGGGAGTTGGGCTGTCAAACGGAGCATTCTCACCCATTGCCATTGGTGCATCTGGATCATTTATCTGCATTTCGCCCTCGGTGTCACTGGCCTCATCTCCTGATGTGGATGCTGAAGAGGGGGCAGACGCTGGTGCAGTTGGAGGTCCTGTTCCCAATACTTCATCAGCAGGCAGTGTCTCTGCCTCCTCTTCTTCTCCATCAACTTTTTCCATGTGAATACCCAAGTCCTGCTCCAGGTCAGGCTGAACTTGAGCAGGCACTGGGGTCTGCTGTTTGTCAGAGCGAGATTCGACTCCTGAGCTGCTGTCATATTCACACAGGTCCTCTGGGGTACTGGTCTCACTGCCACCACGTCGGACAGGGACATCTTCAGCAAGCACTGTAGCGTCAGTGCGGTGGAGATCTTCTGACTGATGAGCAAAGGCTGGGGCAGAGCCGTCAAAGCAGGTCTGTGCAGGAGACTGGGTTGGTGTTTCAGAGTCTGCTGCGCCATGATCAGACATGGGACTGGGGGAAGAAACTGAGAGCGCTGAAGCAGGTTGAGCCCATGTATCAGAGAAAGGGTTTGTCTGTCCCCATGAGGAAGCTGGTGGGGTGCTTACTGGAAGACCACACTGATTGAGGTTGTCTAATCTTTCCTCCTCGTTAAAATCTTCCTCAACATTTTCACCACTCTCAGTCTTTCCTTCACTGTGCATCTCGACATCATCATCCTCCTCCTCATGCTCCTGATTTGAGAAGACCTTTTGATGCTCATCAACTTTCTCTGAGCTAAGATCCATATCATCCACACGTTCATCTTCTTCATCTTCATCCTCTTCCTCATTGGCAAAAGTCTCAACATTGGGAGAGCCTGTAAGGTTGGCATCACCCTCTGAGCCCCTTAGACTAGAGTCCACAAGGGCATCAGAGCTTTGTGTACCTTCCAAGATGGCAGTGTGCAGCGTGCTGCTCACGTCAGAGACCCCCTGCTGTCGACTGCTGGTGCAGCTGCTCATATCCTCAGAGTCCATCCCAGACAAAAGATCATCGGCGTGCCAACCCAAAGAGCCCCCGAAAGCTGATGACCTAACCTGCTCCTCTGATGGCTGTGATGAACTCAAATCTGTGATCATGGATGACGGCTGATAACCAAATCTCTTCTGGTCCTCATCTTCATCCTCCTCATCTTCATCATCTTCATTGATCTCTTCCTCTGCCTTTTCTACTGCCTCCTCCTTCTCATGAGGGGACATGACGTTTCCTGAGGCAAATGCATCAAAGTGAGAAGCAGTGGAAAATGTCTGGGGCTCTACCATCACACTGGAAGTCACACCAAAAGGCGAGGAGGAGACCACCTGAATTTCCTTCTCATTTGGCTCCTCCTCTTCATCTTGGTCATCATTTTCCTCCTCTCTGTCTATGTTCTGGAAGTCCAAAAGAGATGCATTTGGTGCTTCCCTTTCAGGGGATACAGGCCCTGTGGGTGAACAAGGAGGAGACATCACTGTGGTCCCCAAAGAAGCCACAGAGTCATTGGTCTTATCAAAAATATCATGTACATGTTCAGCTTGCTCATGCAGTTCAGGACTAGGCTCTCTGATCGGTTCTGGGGTGGGCTCTCTGATCGGTTCTGGGGTGGGCTCTCTGATCGGTTCTGGGGTGGGCTCTCTGATTGGTTCTGGGGTGGGTACTCTGATCGGTTCTGGAGTGGGCACTCTGATCGGTTCTGGGGTGGGCACTCTGATCGGTTCTGGGGTGGGCACTCTGATCGGTTCTGGGGTGGGCACTCTGATCGGTTCTGGGGTGGGCTCTCTGATCGGTTCTGGGGTGGGTTCTCTGATTGGTTCTGGGGTGGGCTCTCTGATCGGTTCTGGAGTGGGTTCTCTGATTGGTTCTGGGGTGGGTTCTCTGACTGGCTCTGGGCTAAGCTGTCTAACAGGCTCTGTTGGTGGTTGTGCGGCGGGTTCTGGTTCTTCTGGTTTTGCAATGACAGCAGCTGCAGTAGCTATTGCAGCCGCAGTGGCTACAGCGGCAGCCACATCCTTGTCAGATTCGCTCGTTTTGGGACCACGCTTCACTGGAGTGGGAGTACTGCTACCTACAGTTTTTTTAGGGCTTGTGGTCTTGGGTGCTGCTGTTTTAGGGGTCTTGGGTGCATCCTTGGAGGGCAGGACCTTGTTTTCAGGTTTGGTGCGGTTTGGTGTCTTTGTATCTGCAGCCTTACTGGTGGTGGACTTTTTGGTGGCAGTATCTGTTTTTGCTGTTGATTTTGGTGTATCTTGTTTAGCTGACTTTGCCGCAGGACCAGTGCGGGCAAGAGAAGACTGCACAGGCTTTTTGGCTGAAGATGAGGCTGGTTTGGTAACATCTGTATAAGAATAAGAAAACACTTGAGGTCAAAAGAATAATCATGGAATAGAGAAGAATACTGTGGGGGCTTTTCATGCTAAGAATGATAAAATACTATGCTCTTTGGTTTCTTTTGTGATATTTGTCTGACTGTAATATACAGCACTTTTAACAAAGGTATTTTATTACCTTTTTTCACAGGAGTTGTGGTCTTGGATGTTTGTAATGCTGGAGCTTTGCCAGCAGAGGGGGTTGTTGGTTTCGAGGTTGCCGGCTTTAACGTTGCGGCAGACGGTTTAGGGGTGGCAGACTTCGGGGCAGCAGCTGAGCTCTTGGTTGTGCTGCTGCTGGGAGGACGACTGGCTGATGTGCCAGAGGGTGTCCTAAAACACAACAAAACAAGATCCATTCAGTAAGCAAGATAAGATAAATCAGTACTGTACGTAAAAGTGAAATTTGATTTGCATATCTGTAGCTAAAGCACACAACATTCATCACACATAAAAGCACTAAGCCAGTATGGGACAGTCCATGTGTAAAGAATGTAATGCAACAAGGCACCATGGAATATTTGTTCATTCACAGAAGGGCACTCTAAAAAAGGGCTTCAAGATTAATTGATATTGAAATCACAATTTGAATGGACACAATTAATGAATCTCAAAGGACGCAAGTTTTTAACCATAATTTCCTCCACAAATAAGAAAAGAATTATTCTTATTCTACATATTATTATTCTTATACTTACGCATACAAACTGCTATAGTTTTAGATTTGGTTCTTGCAAACATGTGATAAATGTATACATTTATCCATGAGCATATTTCAGTCATTTTGTATATTCTTCTGGACACATTTCTAAATTGCAATCGCTTGTCCCAAATCGTTCAGTCCTACCGTAAAATGCTTCAGACGCCAAATTACAACATGACCTATGTCAGTAAAGATGTCAGTGGTGTCTCGTTGACCAATCTCAGCATTTGCATCTTCCATTTTTGAGCATACGTCCTCTTCCTGTTCTTTTTATGTATTGAGATGACACAGAACCAAACTGCACTACAATAAAAGGAGCAAACATTGTTTGAACTGTGACGGTGTACAACTGCTCCAGGATTGTTCTGCTGACTTCAAGAGGGAGCTGTCCCATAAACTCTTATTTGACTATGTTGTTTGCTGGTGAACGACAGCTAGGGGAAGTTGGGAATGTCCAAAGATAGTTTCTTCTGTTTTTAATGAGTGCGCTCTGGTGACTACCTCACAGTTCAGGTAAAAACAGGGCTGCTGGACGGATGCACTGATGACAGTCATTGGTGTAGAGGGTGAATAAGAGTAGAGAAAATCCTTAAAATCTCAAAATCTTATATCTCAAATTCTTGAAATCATGTCAAAAGAGGGCCAAGTTAGTTTAAACAAGCACCATTTTAGTGACATGTCTGAACAAAGTAGGCTACATTGAACCGTCCTTACTTGTATGCAATTTCTGGGGCACTACGCTAACTGCTTCTAAATAAAGAATTGAGTTCATGTTGGCAGAAAGAGAGCATGGAACCAGGGGAGACAGAGGGAATGAGGGTAGCTGAACCATGTTCATCTTCAATACAACAAAGAAAACCAAACGGGCTGGGGGCTGTATACTTGCTGTGTGTTATTACAGATGCTGTTTTAGTGTCATACAGTAAATGCGAAGACTGATGTTTTGGGGAAATGAACCTGTGTTCTCCTGATATTGTGTAGGACAGCATGTTCCTTGAAATGCAAGACTTGAAAGAGAAAGTAATTGAGAACGGCGTTACTATGTACGGAAAAATATTAAAGGTCCCATGAAATTTTCACTTTCTGAGGTTTTTGAACGTTAATGTGAGCTCCCCTACCCTGTTTAGGCCCCCCCCCCGGCTAAAAGTTGCGAAATGTCTAAACTGAGCATTTGCGATCCTTTTCTGCGTTAGAAAAAAACACAGCTCAAACGGGCGATTCTGAACAAGGAAACTATGTTTACGACGTGTTACGACGTCACATCGAAAAATGCAGCTCCACCCCCCGTCTGGATGTCTACCCACTGTCTCTGTAAATCACGCCGAGAGAGTTTGGACTGCGAGTGAGCTACGCAATGCGAAATGTGTTTTTTTATTTGCCTGGAGGCACGTCCGAGTGTTTCTAGGCTCGGAAGTCCTTTACCCGACCCTCTGGACCTCTGAAACAGCAGTGGTTTATTTTATTTTCTGTGAAAATGTGTTTTTTTTTCATTGAAATGCCTCTCCTTTCTTCCTCCGCGCTTAAAACGCAAAAGTGGGGCCAGCGCACAGCGCAGCGAAACAGCGGCGCCTTTTGCCCCCCCACCCGCTCCTCTAGCCTATCTCTGTCCTTCTCATTTGCATTCAAACAACAAGGCCCAGAATGAGGTGTTCAGAGAGATATTCTGACTCTGACTCTGTACATGTGTCTTTCTCATGCACTGAGTCTTGATTTTGGAGCAGGATTCATTTACAGTATTAGGGAACCATTAAGGCGCCATATAAAAGCATCAAGAAGTACCATGTCATGGGACCTTTAAAAGGGAGTAAGGGTCATGAGGGCTATAATAATTTTAAACATAATTTTAAAGAATGTCCGACAACTAAACTAAACTGAAAATGGAGATATTATATTCATTTCAAAACAGTATTGTGACACTGGAAACTGGCAGATACATTAATATTATCTGATGGTGCTGAAAAATAAAATGACACACAGGTGCACTGAAGGATACAGAAAAGAGGTGTTCTCCTCTGCTCCACGATTGTTACCTTACATTTCAACTACATTTAGTTCTGCTGTGACATGCCGGATACAATGCCTGCTGGTGCTACTCTGTTACACAAAGACACAAAGGCTAGGATTAGATTGAATGCACAATGAAAAATGTGAGTGTGCAGGGGCTGAGCATGCAAATAGACAGACATGTTCCCTCCCTGCTGCCATGGTGACAGACAATGCCATCAAGATGAGTTGCTAATTAAATATTAGTTAATTAAGCATCAGTAATATGGGAGCGTTTATCCTGCTGACTGTATCACTTTGAGGGAATGGTCAATGAGAACAAAATATAAGCAAGGCCACTTTTCTGTCTAACTCCATTTGTCTGTGTCATGGTTGCTGGCACAGCTGATGACGCTGATATATGTGCCCCTGGTATCGTTCGCTTCACTTGCTCTGACTCACTTAGTCCATTTGGTAATTAGGTCTGCAGTGGCATGGCTCAGATCACAGCAGAAGAGGTAGACTGCATCACATTCTCACTGGCCACTCCCACAACAGTAAGAGATTAACAGCCTGTTCCAGCCATGCCCGCCCATTACATCAGCTGCAATTTGTTGGATCATGATGTTGCCCAAATTCAATTTAGAGCCATAAAAATGTATCACCCCAGTGGGACCATCAATGAGATCAGAGCATGACTAATGTGAGAACATGGGTGAAGCGGGGGATAGTGGGGTGTGATGGAAAACCAGCCCGACTGTCATGCCATGGCTTCCCGATGAGGGCTCGGCAGGCTGCTGGTCTTTGTGAAATATAACTCTTATTTACACACTGTCAAATGACTGCATGTGCAAGATAGCAATAAAAACTCCATGTGACACAAATGATTTTAAGTTAGTGTTTATAAGATAATTTATTTCTTTTGCATGTATGCACAATTAGAATAGTACTAAAAACACTTTTTGTGTGATACCTGAACCTGAACCAAGATGTAAATTATGAGCTGAATATTCTTAGGCTGCATCCCATTTCTCTGTCTTACCCCTTCATCTTACCCCTACCCCTTGATTTTGCGCATTCATGTGAGGGCAAGGAGTGTCTCGATTCTAATTTTGATCAAGGGCTCGGGTCATGACAGAGTGCTACATAACCCTTGAAACAAAGTAAGCTCTCGACCAGACTTGGAACGAAGGGGTACGACTACAAGCTCAGGCAGGTTTTGGGACCAGCCAAGGAGTCTCAAAAAAGTATTGTCAGCAGTTGTAATTATTATGTATTATTATTATGTTCTACATTACTTTTAGTGAACTGTTGTTGCGGCATCTGCTTAGCCGACATTATCGATTTCATCGAACTTTCATGTATAAACAAGCTCGTTTTTTGTCGAGCTGAGATACCCGATAATCCTTGACATGACGAGGGATGATGATGCAAACGGTAATCGAGTGGTGTCCCATTTCTTACAGGAACATTCGTACCCTGAGCCCTCTCAGCTCAGTATCAAGGGGCAAGACAAAGACGTAGATAAAGGGGTAGGGGAAGGGGTAAGACAGAGTAATAGGACGCAGCCTTAGTGGGAGAGAGATACTACTTTAATGTAAAAGTAACTAATTATTCTTGTCACAAAAGGCTTGGTACTCAATTACATTTAGGTTTAAATGTAATTGCCAATTTAAAGTGTATCTATATATTTTATTGGAATGCAGAACAGTGCATTTAGAAAGAAAATGTAATATTCTCCTACAGGGAGTATTAACAACCTCCAAAGCCTTTTCTTTAAGACACCAAATTGAGTAGAAAACGTACAGTCCATTGCATGTGTGAGAGGCGCAGTGATGAAGCATTGACACATGATTTATTCAAGCATGCAGCCTCTGAACTCCCCTGGCACCATTCTCTTTGGACTTCAGAGCGCTGCATTCACACAGCAGGGCAGGAGGAAGTGACTCTTTAGCATGTGCCCCTGTGTCACATACTACTCAAACATCCCATACCTCGTAGCCTAAATTGTTTAAAAGTAACTTTACATAATACAAGAGAAATAGAACACACAAATAATATGGCACACAAACCATCCCTGCATCTGCCCAACAGTCTGGCATACAGCTCACTTGTATTGTCAACAACATATAAGGTGAATTCAGTATTTAATTTACAACATTTCTGTTTAATGTATAAACCAACATAAGGTGTCACGACAGCTGCTTTAATACTAGAACTGTCCATCCTGAAAAGGCTGTGTGTGTATGAGACCAGAAACCTTTCCCAGCACATAGTGGGTCCTAGAACAAGTCATTTGTAATGTTTATTAGTATGTTTCCACCTACAGAACTGCAGAATCGATAAAGAAATTAAATTAGTTTTATGTAGAATCTGCGTTGGATTATATGTATTATGTATTTTTCATACTTGAAGCATTCTGAACCATACAGTGTGCTTAAATTCCCTCAGACAGTATTATGTCAGACTCAGGTCAAGAATGACTTACAACAAGAGGCCCATGGCAGCCATAGCTTTAAAGCTAATCTAATTTTGCTAAAACCTTCAGCTGAATAAGATACATTACATCTTGCAGCTCTAAATTAGATATAGGTC